>BTPG01000006.1:179250950-179260950 GCA_036245525.1 Semisulcospira habei | reverse complement strand
GGCTCTCTTAGCCACCCACTTAAGAAAGTATTTCGCCAAGTTTCAAGCTTTTGTGTACAGAAATATCTTAGATTCTCTTGTTTACATACATACGAACACACATCATATATACATGCACACATACATACATACGCACATACATACATACGCACATTTGCGCCAAATGTACGTTCAGCAGCGAGGTTAGTGTAACTAGACATGACATAATTTTTATCTTGTTACTTCAATTGTTAGAGGTTTAGCCTGCCTGCCTTTGACATCATGGACATGCTATTAAATTCGCCCCACCGCCATCCATCCTAAAAAGTCCCTTCTATAAATAGTTGGGACTTAAAAAGTCAAGAATTGAGTAGTGATCAACAGTTATCATCAGGTGTTACAAAGCTGCTTTGTTGTTATATAACATTCATTATAAACAAACTTGCTTACAAACAAGTTTACACAGACAAGGTATGGTAAGGACCTCTAAAAAGGTGTTATTATATACATGCATCAAACATGCATCAAAGGCCCATCAGGCATATGTCAGTCGCCATTGGTCCGTGGAGGTCGACATCAGCCTGATGGCCTTTTGCGTATTGGGGTTGTATCCAACCTTGTTACTAAGGTATATGTATGTTGAATTTTTGTTTGTCAGATGATCTCAACTATATGGCTATCGGTCCCAAGTCAGAGTCTGGGTTCACTGACAACCTCAACATTGAGCCCATCACATTTTATCCCAACAACCCTCACACCAATGACCGACCGGTGAGCAAATTTGTCAGTTCTCTTCCTTTGGTGTACTTTTTAAAATGCTTATCTACTGGTAAATCGACCTAATGTGGATGCAGCCATCTACCCACGGCTGCCGTGTGCAGGCCAACAGTGGCCGACATCAGCCTGATGGCCTTTTGCACATTGGGTACACTGTTTGCCACAGCATGCTGACAAAGCACAATAAGAGTGCATTGACCATATGATAGTTCAAGGTAGTGTCAGGTTAGCTTGGCATTTGGGAATGCAAGCAAACTGTGTACTCCCTATAGACTGTCCTTATCAAACCATCTCATACATTGAGAGGTGTAAATTAGTTGCCTCTTGAAACTTCTCTTTTGGAAAGTTCTGTACAAAGATTTGTGAACTATGGATCACCCTTTCATTGCCTGTCTGAAAAATAAAACAACCATCTGAGGTGCCCTCAACAGAGATGTAAATTGCATAGATCCAAGCACAAGAACACTTCCAAATCAGTTAGCATTTTCATGAAGTGAATCAAGATGTGAGAATAGTAATTTGTTAGTAAAGTCTTAGTCCCTTCACTGCTGGGACACGCGCAACATTTAAATGCAAGAGACATAGAAATCTGGTGAGCCCCTGCAAATACAGGGGCTCACCAGATTGTATGCCTCTTGCATTTAAATGTTATTCGTGTAGATTCTATGCCCATTGCTGGCCACATCCGTATCCGTATACATCAAGGCAGTTGGGATTACCTGTCAGTGAATCTGTTTTCGTTGCAGCTCACTTGGAGGTTTTGGGCATCAGAATATGCTTATAATGTGATGATTTATCTTATTTTATTTACTTAGATGTGCGTGTATATTTAGTAGAATGACTGCTATACATATGTGTGGTTTGATATTTTAGAGTCTGCTTGATTGTGATGTATGTTGTTTGTTTTATGTGTGATCTTAATGTGGACGCTCGTCAGTTATGCTGCAAAAAAATCCTAATGCTTATGCATATGGCAATAAAGTTTATCTTATCTGATCTTATCTTATCTTATCTTATCTTATGGTTTCAGAGATATTGCTTCAACATTTATGTCCACTGGGGTTAGGATAAGTGCTTTCATGGTCTTAATCTATTGGCTGTCAGTTACAATTACTGTTGAGGTGATCCAAGCAGGAATCACCTCTACAGTATGCGCATTAGACAGCCAAAGGGCTAAGTCAGCATTGAGTTTGTCTTCTTTCAGGGCTGGTTTACCCATCGTCCAACAGGACTGAGCATAACCAAGACCAGCTACAACCCATGGCAGTACCCACAGGTAAGGCGTTAAAGTGGTAGACAGTTAAACTGACTGCGGGTAGCTCCACATTTTCCCAGTTATCCCATTACATCCTGAGGCTGATTTTGTAAAATTTGTCTATTGTCCTATGAGGGCTACATTACAGATTAGGAGATAGATCAACTGTTTTAGTTCAAGGGTGGTGCCAGAATAGCTTGGCACCTCAGGCGCCAAGCTATTCTGGCACCACTCTTGTACTATTGGTCAAATTTATTTCAAGCAATGGGTGTATCAGAATGATAAGGGTTATTAGTTTCAATCACTTATGTTGTGCTGGGTACCAGTAGGCTTTTTTTGTGAGAGACATATTTCTAGTACCCTTCCTTGAAAGCCATATACAGCTGGAACTGTTTTACAGGAGATCTCCTGCCATTAAAGACCATCATTTAGGTAGTTCCTAGACATATGGCATACTGAGGAACAGTGCTTGGTGGCTATAAATGATGGTCAATGACCGGTGATGCTTTTTCGCCCTTCCAGATTTCTGTTTATAGAGCATCTGACTTCTAGAGCCATTTTTTTTGTTCGTTTAAAAAAAGGTGGTTTGCTCAAAACTTGGTTATACTGTACAGTAACACTTTTGATATTACAAGTCACCCAGGGACACAACTTTTCTTGTTGTTATATCCAAAGGTTGTTACAGTAGCAAAGTAATTATATAATACTGAAAAAATTGTGCTCAAGACATTTGAAAAAAGTGTTAAATCTGACCTTTGTTACAATCGACCTTGTCTTTTTCTTTGCGACAGGGAGCTGAGCCATTCCCGGGTGTGGCGGATCCTTCAGAACATGGTTCTGGCTTCACAAGGGAGACAGCCAAACCTCTCTACCTGCACAGAGTGATGGCAGATGTATGTACTATCTCCTTTTTGCTTCTGGAATATGCTCTTGTGTTTACTAAACCCATTCACTGCCAGTGGATGCACAGTGCATTTTGGGCTCACATGCAATAGCACAGTGTGTCTATGTATTGGGCCATTCGGCGTTTGTTGTGCATGGTAAACTTTAACGTTGGCATTTTCTCAGAGACTATATTCAAGACACATATTTCAAACTTGGTTGAAGGATTCATTGTGACAAGAACTTTCTAAACATACCAATTTCAGTGACCTCTCTCAAAGGTCAAGGTCACAGGGGGTTCAGGGACAGGTCAAACACAGTGATATTTTGACAAACGTTTTTTTTTCTCTCGAATACTATTTTCATCTTCAAATCCAAACTTGGTGGTAAGACCTATCTGTGCAAACTAATTTGGATGACCCCTTGGAAAGTTCAAAGGTCACATGAGGTTAGCAAATCTGTAAAAAAAAATTCTAATTTGGGATAGAATTGTAGTCTTCATCAAAGTTTTCATAAACTTTTCAATCAAATTTGCCACAAAGGAGCTGATGATGAGAACTTCCTATGTGCACTAAATTTAGGTGACTTATCACAAAGGTCAAGGGTCAAGGGTCATGTGGTGATCCAGAATAGGCCAAAAATATTATTTTCAACTTCAAACCCAAACTCGGTAAGACTTTTCTATGCGTATTAATTTGGATGATCCCATGGAAAGGTCAGGGGTCACTGGGGGTTGATAGATGTGTGAAAAACGCATAAAGTTGAGAAAGCATGGATTTCGCAGGTACAGAAGCCATCCATATACTTATTTTAAGACACTTCAACACTTTCACATTTCCAGGACATGTCAGAAAGGTCAAGGTCACAGATGCCACATATATATATTAATTTGGATCGGTCATATACGTGAGCCATAAGGGCTTTGCCTTTCTTGTTCAGATAGTAAGTTCAATGTCAAAGATCCACAGACATCAAACGAACATGGGAATTAGTTTCAGCAAGAGGCTTAGATCCCCAAGAGCCCCTGCAACTGTACAATGTCTACAGTTTGTTTTTATGCATTTTTTTACGTACTGACAGGAGCGTAATTTTTGTGCAGGCTTACGATCATGCTGACCAGACACCAGGCCAGAAGACAGACTGGGTGAAGAAGAATGACCCAATGGAATATCTCAACATGACTCATCCTAACAACTTCACAAGGTATGATTACTATTACAGCATTGACCATGCGCCTTAAACGCATATTTGGATAAACTGCACTGTATGAGAACCAGTTATTATCATTTATAATTATTGCATGGATCATTTGTATCATATCATTATCGGACAGACCAGCTGACACATTCCCCTGGTTTGTCTGATTCTAGCAGCCATCACCCTAACCCTAACCCTCCGACCCTACCCGCCTCCACATCCCCCACACCAAACTCAGCACTTTCGGCCCCCGCTCCTTCTCCGTCTACGGTCCATCCACCTGGAACACTCTCCCACTCTCTCTCCGTCAGAAATACTCTCTCTCCTCCTTCCAGTCCGCCCTCAAAACACACCTCTTTCAACAGTTCTTGCACTATATCACCACACTCCCCACCCGAAGCTGACTGTCGTAATGCATTTCACTATTTGTGGTACGTGAGTCATTGTCTAAAGCGTGTGCATGCGTGCGCGAGTTGTGAGTGCGCACTTAGAGTTATAATTATTATAAGATAAGCGCATTACAAATACTGTAATTATTATTATTATTATCAGGAGCTGTGCTTTAGATTCTAATGAAGCACAACCATGTGTGATTCAGCTAGGTTTGACTTTGACTGGAGGACTTTTGTAAATTCAGTATTCTTTGGCTGTTGGTAGCGCTTTTTGTCAAGATGATTTCTGCAAGAAACACGTCAGCAAAAGGCGCTACTATCAACCCAAGGGTCAAACACAAATATCACAGGCTGACTTTGTGGCTGTAAGGTATTGTGATATATTGAGGCTGGTATGTAAAATCACATGTGAACTCACTACACATATCCCTGTGCATGTGCAGCACGAATCATGACCAGTACCAGGGTCAACAGCGGCCATCCATGACCCGCCCTGACCTCCTGAACTCTACTAAGATTGGCTGGCAAGAGCTGTCTGGGTACTCTGACAACAATGATCGCTTTGTGAAAGTGGGCGACGATCCACGCAGGTTCATCACACATTACATGACCAGGTATGGGAGGGAAGACTTTTTTGTTTTAGATACAGGATAAATATGCTTAACACCTTCACTGCAAGTGACCACAAAATTGAACAATGGATAATCTCATCAATCCATGGAGCACGTGTATATAAATAGGGTCAACCAGAGGCAAAGAACCTCATGAGCCCCCACCGCTGGGTGGTGTTTGTATTTTCCAGCAGTGAAGGGGTTCTGCATGTACTCGATGGAAAGCGAACAGCTGAAATGTTGCCAGTAAGTAACCTTGATGCCAAGTAACAATATGTGTATCTATCATGTGTGTTAACTGTTTTTCACTCCGAGAGCTATGAAGTACAGAGCCACATATTCCTGAAAGAGTCAATTGATGCACAGTACTTACATTGTGACCTATCTTCACTGTCGTTGTGGATGCAGGTTCAAAGATGACACCCCCAAGGGCAGGGACCGCATGGGTCATACACGGGGCGGTATTCAGCACCAGCAGCGGGACGGTTTCACTATGAGCACAGGCGTCCACAGCTATGGCCCTCCACTAGACACCACTCAGAACCTGCGCACCCTCGAACCCTACCAAGCAAGGTCTGTACAAAACCTCTTCCTTACCAGACGTAGATTATGTTTCTGAAATCTTTATTTTATGACCAGATGCAACAGATGTGAAAGGAACGTGGATGCAAAGTGATGTCAGCAAGAGGCATAGATCCTCATGAGTCCCCGCAACTGCGGGGGCTCATGAGGATCTATACCTCTTGCAGTTGGGTTGTGCCCAATTTTGTTTTGCAGCGAAGGAGTTAAAACCCATGGTATTCTGTGTCATATGTGACTGCAGCTTTTCCCCAGAAAAGCCCTATCATCCCCTGTTACATGTTATATAATCCTGTTTTGACTTTCATTTCACATCTGCAGTTGTAGGAGATAGATTGATCATGAAAGCTCAGAAAGGACAGTGCCTGGGAAGCTTTTAGAATACCATAATCTTTATATTTCCCTATTTTCCCCTCCCACCCCACAAAACAACAGTATTTCGATTATGAAAATGTGCAATTTCCGTATGCAAGATTTTGAATCGACAGATTTCCTTCTGTCAAGGCTCATCCATAAAGAGGGACTTGGGGTTGGGAAGACTTTGTATCTGCCTTTCAAAAGGATTTGTTTCTCTTCTGTTTCCAGGAGCATACAGGCACGAGACCAGTTTTTTGATGACCACAAGTACGACTCGAAAAAACACACAATGACGGCAATAGCCTAGAAAGCAGCAAAATCTGCAAGTGAATATTGTGACAATCTGAACATGATAAAGATGTATATTGTGCGGCTTTTGATTTTCAAATTATGGATTAAATGGTTTTGTAGATGAACAGTGCAAAGAAGTTGCTGAAATAAGAACTAAAAGTACACACACACACACACACACACACACAGAGGGGGTCAAATCAAAATTGAGAGAAAATTTGTATACAGTTTTTGATATGGGAAAAATAGACAGTACAAAAGTCCCTCTGCAAGAATCGGATTCTGGTGAACCCTTGCTGCTGCAAGGGCTTATGAGATCCTGTGTCTCGCTGAGCGCCACAAGCATGTATAATAGAAGTTGCTATGCTTTACAAATGGATTTGGATTGGATTGACTCAGATCAGCTGTGTCTCAGTGCTATTATGTGTTATCACATTGAGACATGCTGTATGCAGATATGCAGCGTATCTTGAATGAGGTAATCTTTCGAGTGTATACTGAGGAACAGTGTTCTGTCTGGGATCATGCTCATCTCTTGATTCATATTTGGAACTTTTGCTGCATTTGAAATTGTCACTACTGCTGAAAAGTACTACACCTATGTACATTATTTTACACACATGAACTGTCTCACACAAGACCAGAGAGCCGACTTACAGGTCTTGGTGCAATTTCTGTTGCACTCGAATAACGTCATCCATTTGCCATTTGTGCACACAAACTGTATGAATCTGGACTAGTGCACCATACACAGCTTGAAGACAATTTGCTTCTATGTGTGGATTGTTTTTTGTCACCACACATGTAATGCAGCATACAAATGTATAGAAAAGGCATCATAAAGGCTGGGATGCAACTAGAAATGACCACAGATGGGTCAAATGTCCTGGGTTAGCCCATGAATATCAACATGAATACGATATTTGTCCTCCAAACAACATTTCAATGAGTGATTTATCATAACATTCTTTTATTCATTACATCCTGAGGCCGACTCTTTTAAAATGTGTATTGTCCTAAGAAAGCTACATTGGGAGATAAATCAACCATTATAGTTCAAGGGTGGTGCCAGAATAGCTTGGCGCCTGAGGCGCCAAGCTATTCTGGCACCACCCTTGAACTGTAATAGTCAAATTTACTTCAAGCAGGAGTGTATCAGGATGAAAAGGGTTAATAAGGTATATACATCACACAATGAAATATATCCCTGAGGAGCGCATGGACCACATACAAAGTCAAATATGAAGTCCGAGTTGGCAAAAAAAGTAATACTACTGGCAGCTCCATCAATCAGATATTTGAGCAGTGAAATTGAACTATGGCTGGTGTCAGATGCCTAGCTGTATCCTTTAAACAAGTTTAGTATTTGGTATAAACTACCCAACATAAAGAATAATACTGGCAGCTCCAACAATCAGACAATAATTTTCCGCAGTGCAACTGAACTATGACTGATGTCACATCCCTAGTTAAATCCTATAACCCTTTTCATTCTGATACACTCACAGCTTGAAATAGGTTTGACTGATTGTTCAAGGTCGGTGCCAGAATAGCTATTCTGGCACCACCCTTGAACTAGAAACAGTTGATCTATCTCCTAAACTGTAATTAGCCTTCATAGGACAATAAGTAGATTTTACAAATCAACCTCAGGATGTAATGGGTTAAACAATTACAGTATTTGGTACAAACTGCCGAACACACTGGTTTCCTTCTTTAGCCAGTCCAATTTTTACATCTGTGATGTGGCAACTGCTGAATACCCATTAGCGCTGTTGAAGTGGTTGTGATGCCAAGTTTTAGCACTGCAACTAATGTATGCACTTTTTGTATGCGATCACTCTTTGTACATGCTTTATGTGAATATGCCATCATTTGTTCCAGACATTTTATTCCCATTTTTACACATACACTATATTTTTTTTTCATTTGTAACTATTACAGCAGTTTGATGTTTTGATAAAACATTTTAAGTACATAAGTATGATCAGCATCCATTTACATGCTGTCTCTACACACCATGCATTGTCCCCATTGTAAAAGAGAAGTTGTGATATTTGTACAAATGTACATAATAATGGGTTTTTTGTTTGTACATAATTAAATCTACCCAACCAAGGAGTTTGGTGTTGTGTGTCCTTTAATGCTTCACAAGTAAGTGACTGGAATTTCATTGTCACACAATTTAGTAAGAAACACATTTTAATGCCAAAATCGTTAACTCATTTTTTGAAAGTGGACCAGTTCTATTTACTTTATTAAAATTATTTATACTGTTTTGTTCATTCTCTCCTATGGCGTGATTCTTAGTTGTTCACATTATTGCATTTTCCACGCTTGATGGTTATGAACATGGTCCACAGTTTAGTGCATCACAGATTGTGTGTGTGTGATCATGTCCATCATCAAGAGCTGCTCTACAGAACAAAAAAATTAACACATTAAAAATGTGCTGTTTTGCATATACAGTTTTAGGCCATACATCTGGATGCAACATGTCTTGAATGTGTCAAAGTGTCTTTTTCTGTTTGTCTATTATGGTACTGGACGACCCAATGATCATGTCGACAGATTAAGCCATTTCCCCAATGCATTACAGCAGGAGATGGATAAAACATGATAATTCAAGGGTAGTGCCAGATTAGCTTAGCATCCAATGGTGCCAAGCTAATGTGGCAATACGCTGAATAATCATGGTCAAGCCATCTCTTGAAACTGGTATGTACATAATCATTAGATGACACCTCCAAAAATGGGAAATGGCCATGGGTTAATGCTTATGTGCATGCAGCCACAGGTAACATGCACAGTGGGGTTTAACCCCATTTAGCCCCAGCACCCTACAGCAGATGTATTGACCATGATAATTCAAGGTTAGTGCCAGATTAGTTTGGTGCTAAGCTAATCTGGCACTAACCTTAAATTATCATGGTCATTCCATCTCCTGTAAGTGGTATATAGTCATTACATGACACCTCCCAAATTTGGGAAATGCGGCCCTGGGCTTAGATGGGTTAAGTGCATATAGGCAGAGTATATCTTCCAGCTGTTAGTAGACCGTTTTCAAAACCGTATCAGGATGTTTATATTAACAGTATTAGTAGATCCCCGAGTCCCTGTGATGTTTAGCTGCATTTCCTTTCAAGCTGTTGAGTGAAATAATCACATAGAAAATGAAAATAAATAAAGTGCATGGAACTGCTTCAGACCTTGTTTTCACTGCTTTGTGCATTTTATGTTCTGTGACAGAGATTAACTGGCTTTATTTAGGTTGTAGGCACACAGACCTGTTCTCACGAACCTGGGTGTGTGTGTATACATATATATGTGTATATATACACCTAAATCTACTCAGCAGGTCCAATATCTGCTTGGGAATATTTACTAGCATCCCCGTTCGGGGGAGGACTAGATATTCTCCAGTGGACTGCAGGGCACCTGGGGGTAGTCCCTGCTGCTTTATGTAGTAGGTGTTCAGTGGTAGGCTCCAAATGATAGGTCTCATTCCTTCTCTCCCACTCCTCTCTCTCTTTCTAGATCTAGTGAGCGATGCAGTCACAAAAAGGGCAGCTGATGTCCTGATGACACAATGCAAGCTTACCAGCCTGGAATTCCATGGCATTAGCACAGCAAGAGCATTCTCAGAATTGAATGAAAAATTACAGTCCCTTGGAGCTAAT
>BTPG01000006.1:179153762-179250815 GCA_036245525.1 Semisulcospira habei | reverse complement strand
CTAATTGAGTGCATTTTTGGCTTTGGGCGACGCCTTTGTTAAAAGTAAAGAATATATATATATATATATATATATATATATATATATATATATATATATATATATATATATATATATATATATATATATATATATATACCCACTCCATAAAGTTTGTCTTTCTTTGACACATGTATTGATACATTGTTGAACAAGCATTCACGAATTTGCTTGATATACTTTCCTTCCCAAAATCCCTTGCGTGCCAAGATTCAATCTTGATGATACTTGCAAATGAATGATGCGAGGCACAGTGTTGTTTTGAATTATATTGAGCAACATTTTTGTTTAACATAGTGCTGATAACCGACAGATGTGATTACTTGACCCAAATCAAAATGTCTTCATCTGGCGTCTCAGACATTTTGATGTGGGTCTCGTACTCACATAATAATATGCCTGTTATTGGCACTATATCAAGCAAAATAATATAATATCAAACAAGGATAAAACTAAACAATAAGATATACTAGTCAACCAGTTCAGAAAGACACTATTACTGGCATAAAAGGAGAGAGAGGTAGAGTGAGATGTATGCCAAGAAAGACTTAATGAAAGACTTACAATTAAAATAAAAAGAAGTTCAAAATCACATTTTATTTTGTGTTTATCTTTGTAAAAAAAAAGGATACCACATACGAGCACATGAAATCAGCAGTATGAAGTTCACAGTCTGAACTCTTTAAAATTATAGCATTTCAAAACAATGCAGGTTCAATTAATTAACTCTTTGGATGCTGGTAGCGCTTTTTGTCGTGGTGCTTCCTGCAGGAACCATCTTGACAAAAAGCACTACAGAGAACCAAAGTTAAACCCAGCATAATTACAGCACAAAACATTTTTTAATTATGTCACAATATTAATAAGAAAAACTTTCAGAAACACCTCCAACATCAGCAGATGCAGACACAAAACAACTTGCAAATGATTATGCTGACAACACAGCAACCATACAATAATTACCCCCCCCCCCCTCCCCCCCCACACGGACTTTTACTGTATACAAAGCTTTAACTCCCCCCCCAAAAAAAAACAAAACAAAACAAAACAACAACAACAAACAAACAACAGCAACAACAACAAAAAAAAAGGCTTTGTGCGTAGATTTCTGCAAAACAATTTCTCTCATGAAAACACGCAAAAAAAGTGTTGTCACAAATGAAAGCTGGAATGTTGCGCTAAAAACCTTCACAATATATGAAATGCATTTTTCTTTAAAAGGTATTTTTTCGAAAAATACTTACCGATGACATGACCTTATGGGAGTGTCTACTACTTACTCAATTCTAGCCTAAGTACTCGTGTTAACACACAACCCGGGAGGCACTCGGGGAACCCCGAGGGGGCCAAGAGTTGTCTCCCGATACTCCCCATCCGGAACAGAGTACCCATAATTCCTCAGTCAGGATACTTAGCTTACCAGCGGCAAGCGGGGCCGGTGGGAGGGTCGTCCGAGTCATGTCATCGGTAAGTATTTTTCGAAAAAATACCTTTTAAAGAAAAATGCATTTATTTCATCAAAAACATTACCGATGACATGACCTTATGGGAGAATCACGAATAGGAGGAGGGTGCCGCGCACTAGCACACCTTGGGGCCCCAAGGGCCGTCCTCCCAAACGCAAATTCCCGACGACCCTGGGGAGGTGTAACCTACGGCGCTGAAGCGCCAGGAGGAAGAGGAGCCCCGGAGCAGTTCCCCCACCAGAGCGAGTAGCCCCGCTGGACTGGGAAACTCTGTGAGCGAGAGAACATGCCCGCGAGCCCTACAGTAGCCACGAAGTGGAAGACAGCACAGTTCCTGACGACTGTGACGTTCGTGGCCCTGTACGTAGCTGATAGGACTTAATTAGCCTCTAAGCTCGCTGCGGGAGGGATCCTGGAATCGGATCGCATGACTGAGCGTCGTCAGGAAGATCATCTGACTTGTAGCTTCAGGGCTGTTATTCCTAGTGACGAGGAGAAGCTCGATCCTTGTTACGCTCGCGAGGGAGAGCGAGGGTGGCGGTCCGACTTCGAGCGAAGAGAGGATCCCGAAACGTGTCGTGACGTGGTGTGCGTGTGAGAATGTCTCCGCGAGCCGGACTCTGTGGCGAGGCGGGTTCGCAGCGGCCGAGGAGGATCCAAGGCCTTCCTAGGAGACGAGTGGGGACCGGTTGACCATGGAGGCGCGAAGCACGCCTCTCCGAACCGAGCTCTGTAGCGAGATGGGTTCTCTGCCTGGCATAAGGCTTGGTCCAAGCGCGTTCCCTCCTGGGAACCCGCGCCTCGAACTCCCGACTCCGCACACTACCTTGCTGTGTCCAACGTTGAGGCCTGCCGCCACCGACGAAGGCGAAGGAGGAGGGGCCCCATCAAAGCGAAACAGCGAGCGTCGCGGCTGCAGGAGCACCTTGCAGAAGCGGGAAGCAGTAGCGGGGGTCCGCGGCGAGGAGAGGTTTAAGAGGTACAGGACCGGAACCCAGTAACGGGGTGACGAACAGGAAGAGCGGAGCAACCGTCCCAGGCTAGCCCAGAGCGTCGATGTCTCGTCCAGGCGGGCGAATCCACAAAGGCAGGGCGAATCCTCAAGCACGGGGCACGCCAGTGAACCCACCTAGTGTCGAACAGGTCCGCGAAGCCATCTCGCCAGTGCGCCGGTCCTCCGAAGGCATCCTGGTGCAAACTGCGTGTAGCAACTGGATCCATCGGGGAAACAGGTTGGCGCAGCCGTCCCACGAGAAGGTGACCTACTAGTCTGCGTCAGCTCCAAGCCGTTCGCGCTCTTGACCGCGAGGTCCGAAGGCCAGGCTGGAGTTGGAGAAGAACCACGGTAGTAGGAGGCGTAGCAGAAGCAGCCGGGCTTAGAGACGACCAAAGGAGAGGAGATCCGACTTCCGAGTAGTGGCTGGGCCGTCCAACCGCCAGCACAGCCGCAGCAGTACCACGTGTTCGAAGCCCGGTGCCCTCCTGGGTGCCCAAGGGGAAGTCGAGTTGGTTAGACACCAGGGAGACGGAGCTGTGCCATGGTCCTACAGCGTAAGCGAAGCGAAGGTTCTAGAAGCCTCCACCGTTCTGCTCCCCGTAGCGAAGTCCAGGAACCCCCCAAGAAACTGCCTTGGTCGAGTCGTCAGCACAGAGGTTCCGTCAGCATCACACCGCCCCGCTCGGCGCCAGGAGTCGTCGACCTGGAGAACGAAGGATAGGGTAAGGAGCTCTACCATCTCACGACACGAAGGGAGGTACGTACGAGAGGGGTCGTCTAGTCCCAAGGAGAGGCAAGAGCGGATCCACCGCTGGAAGGGGAGGCAACTCCTGTGACCTCCCGAGCACCGTTCCGACCGAGGGAAGCCAACAGCCGGCAACTCCATGGGGGTGAAGAAGATCCGTGAACCGAGAGAAGAAGCGCAGGGTAGTCGAAGCGCCTGGCACGAAGTCCGGAAGCCGCTGCCAGCTCCGAGCTGCATCCGAGAGGGCACCAGGGGAGACAGAAGCCGACGCACTCGCAGACCCGTTTACCACCCGTGCGAAGTCAGAGTACTTCCACTAAGTCAATGGAACTCACGCGTAAGGCCACCAGCTAGTGAGTCGTCAGATCTCCAAGGAGTATTAGTGCACAACTGGGTCGAACCGAGTACTGTAACCGCAGGAGGAGGTAAACAAGTCCGAGCAAGGCGAAGGAACGACAGCATCCTCCCCGAGAACCACCGGAGGGGGTCGGATGTCCAGAAGAGGAGCGACTGCATCCAGGCCGGAGCACGAAGAAGGGGAAGGGCTGAGTGCGGGGGAGAGGAAAGGGACGAACGGCAGCCGGGCGCGAAAGGGATCGACGAGCGAGGCAGGAGAGAATCCCTGGAGCGACGTGAAGAACGGCAACTCCTAAGCACGCCCGCAGCGGAGAGAAGCGGAGTGTAGACCTAGAGTGCCGGAAGGTTGACTCCGAGGGAAATTCGTAGATGGACGGGCATCCAAGGTGCAGAGTGGTCCCTCCTCGCGCGCAGGAGAGCAAGAGCGGAGATCCGATCCTGAGGGAAGTGGATTCCCAGTCGTGCCGCCTCCTCCTGCCCATACGACAGGGCAAGACTGATATCCCAGCCCAGACGATCTCCTCCTTGGCTGCGCTGGGTAATACGAACTGCATACATGGATCTCTCCCGACGGGTAGCGCAGAGACTGAAGATCCGCGCAGATGAAGTACGCGCCATGGCCACGAGCATCGCATACGACCGGAACTGCGCTGTCAAGGACATCGTGGCCGCTGTGGGCTGGTGAGCAGAATCTACCGTCGCTCGTTTCTACCGTCGGGAACTGGCGGGACAGCGTGACTCTGCGAACCGGGCACTGTATCGAGGTGGGTCTCCGCCTGACCGCAGGCTATGTCCAGGCGCGTACCCTCCTGTAACGCCCGCGTCGAGAACCCCTCTCCGCGCAGTAACTGAAGCGGTCCGCGTAGCCATCCCTCCACAAGATCGTCAAGGACTCGGGCGGTAAGGAACGGAGACAGGCACCTCCGCCCTGCTGGCTGGCCACCAACAGTACCCTGCAACCACTAGCAGCCGGCCCGAGTTCGATCGAAGAGCAGATCCCGAACAAGTCGAGACGTGGTGTGCGTGTGAGATTGTCTCCGCGAGCCGGACTCTATGGCGAGGCGGGTTCGCAGCGGCCGAGGAGGATCCAAGGCCTTCCTAGGAGACGAGTGGGGATCGGTTGACCATGGACGGCACGAAGCACGTCTCTCCGAACCGAACTCTGTAGCGAGAAGGGTTCTCTGCCTGGCATAAGGCTTGGTCCAAGCGTGTTCCCTCCTGGGAATCAACGCCTCGAGCTCCCGACTCCGCACACTACCAAGCCGTGTCCGACGTGTCGATCCCCCGATGCTAGGGCCGTCGGAACTTGAGAGGCTGGAGAACCGGAACAGCTGGTACTTCCTCAGGACTGGAACAGTCACCGGTGTCAGGCGTTCGCGCCGGAAACCCCAAGTTGGTACCAGTGTGCTCTGTAGGGAGGCCGGTTGTCTGTCAGAAGGCTTTTTCCAAGCGCACTTCCTCCTGCACACTATACTGACGCGTCCGGCATGGTGATCTCACAGTCCACTCGTCGGAACTCGAGCAGTCGGAGTACCGGGAATATCCGCCGGTATCTCAGCAGGTCTGTAACCAGTCACAGGCGTCGGGCGCTCTCGCCGATAGAAGCTCCAAGGTGAGCCCAGCGCCGTCCAGGTCATGTGGCGCAGGCGTCACACCAAGGTTCGGAGGCACATGGTAGATAGACCTTGTATGAGTCCGACGGTCACTGTAACGTCCGCGCTGTGTGCAGGTCATCTAAGGCCCCTGCAACATACCAAAATCCGAAGGCACGCGGGCGTGGGCCTGAGGGACCCTGTCCTGGTAAGGTGAACTTCCGCAAGACAACGGTACAACCAGCGAGGAACCACCTGTCAGCAAGCGCGCGGACCTGCAATACATCCCCGCAAGGTAGAGAGTGCAGCCAGTAGGGTCCCGGTTAACCCCAGGTAAGCACCCCACCTGTGTGACCTACCTTCTGCGAAGAAGAGGAGTCGCGGCTAACGGCACTGTCTGTCCATCCTGCCAAGGCAACTCCCCCAACCACCAAGGTGTGTACCTGTCTTCCCAGCGTATACGTCCTACGCCGGGCACCTCCCGGCCCCTACAGGTGTGGAAGCCACCCTTGGTCTGGGAGGACCGCCAGGCTAAGTTGAGCCTACAACACATCCTGCACAACAAACTCAAGCATGTCATGACAAGTATAAGCCTGAAGCAAGCGGCAGGCCCAGAACCTTTGTCGGAGCGGAGCCCCCGCGACACACCGGAGCTGTACTATAGCGACGGCCTCCAGGTGCAGCTTTGATCATTGTCTTAAGTTGCCAGCAGGCAATTACCTTTCAACAGTAAAACGTTACTGTCGGCCATGTTAACTTGTATTCTTATGCATGTTGTTCATGGTAACTGGTAGTCACATGCCCAAGTAGGAATATAACCAAAGAGCAGAAACCAGTGCGTCCAGGAGACATAGGGCTGTCTGAGCTCTGTGGGTTTTTTTTTTTTTTTTTTTTTTTCTTTTCCCAGGGAGGTTCGGGCCGGGAGACGGTCACTGGCGCCTGCCATGAGATGTGTTGGCGACGGGCTCACCCGTACCAATCACCGTCCATCTGCAGCCTGTCATTGTAATATGTGGAATGAGCAAGTGAGGGTATGTGAGTAGCACCTGTGGTGGCAAGAGAAGTTATTGCAGCTTATGACCTTCCCCCATGACAGCAACAATAAGTCATCTAGGTGCCGTCAGTGTCCCGTCAACTGACGAATACTCTGCATCTCCCATGTATCTAATACGCCCCCGTATGTGGTAAACAGGTCTGCAGTATGCATAACAAAACAGGCATGACGGGACCGACTCAGTACCGAAGTAAGCGTCGGTTCTCGCCACATTCACCAACGTAATGCGTCAAGGGATGGCTGGAGCATACCACATTCCCCGAACCCAACCAGGGACAAGAGCATAGGTGAGGAAAAAGTGAGTAGGTAAGCGCCAGAAATAAGGTTAGACTTAGCTTCACCGATCTTGCACACCATTCCCCTTCCAGTAAAGGTTTTAACCGTGAGGAACACGGAGCTCTGCATCGTTAGACGCCATCTTGGAAAACGAAGCTGACCACCTGCGGATCTGCGCCGTTTAAGAATGACCGTTCCAGACTACAACGTCTCATTTCTTCCCTCACGCGTAAATGCCTTCCGTTAAAGCGCGGAACTTTCAACAACCACGCTGCTAACCACAGCGAAAAAAGGGAGACTTGACCCTGTCAATAACAATACCACACCAACACGGAAGGAGAGGGGGAACGGGCGCGAGACCCGCCAAGCAAAAGTCAAGAATCTTGGCGCAAGCAACAACGCAAATGAAGACCGCGTTCGCGCCTTCTCAACCAGTGCCCAGCCCGGGAACCAGCCGAGGGCCAACCCAGTCACCTTACCTTTTCCCGGAGCGGGACCGGGGAAGGGGGGGAGAATCCAAACCAAGGCACGCGCGGCGAAGTCCCCGCGAAGTTCACAGCGTAGCCCAGGCACTTCAGGGAGCCAAGCAGGCAGCTGCCAACGAAGAAGGGATACCAGAGCCACCCGGTACAGGGGGGCCCGACGAAGAACAAGTCAAGAGAAGAACTAAGTCCGTCGAAGACCGGTGAACCGGTCGAAATCCCCAAAATCCGTAGGCTAGAGCAACACGTCTGAACAGCGTAAGCCTAAGTAGACTGACTGAGGAATTATGGGTACTCTGTTCCGGATGGGGAGTATCGGGAGACAACTCTTGGCCCCCTCGGGGTTCCCCGAGTGCCTCCCGGGTTGTGTGTTAACACGAGTACTTAGGCTAGAATTGAGTAAGTAGTAGACACTCCCATAAGGTCATGTCATCGGTAATGTTTTTGATGAAATAAAACCCTCTGCAAAAACACCCCACATAATCACAAAAAATAGCAAATAATTCGAGACACAAATTAAACTATGCCATGGCTCCTCAAATAAAGTTTTAAAACTGACATGTATACCACTTCTCCCAATAAAGAAATGACCCTCCCCACAACCTGATTTGGCAGTGTGTCATGGACCGTTGCATTTTTCTCACGAAGATATAATATTATCAGATCTAGTCCATGTGGAGACACACACACACACACACAATTACTCACCACAAACGATTAGCATCATGGAACTTAAACATGTTCCTACATGTAAAGATGTGGTACACACAACCTTTGCATACATGGATTTGTTCTATACAATGTATCTCTTCAATTCATTCACCGATACGTTTGACTAACTTCCACAGACAGTCAAGATGTCATATCAACATGTTCACTGGTTGTCTCCCTCAATTCGCTGCTGCTGTTTAGCAGCAGCGAATCAAGGGAGACAACCAGTGCTGTCAACATAATGTACAATGGCAAGCAATAGTCATGGTTTTACTGCAATACAAAAAGAGATGAAAACTATGCTACATACAATGTATGATTAGAAATGAGCTTTGGTTTACTAGTAGTCATACTGAGACAGATGCCGTGAACTGGCCACTAGTCATCCAGCTTTCTCTTTGGTTTCTTTGGGTTGCGTGAACGACTCTTGGCTTTACACAATGGACAGATGGGTGCGTTGCGGTGAATTTGCTGATGACACGACAAACATGCCTGAACAAAACAAAAAAAGGGAATTAAAGAAGACAAGTTGTATTAAACTGTGTTGATTTTGGAATGGACAAATACACAAAATACACACGATCGTAGGTAAGGCCGCCCTTGACCCCCCCCATCCCCCCCCCCTTCATTTCCTCACTTCTCAGTCCAGTGTTCATGTTAGGTTTATGACAACTGGTATTTTCTTTAAGTAGAACCTGGCCAAAACGGCGCATGCTGTCAAAACCGGTTCACTCACAGGACTTCACTGCAAATTCCAGTATTCAACAAATTTTGGTATCCCCACCTCCGCAATCAAAATTTGTTTTTTCTTATCAGTATTGTTGACAGGCTGCTACAGTTCTTTCCAGTATTTCCCTTTAAAAAAAAAACCCCCAGTAAAATACATAGAATTTCTGGCTAACATAAACACAGTCGGTCACTTTCAAGTTCAAATCACGTACTAAATGGATATGTGATTCACATGCAAATTACTTATATGTGATTCACATGCAAATTACTTTTTTAGACTGAATGTCTAATTTAGACATTGTCTAGCATTAAAGCTACCGGAAAGGGGTGACCTATGCCATCTATCAATGGTACTTGTGACAGTAATTTCATCAACTCAGGCCTGACACTACAGTAAGACAGTTCAACGGTGGTGCTAGAATAGCTTGGCACCTCTTGGCTCCCAGCAAGTATGGCACCACCCTTGACCTATCACTTGATATATTCTTCTGTAGTCATTTAAAGACAACTAAAACAATGCTGAAATTTAGCCGTTACTGCTAAATCATGCGTTAAATCAATTTCCAATTACTGGCACTGACAGAAAAAGTTTTGAATTAACCCACATCATACTGAGGAAAAGCTGCAAATTTGTTCACTGCCATAGGCAAGCTACATTATAGTACTTACACTACAGATAAGAATATAGACCAATGGCTTTAGTTCAAGGGTGGTGCCAGAAGGCGCCAAGCTATCCTGGCACCACCCTTGAACTATTTTAGTCAAACTTATTTCACACACTGGTGTATTCCAAATGATAAGGGAAGCAACTCTTGTAATATATTCACCTTCATGGGAGGAGGTTGTTGACGGAAGCCCTGGCGTTCAGGTTTTCCACGTGCCAGCTGATGGACCTGCTCAGCTGCTGCTGCCGCTTCAGCCAGTGTTTGAGGGATGGGGATTGGCTGCGGCTCTCCAGGCCAGTCGGGCGAGGGCTTCTCCATGAACCTGTGTGCCATAAAGCTGTGGGGTCTTTATTCCCATTCTCAGCACAAATTTATTGACCCACTCTGTACATGCAGTCACTCGTAGTGGTGGTGGTGGTAGGTGGGGGGGCAAGGGGGGTGGGGGGGGGGGGTTTAGGGGTTATGTTATTTTTCATGAGCATGGGAATAAAGACTACACACATCTGTTAACCCTCTGGTTGTCGTGGCATCTTTTGTCTCGATTCCTACAGGAATCAATGCAACAAAAACTGCTACCAACATCCAAAGGGTTAACACCTGTAGTGGCTACATGCACATGTATGCTAGTGAGAAATCAATAGCAACTGAAAGGCTAACATTTGTAAAGTAAGGGGAAAGGAAAGAAGGAGCTACTTCCCAAGTCCAAGTTGATTCTCTAGCACATACCACTGGAAACCTAAACAGACACTCTCACAGTCCTGAAGGCGCCAAGCTAATCTGGTACTACCCTTGAATTATCATGGCCAAGCAATGTTGTTGTTGGCAACGATTCCCTGATGAATCATCTCAACAAAAGTGCTAATGACAGCTAAAGGGTAGTACCAATGGCTGTACACACACAAGGGGGTTACTCAAAATACTAACATTAGCCCTGCTGACAAAAAGATCAGTAAAATGATAAACAAATCAGAAAATTGTATTACTCAGGTCTGAGTTTTTCATCCTCCTCCTGTAGTTCTGTAAGTGGCTGCAGCCCCAGTTTCCCTCGCATGTGATCCACCTCATCTTTCAAGGGACGAAACTCCTCATACAGCTTTTTGGCACTTTCCATCGCACGGCTACGCTCTTCTTCGGCCTGCTTGATTGTAGCCTCCATCTGCAAGAGATGTTTTTTTAAAAAAAAATTTAACATTTTTTAATTAGAGTAACACTCAGCTTATTAACCCATTACATCCTGAGGCCGATTTTGTAAAAATTTTCTTATTGTCCTACGAAGGCTAAATTACTGATTAGGAGATAGATCAACTCTTTTAGTTCAAGGGTGGTGCCAGCATAGCTTGGCGCCTGAGGCGCCAAGCTATGCTGGCACCACCCTTGAACTATCAGTCAAATTTATTTGAAGCAATGGGTGTATCACTATCAGGATGAAAAGGGTTAAGTGTAATAAGGTACAAGTTAAACAAATTACATAAAAAATTCATTGGTGGAATAATTTACTGCTGTATATATTTGTCAGACAGAATTATTCAGGGATTGATACAGTAGTGAACCTGATAAACGTTCACCCCTTTTTGCGGTCGCCTGTTTACGGTCACATTGAAGTTGCACAGATGATGTTTACTATATTAAGTAAACTTCATTTATTACATTAATGCACCCTTTCAGAATTTTATCAGATCTAGAAAGTTTATCACACAAGTTCATGCGTCAGCTGTACCAAAGCAGTTAACACATGAACGCTAAAGTGACATGAATTCCCAAAGTTGAGAAATTTGGGAATTGTCATCCAAAAATTACACTTATATTTGATTTCAGACTTCCAGAATAGCTAACTGCTTTGAGGTGCCAAACTATTTTGGCACCACCACTGAACTTTCAAGGTTGACATTTATCTTTCTGTGTGAACTGTGATGTGTCAAGGCTGAAAGGATTGAAACTTGAAAGTCACAAACCAGGTTGATGTCAGCATGGATCAGACGTAGCTCTTCCACATGTGCCATCTTCTCCTGAAGGAGAAGCTCCATCTCCTGACGATACTCCTCTAAGTTTCGCTCCTCTGTGTCTCGCGCATCTACCTCCTGTCGGAGACGTGTACGCAACTTCTCTAGACATAGTGATCTGGACCTTCAAATTGCAGAAAAAAGAAGTTATCCTTTAAAGAGAAAATAAATCTGAAAGGAAATAAACCTATCATTAGGTATGCAATGTGCAGCAATAGAACTTAAAAGAACCAGTACATATCCGGTACACTCACTTAAAAGTATCACATATGAGCCAATAATCAATTTCATCGCTGATGTTGAAATTGTACCTCAGCTAAGCTTATTAGACCTTGCTTTTCATGGCCAAAAAATCAAATGGTTGGAGGGGGGGGGGGGCGCCCGTGGGGATGGGGGGGGGGTAGGGGAGGGGGGAGGTGCTTGTGCGGGTGTGTCTGACCCTGCCTTCCATTTCACTAGTTCCAGTGGCCGAAATATTGAAAAACGGGGGTGGGGTGGATGAGGGTTCAAACTTCCCCAAAAAGGACTTTGTTATACTTATAGCACTTTAAAGAATGTTATATCGGAAGGGGTGGGGGGGGGGGGGGGGGGTCCGGAGCCCGCCCCCCACCCATTTCATTTTTGACATCCGCTCGCCCCCCCCCCCCTCTCCCACCCCGCCTCTGATTTTTTTTCTTCTTCTACTCTGCAAACGAGCGCCACCAGCATATAGTACGCACTATTACTACTAAAGTGGTACAAGTACCCAGTGGCCCAGTAGAAGATTTGCACTTACAGGGACTCGGGCAATGCACTTCTCTTATTGATTTAAATTAGCGTCATCTACTCCCCGCACATCATCTAGTCGACAAATTATTTCTGGTCAACTCTACAATTTTTAACACACTTGAACTTGAAGTTGGAAGAAAGCTGAAGTCAGGGATCGACCGCAGTAAACAAAGACCATGAAAACCTGAAGTTTCGGAGAGAAATAAAACAAAATGCAAGTTAAATATCACTACAAAACAGTAAAAGAATATGCTTTAGTTTAACAACTATAGTATTTCCATGCATAAGGCGGAGTTTGTAAAGGCCTACCTGATTTCTTTCAATCTTTCTAATTTATTCATGGTTTCGTGATCCCTATCGTCCGCCATTGTTGCGTTCTTGTCTTTCCTTGGTAACAGAGAGTCACTTCCCTTGCTATCTTCCCGCCAGCTAGTGCTAGCGACGACCACAACCACATCATGGCCTTGCAACCGAAACAAGATCTGTCGTTAGGTAAGCGATTTGGCCTTAGTTGACACGAAACAATATGTGGTAGCGCTCTCGCTGTTCTGATCGCCAGTACTTTGTTGTGAGAACGCTAACTGGCATGCTAATTTCTATAACGTTTGTGTGTTTCAGATACTATTCAGGACCAAGGATTCCTGTCATTCTACAGAGGACTACCTGAGGCAAGCCGTAACTCATTCATCCCGGACACATCAGAGCAAGACATGGATCGAGCATGATAGTTTAAGGGTGGTGCCAGAATAGCTTGGCGCCTATGGGCGCCAAGCTATTCTGGCACCACCCTTGAACTATTCATGCTCTTCTGTCTCTAACGTAATACAGCCCTTCAGAGGGCAACTTTATTATTTGAGGATTTTCGGTCTTGAAGTAGAATGTGTTAAGAGTGATGTAACCTGTATACTGTACTCACCTTTCCATTCCTTCAGTTGTAGTTTAATTAAAACCCATTCTTATTATTTTTATAATTGGGGGAGGGGGGGGGGGGATAGCACAGTTCATTGCAACTCAAAAAAAGTTAGTACTCAAACCAAGGGGAATCACAGCGCTGGATAGACAAGAGTTAGATCCCCTGCCCCCGCCTATCAGGCACCCAATCGCCAGCCCACAGAGAAATACGCAGGTATAGAATAAGACAATCATTTCCATTCCTAAATAAGAATGGATCAGGTCTCTTATATAACCCATGTCTTTCTCCGGAACTTAGGAAGTAGGCAGGAGAAACATACATACACAAACATGAAGGTGCGCTACTATATATATATACTATATATACCTGCGTATTTCTCTGTGGGCTGGCGATTGGGTGCCTGATAGGCGGGGGCAGGGGATCTAACTGTTGTCTGTCCAGCGCTGTGATTCCCCTTGGTTTGAGTACTGACAATTCTGCCAGCGCTAGCCTCACCTATCTGGTTTGTGAGTATCAAAAAAAGTTGTGGGTGATTTGAAATTCCATAAACGTACTCCAGTTGATGACATCACAATTCTGAGCTCAGAAGAACATTTTAATTTGAAGATCGATAAATCTGGTATTTCTGCCTGTGCAGATGGCATTTGTCTAGCCCATTTCGCCCCAACGTCCAACATTTGGAGTAAGATTGACCATGATGATTCAAGGGTAGTGCCAGATTAACTTGGCACAGTTAGGCGCCAAGCTAATCTGGCAATAACTTGAATTAGCATGGTCGATCCATCTTCCATTAGATGACACATCCAAAATTTGGAAAATGCAGCAGGGTGTGAAACGTTAAATGAGCTAATGCAACAGGTATCTTCAGCTGGCTATTACTGTTTTCTCCAGTATACATGTACATTCAGATATTATCCTGTAAAGTGTAATTAAGAAAGCAGAATTACCATATACTGCTAATGTGTTATTAATTGCTCATCATGATTATATTGAGAATATTTCTTGCAGAAACCAAATACTACTCTGCGTGTATTTGACAGAAATGTAAGTATGGTACTTATTATTTTTCAGTGTTACTGTTATGTTAGCTTTGCATTAATCTACCAATTAGAACATTGTAATTGTCTTGATATGGCTAAATCAGTAAATGTTTGGTTCTGACAAAGAAAGATGATTGCTGTCGCACACTACACTACAGGCATGATTTATACACATAGTTACAAGATTTGGTTGAAAAGTTTTGCAGCAGTCCTGATAAAAGCTATGATTCTACTTTTTTTTCATGAGAGTTGTCTGTATACATGCATACATCTTTGAGAAGACCCCTTATCCCTGTCTGGGGCCAGTGATAAGTCAGCTGTCATTCTGCTTTCAGGATTACTACACAGTTCATGGACTGGATGCAACGTTTGTTGCCAAGGAGGTGTTCAAGACAACTGGAGTCATCAAATACCTTGGCACTGGTGGGTTCATGAGTTTTGTGTTGGTTGAGAGTGAGGTACCTGCCAAATGCTATGATTTGAGTGTAACCCAATGCGCAAAAGGCCATCGGGCCAACATCAGCCCGATCGCCTTTTGCGCATTGGGAATATGCTACACGTTGTTGTCATTTGTTACACTGTTAGTCTTAAACTGGTTTTGATAATGCTTCACTGACTGGAATGGAGGAGGTGGGGTGAGGTGACTTCTTGGCCAGTGAGAATTAGTGTAAGAAACGTGGCAAGTTTTGACAACCAGAGCCTTTGTAGTTTATCATGAAAGACCTATTTGTGCTGATTTTTTTTGTCACAGATCAGCTTTGTACCTTGTGTTTTTGGACGACCATTTTCATTCTTTCTGCTTCTTAGCTGAAAGTTACAATACTGTAGAAGACACTTGAAATTACCTGTTTGTTCCATTGAACCAAAACTGGGGTTGGGAGATCTGTTCCTGTGACGTTGGTGTTTCAGAGTCTGTGACGGTCACTCATATAATAATTCATATAAAAAGAATCTGTCACTACTTTAAATTAGCCCTGACATACTCTAGCAGGAGATGGATCGTCGGGGATAATTCAAGGGTAGTGCCAGATTGTCTTGGATCCTGATTGCACGAAATTAACCTGGCTCTACCCTTGAATTATCTTGGTCAAGCCATCTCCAACAGGTTCATAGTCATTAGATGACACAAAATTTGGCTGTGGGGTTAAATGGGTTGAGTTTGCAGGAATATTCAGTTAAAACAAAAAAAAGAAGGAAAAAATCATTGTAGGCGTAGTTCCACAACTCTTATAATCGGTGCAGCTTCCAGTACTGGAAAATTTCCAGTTGCTGCATGCGCAAGAGGGTTAACATTATTTGTGATAGCATTTTTGTTCTTCAGGAAGCAACAAGTTGGAGTCTGTGGCTTTAAGCAAGATGAACTTTGAGTCACTGGTGCGTGACCTATTGCTCATTCGCCAGTATCGAGTGGAGGTGTACCGAAATAAGGGATCCGCCAAGACGCATGACTGGACTGTTGCTTTCAAGGTGAATGCTTGTGCTTTTATGAGCATGAGCTTTCCTCACTGGAGTGCATGCTGTAGGAGATGTAGTTACTGTGATAGTTTAACCGCCTTGTGCATGCAGTCATCGGTACTGTTTACAGTACTGGTGGCTGCATGCACAAGGGGGTTAACCCTTTGGCTGTCAGTAGCGCTTTTTGTTGAAATGATACCTGTAGAGTCATTGCAACAAAGTGCTACTGACAGCAGGTTTAACCCATTACATCCTGAGGCTGAATTTGTTTAAGTTTGCTTATTGTCCTGTCCTATGTCCATTACTATGTCTATGTCCAAGTAGCGCAGGGTCTTATGGCATGGAGATCAGTACGGATAAAAGCAAAGTGATGATCAACACCACAAGCAACAGCAGCAGCAATATTCACATGAATGGCCAGAAGCTAGAAGAGGTCAATAGCTTCAAGTACTTGGGAGCCACCCTGTCCAAAGACGGTAGTTGCATAGCAGAGATCCGTATCAGGATAGGTACAGCAACATCCGCAATGGCCAGGCTGGACAGGATATGGCGAAGTAACTCCATCAGCTTCACCATCAAGTACAGGCTTTACAAGTCCCTCGTAGTGTCTATTCTACTCTACGGCTGTGAGACTTGGACACTGCTTGCAGACTCAGAAAAGAAAATCCAGGCCTTTGAGAACAAGTGCCTGAGGAAGTTGCTCCGCATCTCGTACCGCGAGCACAAGACCAACGAATATGTACGGAGCATCGTCACTTCCCTGGTGGGCCCACATGAACCCCTTCTGGCAACCGTGAAACGGCGCAAGCTTGCTTGGTTTGGCCACGTGACCCGACACAACACCTTGTCCAAGACTATCCTCCAAGGCACTCTCGAAGGAAGTCGTCGGCGAGGTCGTCAGAGAAAGAGTTGGGTCGCAAACATAAAAGAATGGACCGAACTCGAGATGCCAGACTTGCTTGCCACCGCCCAAAATAGAACTCAGTGGAGAGCACTGTCTGTTGCTGCTGCCTCTCAGTCCCCCCAACGCCCAGTTCGGGCAAGGGACTGATGATGATGATGATGATGTCCATTACAGATTAGGAATATAGATAACCATTTTATTTCAAGGGTGGTGTCAGAATAGCTTGTCACCTCAGACGCCCAGCTATTCTGGCACCATCCTTGAACTGTCGGTCAAATTTATTACTTGCAACAGTGTAATCAGGATGAAAAGGGTTAAGTGTGTTACTTTGTACGCGCAGACGCATCAAGCTAATCAGACAGTACTGTTGAACTATCAATATGGGGTCTGTCTATCTTTCTTGTCTTGTGCTTTTCATCCATAGGAGTTGTTCCAAACTCAGGTCATAAAAACTAGGAAGTGACACTTGACATCCAGGACAGTGGCTGCAGTGTAAAGGAACTTTATTGATACTGATGATAGCTATGATCACTGTAGCAGTCGCCTCCCATGTCACAGTTGTCTTGTTAACCCTCTACATCCTCAGGCTGACTTTTGTTGAAGTTGTTTTTATCCTATGAAGGCTACATTACAGATTATGAGATTGATCAACCATTTTAGTTCAAGAGTGATGCCAGAAAAGATTGGAGTCTCAGGCGCCAAACTATTCTGGCACCACCCTTGAACTATCAGTATCATAGTTAAATTTATCAAGCCATAGTGTATCAGGATAAAAAGGGTTAACCTGGAATGTGTAGCTGAAGCTGAGGATTGAATTGAGGCCAGTTCGGGTAAATTCTTGTCAGCCCCTGCAGTTGCAGACTGTGGAAATGTACTGTTTTTTGAGAGAAAAAATATGTGTGTGTCTGTGTGTGCATCTTTGTCTTTTAAACAAATAAAAGGGTTGATTTTGTGTCTGTCTCTGCTGTAGGCATCTCCAGGCAATCTGACACAATTTGAAGACATCCTGTTTGGTGGCACTGACATGTCCTTGTCAGTTGGTGTCATTGGGATCAAGGTTGCTTCAGAAGATGGACAAAGAGTAAGAGATGTTTTTTTTTGTGGACGTGATTTGCTATTCCTTTTCTTAAGCCATTTGCCTGATAGTCTGCTGAGTACGTCATCCACCAGGTGTCTAGTCATGTCTGTATTTTAATTTTTTTGTTTCAATATTGTTGTAAAGCCCTTTGTTCACACAGCCACAGGTACTGAACACAGTCACAGGTACTGTTTACAGTACCTGTGGCTGCATGTGCAAGAGGGTTGATAATTATTGTATCAGTTGTAGGTTCTTACTTTTTTAACACGCTCTGCCCCAGGACCGAAATCCCCAAATTTTGAAGTTGCCCTCTGAAGGACGGTATTACTATTCTAGAGACAGATTGAGCATGACAGTTCAAGGGTGGTGCCAGAATAGCTTGGCGCCTTTGGGCGCCAAGCTATTCCGGCAGCACCCTTGAACTGTCATGCTCGAACCGTGTTTTTTTTTTTTTTTTCCCCTCTCTCTCTACCTCTCTCCCTCTTTCTTCCCCCACTTAACACTTCTCTCTAGCCCTCTTTTTCTCTTTACTCTTTTTCCTTTTCCTTTCTTCCCATTCCTCTTTCCCCCCCCCCCCCCCCCCCCCCCCCCCCCCCCCCTGCCCCCGTCTCTTTCTCTCTCCCCCCCCCCCCCCCCCCCCCTTATTATTTTTTTATTATTTTTTTAGTTACCCTTGAAGACGGTTTCACAACTACCTACTCTCCACTTATACCTACTTATTCTCTTACTGAATTTGATTTTTTGCTTTGTTTTCATGACTTATTCCTTGTTGTGTACCGTGCTAAATGCTGGGTTTTTTTTCCCGAAGTCCTCCCGTTTTTCCCCGAGGTAGTCCTCAAATTGAAGGTGATATAAAGTTTGCCTTCGGGTTGGTGTTTAGCAGGCTTTGTGTATTAGACACTCAGCCTACTTCGTGCCCAAGGGTAATCCCCGTTCTCTCTCTCTCTTTCTTTCTCTCTCTCTCTCTCTCTTTCTCTCTCTCTTTCTACACACCTTTTCTTTCGCTCGCTCCTGCACATGCTTGCACATACTCTTGTCTCTCGTGTTCAGGTTCTTTCTGAGTCTCTCTCACGATTTTTCGTTGACGTCATTTTTACTTTTTCCGCACTTTTGTTCTTCCTTTTCTTTTATTTTACGTCACCTCCTTCAGTTGCCACATTCCTTCTGCCAATGAAGATAAGTAGCGGCTAATCTCTCTTTTTGTTTGTTTGTCTATTTTGACAAAGGGTATTTACCCGAAATATTAATAAATTGTGTTGTACCCGTCTTTTCTAAGCGTGTTTCTTTCTCCGTTGGGTACTTCTTTGCTGTGGTGTGTCACGGCTAAATGAGTTAAAGTGTAATGACTTTTTTTTGCAGACTGTTGGTGTGGGCTTTGCAGATGCAACACTGAGAAAGTTCAGTGTCAGTGAGTTTGTGGACAACGACCAGTTTTCCAACCTGGAGGTGTGTGCTTTAAAGTGATCTGCTCTGACGGGCTTTCAATTTTGCTAAAATTTGGTAATACAACAGATCATCGGTGTTGTCTTGCCTGACCTAAGACTTTTCTACCATTCTTTTCACCATCAGTGTGAGCAAGTACATTTGATATAGATCTCTACTGCCCACTGTGTCCAGTGGGGATACTCCACTATGTACAGAGGAGAAAACGAGCAGAGCAGTCTTTCATTTTATGTTATTAAACTCAAGTCACTCTCATGCCTCTCCCTCCCCTTTCCCCGACCTCAATCTCTCCTTCCCTTCAGTGCGCCCCTGTTCTGACATCATCGCCCCTCTCGGCCAATTAATGGCTGGCCAGAGTTCCGGACCAGAACTTGGGTGAGGTTTTGTCAGAACAGCGCGCACGGCCACACGATCTCTCACACCTCAGTCTCACGCTCAACTCCACACTACTTCCTCACGCTTATACGCTGAACATGCGGCGGCAACACTTTTCTGTCAGTTGGGCAAAAATAACGGAGGCGTTTTATTCCCGTGACTCTCACTTGTCAAACATGTAAGACAACATCTAACCCAACCAGTAGCTTTACTGGTTGTTTCCTGCCCAAACCTAACGGGAAAACGCCAGTTTTTTCACCCAATTGAGAGAAAAGTTGAGTGTTCAAGGTGTCGGTATTTTCTGTAGAAATCTTGAATATTTTGAGGTATTTGGTCCAAGTATGATAGGTATGTAGTGCTTTTCCAGTCCCCCAAACACTTCACCACCTCGCCAGGCACTCCACAAGACAGGGCCCAGGTAGCCCCGCCACGCCGCAAGCTGTGACTTGTATAAACCCCTTCAGCAGCAGAGGTCAGTTCTCGCAACCGTTTGTTGAACTCTGATCCCCGAATGGGGAAGGCCGGTGCCTTAGGCGGCGCTGGGCCTAGCGCTCTAAACATACTGATCACTGCCGTCACGGGGCACAGAGGGTGACGCAACATGACCGGTAATGCGATCACTAGAGTTTTTTCGTGTTTCTGAATTGTCTTACTCCACCTAACCAGTATCTTGACACTACTGTTGTCATTCACAACAAAGCAGTCTCTAGTGAGTTGTTTCCCAGGATCGAAACCTGCACCCTCTTGGAAAAGATTAGATCACCGAAGCAGTCCGAAGAACATAACCACAATCGCTGCCCAGAAGACACAGTCCTTAGAGCTGCACAAATCAAGTTTTTGTTTAATCTGAAGAAGAAGTTGCGGGCTCATCGGCGTCTTGCGGTTAGGAGGGCAGCCCTTTGTTCGCTCAATTCCCCGCAATGTGCTTTTCACCATCCACGAATCCTGGTATGGGTGCGGTTCCCCGCATTCTAAATGCAAAAGGTGAACAATGTTGAGGTATTGTGCCACGGAGCTGGGCTGAAGTGTCCTGGCCAAAAAGGCAGCGTACTGCGCCACTGTTCTCTCACACACCGGTACCAGCTGGATGTTCATTTGGTCACAAAATCTGAGATAAGAGCGCAAGTGAGTCTGATAAGTTTTCTTGGTGTTGTCGGCAAAAACACTGGCATGATATCCCGCCACCTCCTCAGTGTAGTAGCTGGTGTCTGAGCCTAGACCTGGCACCTAGGCAGCACAAAAGCAAGAGCTGACTGTGACATGTGATTCAGAAGGCAGGTGTCAGGCGGTCGGCCCCGGTGCCAATTCGTTAGCAATTGTACTAGCATGGGCAGCCGTCCTTCGTGTAGGCGGGAAATAGTATCGGCAAACACATTCACACTGCCAGCCACGTGCATCGCTGACACGCTGCAATTTGTTCTCACACACTCCCATGCCATCTTCCTCAACAGACTATTGACATAGCGGTCTTTTGAGCGCCCTTTGTTAATGATAGCCTTTGTCACCGTGCTGTCCGTATGAATGACCACCTGTTTCCCTCGCCATGAGGGGGCCCACCGGTTGACTGCCTGCACCACCGCACACACCTCTTTATAATTAATATGCAAGTCCTTGGCTGCCGGCATGTCTGAAGAGAACAGTGTTTAATTCCAATCTCCTTTCCAGAACGCGCCTGCCGCCAGGTTGCAAGCATCAACATGGACATGTTCTTTGCTTTGTGAGTCATAATATACAGTGCCATTAAAAACATGCATGTAAGATAGCCACCACTGTAAGTCTGCATGAAACTCCTGTGAGAGTCTCGCTTTATGCCTTTGCTGCTGAAGGGGTTTAATCGTATCAAGAATCCGCCTGAGAAAATTTTTTTCTCCCTTGACGGCTTGACACGCCCAGTTAAGGGACCCTGCTAGTGACTGCAAGCTTTGCTTTGTCGCGTGTGTTTTGCCTTGAAACTGCTGCAAGCGTTTGTGAAGTTGCTGTAACTTGTCGTCGCCCAATGACAAGGTGCTTGTGCTGGTGCAGATTTGGATCCCGAGAAAAGTAATGGTTTGTGTAGGCCCCACCACCTTAGGTCAGCTAATATTGAACCCTAATCTACATAAAAGGACAATGAGCGTTGTGATGAAGCTCTATGCTTGTGCATAGTGCTCACACAGTAGGATTAGTACGGTACGGTTTTTGTTAACGGTTTGTTTGTGCCGGTAGTCCGGGTGGCACTAGACGCACGTGAAATCTGTAGGACATGGTTAGCACGGGATTTTTAGTGAGTTCTGTTTAGTGAGTTCTAGGCGGAAGCTGTGTCTGTCAGAGGTCTAGATCGGTAGTGCGGGCTGTCTTGTCGTATGGAACGGTTGTGTTTGAGATACCTAGCCCGCATTCCAAGACTCTGAAGCCTAGATTTCAGGTATGTTTCTATAAATGTAGTATTGATAGTTGTTTAGTTAAAGACAGTATGCGTTGGTAAGAGTAATGTGGTTGTATAGCGGTTTTCCGGTTTGGTTTAGTTATGTATGTTTAGAATTCGGGGAAGTAACCGGTGTTTTTGTATAGTTGTTACCGAGATAGATAAATAAAAGAATGCGAGGTGTGTATGTCTAAGCCGCTATGAAGATAGTACGTGGTTGGTTAAGCATAGTCTTTTCCAGTGTATAGAGTAATGTATAGCAAGAGTGTTAGGCTATAGTCTGTTTCAAGATAGTGACAGAGATATAGGGGTGTTACGGGAGTAGACAGTTTATGAAGCACGTGTGTGTGTGTGTGAATGAACGTGTGGGTATTTGTATCAGCCAGGTTACGTGACGTTTCTCATTGATCCAATATGTTGTGTGTTTAGCAAGTGTTACGTTGGGACTTTTGTTGTCTATTCAGAGTTCTTGTAAAGAGTGGAACGACGGACGCCGAGACGTCGAGTCACAGGTGGGACCTAACATGAGGTCATCCCTCCAGCTCTTCACTGAGAGTGAGTCTGACCGGGACCAAGACACCCGAGTCAAAGCGAGAACTGCGCAACAGTACGAGAACGAGGACGTCCGTGCCAAAGAGACAGGACGGCAAGAAGAAGCGTACGACGAAGGACTTTCACGCCTAGACGTGAGAAGGACCAACGTAACCAGGCAATAACATCAAACAGGTTGGAGACAATGAGAGACTAAAACCTAGCCTGGCAAAGATATTGTGATTTGTGTGTGTGTGTGATAGTAGAGCAGTGTATATAGTTTGATAGTCTTTAAAGCGTTTCTTTTCTTTTATATTGTATAAAGGTTACTTTAGAAAGGGAGCCCGTGTGTTGTGTTTTACCGCATGAATGCGCCCATCTGAGTCAGTGGCGGTGTATGCGTCTGTTGCGTGAGAGTCTGTACGTGCGACTGTGGGCAAGTCTGCGTGCGTTACAAGCGTCATCATCATTTGAGTGCATTCCTCTTTGGACTTAGCTGCTATGAAGAAATCGTCAATATACGCTACTATCCCTGTCATGCCGCGCCATAACATACATCTGCGAACTGCCTGCGAGAGTCTGTGAAAGTGCGAAGGGCCCACATTACTACCAAAAGGGTAGCCTACTATCGAACAGGTATGTGGGCTTCTGCTCGCCCGTAAAAATCCATTTTAGGCCTGTGACTTGGTAATTATCTGGATGGATACACACAGATCGGTATGCCGCCTTAAGGTCAACTTTCGCGCACCAGTAGCCGGACTTGGCTAGTGCGCACGCGTCCGCTAGAGTCTGGAATTTTACTGTCTCAGGTACTGCGTAATCGTTCATTGCATGTCCTACAGGCTTGCTGCCGTCGTGTATCAGGCGTATGCTATTGTCGTCTTTTGGGATCGCAGCCAAAGCGCTAATTACCGTTGGTTTTTGAGATGCTATGATATAATGACCTTTGTTTATCTGATCAATGAGCTCCTTTTCTACCGCTACTCTGTTTTTTAAGGCAGAGGTGTGATTTTTCTGCTCTACAGATCTAACAGTCTGATGTTTGTCCGTGATATAAAACCCATGTTCGATCTCTTCAAGGAGAAAGTTTTTGTCTTTATCAGAAGCTAATTCGTCTTGCCACACTAAAAGCTTTGAACTAATGGATGCTCCAGAACCTAACAATTGACAGTGGTGTGGACTTAGTGCAGGATAAGGGCTATGATAAAAAGTGCTAGAATGGGTGGGGCCTACCTCGCCTTGTGCAACCTGCTGCGCTGTGTCCTAGGCTGTCCCGTGTTTGCCCCCTGCCGCTGCTGCAGGTGTGTCGCGATGCTCCCGCGTGGGATGATCTCTCCCGCAGGTGGCACACACATGGTCCAGCTGGCAGCGTGCGCCGTAGGTGCAGTACCCTCTGTTGTACTGCAGGCACACTTCCCTCCCAGCGTTGTGGGGCGTTGTGGGCGCGGTCCGGCCGTCCCTCCTCCTGTTCTGCGAGCAGGTGAGCCAGCGGGCATCGCAGATTGCGCAGTACGGTCGCGCAGCACCACCGTGGACAGGTGTGGGGCGTCCGTGCCCCACTGGAATGCTTCGGCCGCTTGCCGCTGACGATACTCATCGTCGAACAGCAGGACACTTTGCCAGGATACAGATAGGCCGCCAGCTCCCCCACAATCGCCGAGTACTTGAGGTAGGCGTGCGGTGTGAAACCCGGTGTGGGTTTGTCCATAAGGGCCACCATAATACGGCTGTTTGCCACTATCCAGTGTGCGGGGGAAACCTTGTCCAACTTCGGTTTGCTGTTCACCTTTATAGTGACACCACCCCCAAGTGCCACTTCTTCCTCTGCCACTGCTGCTGAAGACGGAAAGTCTACTATACGTAAGTGGGGCCCACCTTTTGCTGCCGCAATACCCCCACTACTGTTGCCACTGACGCACAGGCTGTCGCGCAACAGTTCATCCAGTCCGGCCCCGCTGTGGTGTGTAGAGTATAGGGCGTCCTGCAAAGACTGTGACGCTCTACTGCTGCTGTTGTCCGCTACTCCTCCCAGTCCGCTGCACAGTGGGCCACCGCCGTTGTCCACCTGGAATTTGGCCACCGCTGCACGGAGCACTGCTCTGTCCCCACGTTTCAGCGCCAGAGCGTCAATGTCTTCGTCAGACATTAGCAGTAGTGCTTGCCTAGAGATGAATTTTTCCCTGATCATGGCACTCTGCACCTCTTCGTCAAGGCCCCAGTCACGGAAAATATGGTCCATCTAACTATTTTCTAGTAAAGCCTTCTTTCTCGCTGATTTGGGAGCCATTTCAAATTCTAGCTGTCGCCTGACTGCTGCGCTGCTGACTGGTGTATTTGGTCTGTACCGTTCCCTTATCACTCCTGTAACCGCCCCCGCATTCACCTCCCACACACTTTCACGCCTCTCATACTCGCCTACGCACTCACCCCCTACAGACTTTCCCACTCTCTATCTCTCTCTCTCAATCTCCATCTCTCATCATAGCATTCCACAGTCGGGAAATTCCCCCACCTACTCAGTACTTCTGCTACCGGACACCGCCCCCCACCCACACATTCAGTCCTCTTTCCCTCCGTTTAAAATATGTTTATCACTCCTCCCTCGTCTAAACACCACTTTAGACTTTATCAGTAAAGTTAGCCCTTTTTGTCCAGCAATGTTGTAAGCAGGAGGAGGGGGTGGTGGGGGGGGGGGGTGGGATGGGATGTGCCAATCCCAGTAGGGAACTTGTTTGTGCTTGAAGTACAGGATGAAACTATTCAGCCCCTGAATTGTACATTGCAGGATATAGATTGGCCTGGAGAGTTCAAGGGTCGGGACAGAATAGCTTATCACCGTGAACTATCGTGGTCAGTCTACCTCCTGAACTGAGATGTCTTCAGAGGATGACTATATTTTACCTCTGAGCTTTATGTGCTGATCTATCATTTTTTTCTGGGCAGGCATTAGTTGTGCAGCTGGGTCCGAAGGAAGCCATCATTGTAGCAGGCGACAGCACCCCTGATGGGGCCAAACTGAAGCAAGTGTTGGAGCGCAGTAATGTGCTTGTAACAGAGAGGAAGAGGGGTATGATTTTGTATTTTTTCATATTTATTAACACATTTGTGTGTAGTTTCACTCAGGCAGGATACAGAACTAGTTGCTGTAACTCAAGTATCCATTAATTGTGAGTACGGCACTGACTCGATATATTGTGCTTCATTATATTGCGGGGGAGGGGGTAGACCTTGGACCCCCCCCCCCTCCCCCTCTCCTCCCCAAAATCAGACCGATCGCCCACGGCAGTAAAGTGTGATATCTTTGTCACCAGCTCAAACCCCAACCCGATGCTCCCCCCTCCCCCCACCTCTCACCTTATGGCACATGCATTCCTTTACGCATCCCTTTAGAAACACTGAACGACCTCCAGAATAAGAAAACACATGTAAATTCACTTAGTGAGGGGCAAAAGTACATATTCGATATGTAATGGAAGTCTGTTGCCACACTCCTTTTCAGCGGTAAAAATGCTTAGCTGGCAGGTGAGACTACATTGACACAGAACTCTCAAGGACCTCCACATGAAGAACACACATGCATGAAGGGCCCTGTGGCACAATGAATACTGAAAGTCGTGGTTTGTCCCAGGTGGAAGTTGTTCACTGTTGTGATACAGTACAGGGCCGTGAGACACTCCACTGGCTGTCAGTTTAATCAGATTAATTGCATTGGTAGTGACTTCAAACAAAAGACATTAGTAAGTGTTTAACGAAAGTTGACCAAAGAGAATTTGTCCTTACCATTTTCTTGTGAAAGTGCCACCGCCCATGTGTCGGAAGGGCGGGTCAGAATATGCAAATTGCCTTTAAGTCAAGCAAGGTGTCCAACAGGACAGCTAAACAAAAGCCATGGCCCTGTGCCTGTGTCACAATCAATGGAGGTCAGTTACAGGACTGCTTAGTGTATCACAGAACACCTAATCACCCCCTTCATGCCATAAACACTGATGTACATTTATGAGTAGCAAAACTCATAACTTCTGTTGGTTCCAAATGACTGCAGTGGCATATGAAGATCTGTGTCATGAAGACAGTATGGGTACCGCTAGTGTGTGGCGAAGGCCTTAGGGGATATTTTAACTTCCAATGCCAAGTGCAACAAAAGGATTATATACGTTTGCTTATGTTTAGTGACCTATTTGAGCTTGACATGGTGCCATATGGATCAGTCACTGCTACCCTTAAGCTGTCATGGTCAATCTTTGTGCTGGAATGAGCATGTATTGTTTTGGAAACTGTAGTGAAAGTGTTTGACTGTGGAAGTGAAAGGACCATCAATTAAACTGGGCAGGTTTGAAGTCAACCACTTTCCTTGGTAGAGACAGGCTCCGGCAGCAGCAGCATACGTTGTTAGTAGTACGTACAATGTACCTTAGTAGCAGCTCCCTACTCATGACCATATATTATTTTGGGATGAACCATAACGTGACAATGGATCTGGAGGTTTATAGAGGCACATATAGATATAAATAGCACTTAACCCTTTGGCTGATAGTAGCACATTTTGTCAAGGTGATGCCTGCAAGAATCACCTCGACATTACTGACAGCCAAATGGTTATTGTTACAGCACATAATGAGCATTTTCTCTGTTTTCCAGCGGATTTTGTGAACAAGGATGTGGTGCAGGATCTCAATCGACTGCTGCGCTTCAAGAAGGGAGACCAGCCCAACAGTGCCACTCTACGTATGTTTGTCTTTTACAATCTGTGTAATAATGCGAAAGTTGTCGTCGGCACTTTTTGTCAAGTTGAATCTTGCAAGAAAGCGCTACCGACATCCTATGGGTTAAACCTAGTACATCTCTCTGATTGCCAATATTACTTATAGAATATCATGAGCCTATGCGTGGAACAGTGAGTTCTATTTACCTGCAGAAGACATTTTTATGTCACAGCAGCTGCCATCAAGAGGCACAGATTTTCATGAGCCACTGCAGTTGCAGGGGCTCATGAAAATGCATGCCTCTTGCTGGTGAAAGAGTTTGCGCTACAGACATGAATAAACATGGATTTGTGTAGGATGCTGTGAGTTTTTTAAACAGCCGTGTGTATGAGCTCTTTCTGTTTCATTTGTGTGTTATGTATGGCTCTTACAGTGTGTTTTACTTTGTGGTATATTGTATGTTGCAGCGGAGGTGGACAAAACACATGCCGTATCTGCACTTTCGGCCGTTATCCGATACCTGGAGGTGAGTTCTTGTCTTGGTTTAATTTGCTTAACCCAAATAACCCCATGGCCGCATTTCCCAAGTTTTGAGGTGTTACCTAACAACTATGTACCAGTTGTAGAAGATGGACTGATCATGATAATTCAAGGGTAGTGCCAGGTGAGCTTGGCGCCTTCAGGCACCAAGCTCATCTGGCACTACCCTTGAATTACCATGATCAGTCCATCTCCTGCTGATTTGATTGATTGATTAGTTCAGGGTTTAATTTCCACGGCACCGAAGTGATAATGGACGGCCCTGACGGGCAGGTTATGGGGGACAGGGAATCTATTGCCTATGGAGTATGACCTGAACACTGATCAACTCAGGCGCACTCCAACTGTGCCACTTTGATTTACCAGGACCTTTCAACGGACATGCTATTGAACAAATCCATCTTTTCCCCCTGGATTGTGAGTCCAGCTACCGGGGCCGGGACGGGATTCGAACCCACAACCCAGCGATTCCCTTCGCTGTGCTCTGACATTTAACTGCCTGAGCTATTTCGGACTCTCCATCTCCTGCTGCAGGGTTTTGGGGCTAAATGGGTTAATTTGTTGTTCCCTTTATTCAGGATGGGTATACATGTACTTGTCAATGCTCTTCTTTGTCTCTTCAAAATCCATACCGATGGCATTACTATGTGGAATATACCCTTTAGCTTACCGATTTCAGCCTAAGAGCCCCAAGTGTGTACCCAAACGACATGGGCCGCAACTCTAGGGAGTTGTAACCAAGTAGCTGGGTAGTCTCCCCTCCCTCCATCTGGTCACGTGAGCAGTGAGTTCCCGCCAGTCTTACCCTTAGCTCGCCTTGAGTGCGGTTCACTGGCTTCAGCCTCCAACCGTTCCATTGGGATTACATTCGTTACCACTCTACGTGGCAAGTTCTACTACTGGTTATGAAGATGGCGAGGTAAGGCCTTGGGTTACGCCCACAGAATCCGTCTACAAGAAAGACGGTGGCGTCGGCGCATCCCGTGGAAATGGGCGCATTCGAGAAGCAGACTGGGCTTAGAGCAACCCTCGGTTAAGGTAGTAAGTTGATTCACGGGGCTGGTCGTCAGTGGCCCCGTGTGGTCTCTCTTACGATTGTGCTTTGTGTTGCAGTATGCTGTTACTTGTCGGAAGTGTAGAGGCTTCCAGTGGCCGACGGACTCGCATGACCTGTCTTGCTTGCACCGGCGGTTCCTTTTCCTGCACCTGCGGCGAGTGCGCCCTGTGGAAGGAGCGCAAGTGGTCCCAGCTGTGGGAGGGTATCGGCGTGAATGGCCTGTGGAGCAGACTAGTGGAGCTTCCAGGCTGTCCACAAGTCACCAGTCGGAGCGAGACCCTCCGGCGACAGTTACTCCGCCAAGCCCCACGGCTCCGCTCTTACGAGCCTCTCCAGAGAAGGTAGGCCCTCCTTCTCAAGATAAGTCGCAGAACCCTATCCCGCTTGCAGGCCCTCAGAGCCCTCAGAGGGCTGGGACGTTGGCCTGCGCAGTCTCGCATGGTCCCCAGATATCGGCGAAAGAGACTTTTATGACCCCTTCGCACTGCCCCTCGGTTGGAGCGACAGGGACCACTCAGAAGAGGACAGCCCTTGAGGCCACGAGGACGGGACGGCCTTCGCCTCACAGCTCTCGGCGCTCCAAGGATAGCTCAGGCCGCCACCGACGCAGGGATAGTAGCAGTCCGTCGTCAGCTTGTCGGTCGCTACGCTCTCGGATAGCTGGATACCATGCACGTTCGCAGGCCAGCTCACGCTCTCGAGGGCATTCCATGTCGTGGAGCCGGTCGCCAAGCTCCCAGAGCAGATAGTATGGAGACCAAAGGCAGACTCTCCACGGCGACGCAAGAGGTCCCCAGCGCGACGTCCACCCGCGATGGAGCATAGTAGGACCCGGTGCTCCTCTCTCGACCGCCGAGCACGGCAGACTCAAGTTTCCGCAGGGACCAGGCACACAGACAAACCCTGTGGGAACCCACCGGACAGGCTACCGACGGAGGGCGACGCCGTCCGTCCAGACTCGCCAGAGGCATCGGCCTACGACACAGACGCCCTCAGTCTCCACCCGGAGGACTCTGCAACCGCCCTGTTGGTTCCGGACTCCTTCTCCAACCCCCGCAGCCCCCCCCCCCCTCCCCTTCCGACTCGGCAGGAGGGGCGTCCTTGTCTGCGTAACCTCCCGGGGCTTAAAGGAAGTGGCATGGATCTTCTCCGCCATCCTTCCGTTGGACGCGTGTCCGCCGTCACCACCGCTCAAGAAGAAAGCCGCAGCTTCAGTGGACCGTTCTTCAAAGCGAAGCACTTTAAGCCTCTTCCTCGGCCGCCAGGTTTCAGGACCTCGCCGGCGCCTTAACGAGCAACTGCGGCAAGGCAGGCTGCGGGATAAGGGTTCCTTCACTGACTCGCGGTGGCCTACGGACTTCCACTTCAAGGCAAAAGGGGTATGCGTACAGGCTACCGGCGCGGGACCAGCTCGACGCTTCGTTTCCCCCGGGCTGGAGCTTACGGCAAGTTGATCCGGAATTCCCTCACGTGTGCCAGCTTTCTCGATCTAGCTACGCAGGCGGTGGTGCGCGGAGTGGAGGAGTTGGGAGCAGCCTTGTGAGACTCGCCTGCGAGACTTCCATGCTCTAGCGATGACGGTGAATCGTGCTGTGCACCACTCGGCGACCAACGCTCTGGCAGCGGCGGCTAACTGCGACTTGATGAGGCGGGATGCCGTCCTGAGGTGTTGCAGTGGCATCCCCGCAACCTTCAGCGCCCAGCTCTGCCGAGCTCTTTGGGTGGTTCGCTCCTCTTCAGACCCACCTGGCCAGAGGTGAAGACTGCGGCGAAGGACCTGTGGCCTAGCGTCCCCAGAGTGGAGTACACCAGGCTTCCGGCCGCCCCAGCCCTGAAAGTCTAAAATTTTGCCCACCAGCCTTTGGCTAGTGACTTGCAAGTTTTACTAGCCAATCTGAAAATGTTACTAGCCAAAACTGAAAATTTTACTACCGAAAATAGCTCCCCAACTCAACAATATAATGTACCACAAGTGTTTGACGCCCAATGTTAGAGAGTGTTTTCTGCCCAGAGGCATTGAAAACAAATATTTCAACAGACAATCATAACCAAGTTAATGTTTATGTCCTGACTTCAGGTTTTTGATAGTATCAAGTGGAGAAATAACTGACAAAATCCCCATGTGAACTGTGGTGGGATTTTTTATTTATTTATATTTTGTAAGTAGAGCTGGGCTTCTGTTTGCACAACAGGTTAAAGGGTCTGTAGACCCCCAGGTATAAATTTTAGAGGGTATACAGACCCCCAGACTAGCATTATAGAGGGTCCGCAGATTTATTTAAGAAAAACTGCATCATCTGTATGTTCCTTAAAATAAATTATCCACACCCGGGTCTGCCCTGGGGGACTTGGGTGGGATTAACTACATTTTAGTTCCCAGGGTCACCCTGGTCAGCCCCACAGACAGGGTGTGTTTTTTTCTGAGGCATGTGTTTCTGTCTACCCTTGGTCCATTCACCTGTATTTCTCTTTTTAAAACTCTCCCAACTGTCTGCACTGCCTGTAGTAGTGATATTGGATGTGTGTTGCTAAATGGTCTTAGCTTTATTTAGGCCCCATGGCGTAGGTTTATTTAATGTATTGGACCGGCTGGCGACATACATTCAATATTCTGTTTCTTTTTTTTTTCACAAGCAGTGCAGGCACGTCCTGAGAAAGCCTTGTTGCTGTCGGGATGATAAACAATGTACAATCAATCAATCATTAAAATAAATTATCTCATTTCGCTCTCTCCTCTTTAAATGTGTTGTGACAGTGTGTGTGTGTCCTTTCCATGATCTGATTCTTTAACTGGTGAGCTATCGCGCAAAAGCCTGTCTCCCTAGCTCTCTCACACACAGAAAAAAAGATCTCTATTTATTTATTTGTATGATCGTTTGATAATGTATTGTAACAGAGAATATAGCGTTTTCTGCTGAACGCGGCAGATTGACAACCGAAGTGTGACTTGTCTAAACTCTGTGTGTGTGTGTTTGTGTGTGTGTGTGCGTGTGTGTATGTGTGTGTGTGTAAACTGATGTACTTCAAAGTTAGTTTCAACCCGTTTAACCACTCAGAACTGAGACGTGTTTCTCCAATGTTTGCCTAATAACTGTGTACCAGAAGATGGATCGACCACGATTAAAAAAAAAACTGACAAACTTATTTCTGTTCAAATTTCTGGACTTGCTTTTTGAGTTTGCCTCAGTGCACATTGCGCATGCCATTCGAGTGCCGTCAAGCTTTAGCCATGGAAATACACTCAGCACAGCCATGGACTCTGAAAACTGTGTCGTAGCGGCGGTGCCACACACGGCCCAGGGGTAGCATTTCTGGTACTGTCGCTTGTCGATGGAGATGGCGATGTCGAAGTGCAACTTTCTTCTTAGCGATTATCAAGATCAGACGGTGCCGGATTAAAGAATCCAAAGCATTCCAGCTCTTCCTTTGCTTTTTCTCCGCCATGTACAACTTCGTTCTAGATCGAAAGCGAAACGCACGATGCCGTATCCCATAATAGTATGTACGGTGACGTCACAGCAAGTAACGCGTTCAACATGTAGCGCGCACTTTGTAATAACATGCTGACACCACACATAAACTAACAGTTTGCCCGCCCTGTTACACTTGCACGGACGCCGGCGTCGGGTCGATTCTGAACGCAGCCGCGACTGAGCGAGTCGCTAAACGAACCAATTCGTCACTAAAAATAGAACGACTGTCACCGACCACTGTTATGGTACGCACAGTTCGAGTGACGTGTTCGGCTACTGCCGCAAAGTGATGTAGGCGACTCGCGGTGCGGTCAGGTCACGCGCCGGCGTACCTGATGTTCGGCTGGCGGTTAGCCGTTGGATTGAAAAACGCACGAGCGCACTCGCATTTGGCGAGTGAGTATTTTTTTTTACTCGCCAAATAAAAAATTCACTCGCCATGGCGAGTAAATTACTCGCCATTTTCAGGGCTGGGCCGCCCACAAGGATGAGGGTCGCGCCCTCCGGAACTTTAGTCCCACCTGGCCTTGTCACCAGACACCCTCTCAGGACCGGTCTTTAGGCTCTGGCCGGCCACGGATGCTCCCTCCCGGCCCAGGCCCCCGCTCGGAGGCCCGGGCAGGGGAGGGCCCAGTGACGCTCTCTCGTATGCGCCCCTGCATCTTCTTCTTCTTCTCGAACGCCGTCACACTTGGAGTTTGGCTCTCAAGATGATATCTGTGGTCTTCTGTAGCGCCTCCACATGCCGTACAGTTTCTCTTGTAGACTGGCGAGCTTCGGCCATATCTACTCCCTCAGCTGATTCCTGCAGGGTCTCCAGTCGGTGGGAGGCTAGTGAGGCACAGTGACGAGTGGCGGTCGCTGCTACCGGAAGACCCTTGGATCACTCGACACAATCTCTTATGGCCAACAGATCTCGTTCTGGATGCTCCCCCGGTCTCTGCTTTGGACGCGCGTGCCTGCGGACCAGTGCAAGGTGGACGCTCTGTAGGGGGAAATCGCCGCCCTCCTCCAGAGGGCCGCCATGGATAGTAGCCTGCCATGACTCCCCGGCCTTCTACAGTCGGCTTTTTGATGTGCCAAAGCCGGGCAGCAGGTGGCGTCCGGTTATAGACCTCTGAGCGTTGAACAAGTACATCATCGCTTCCCCCTCCGCATGGAAACGGCAAGAGCCTTGCGAGCCTTGGTGCAGCCGATGGACTACGCCATAGTCTCGACCGCGCGGACGCGTACCTACACGTCCCCATACTCCCAGCCTCCCGTCGGTCCGGCGCTTCGCCTTCTATGGAGTGGTCTGTCAGTTTTGTGCCCTGCCCTTCGGCTTCAACCTGTCCTCAGTCCGTGGGTCTTAGAGGATCTTGGACGCGGTGGGGCCCAGAGCCAGACGGGTCTCCACCAGCCCGACCTCCAACTATCTCGTTGACCTGCTGCTCAGGAACCTGGAGACAGCTTCCCTAGAGGCAGACAGGGACGCGCACCTCAAGCTTCGGCCTTGGCTCGGGTTCATCGTCAACGACGGGAGGTCGGACCTCAATCCGTCTCGCAGGTTCCTCCACCTGGGCACAAAGTTCCTGGCCGACCTTATCAGGGTACGGCTACCGCAGGCGCGGATCATGAAGTTGGCGTCCCTAGCTCAACAGGTGGCGCTAGCGGACACAGTTCTGGCCAGGAATTGGCTCTAGCTCTTGGGCCTGATCAGCGCCGCGGCGGGCATGTTACTCCTCGGCAGGCTCTACTCGCGATCACTCCAGCTGCATCTGCTGTGCCGCTGGCGTCCAACCTCCGGAGATCTCACGGCCAGGATCCCAGTCCCGCTGTTGATCCGGCCTCATCTGCGCAGGTTAAGGGACCAGGGTGTGTCAAAATGGTTGTTGTGATGCGTCTAGTGTGGTAGCGCAGTGGCAGTGCTTGTCACTTCTCTCTCTCAGCTTCCACCGCTGGCTAGCAGTATTGCGAAAAGGAGGGCAGAATGTGTCAGTCTCTCTCTGCCAGTACATAGCCTCTCCAACAACAAGCCTCATGTAGTGCCTCCTCACAGTGACACACGGTAGATGAGCACCTCACGGACTCAGGTTGAAAACTAAAGGGGACTCGGAGGAGGTATGGCCCCCAGACACGCGGCATGCAGGCCCACCGTTGTGTGGATAGGACCTGATGCCCGTGAACCTGACTCCCAACTATGGGCAAATAGCCCCACTGCCTTGTGGGTGCCTCAGGAAAGGCAAAGGCTATGGGACAGAAAACCAACCAGACCAATGAAGTCAAGAGTGTCGCTGACTATGCCATCTGGTATAGTGTGGAAACCCGTCAGGGAAACAAACACACACGCAACCCTCATGGATTATGCTACTTCCCAGATCCTCCCTTGGGGCAGAGATCGGCGGATCTCTCTTTGAGCCCGACACATCTTGGGCCACTGCAATGTTCTCGTGGTCACCCTTTCTCAGCAGGGACAGCTCCTTCACACCGATTGGTCCCTCCGGCCGGACATCTTCCGGGGGATCTGTACGCACAGGAAGATGCCCCTACTGGACCTATTGGCGATCAGGTGGAACCGGCAGCTCCCGCTGTTGTCTCGCCCTTCCCGGACCCGCTCGCCTGGGCAGTTGACATCCGTCCTGTCAGACTCGTGGGAGGGCCTCGTGGCCTACGCCTATCTGCCCTCAGTGCTGGTGCCCAAGGTCATTCTGAAGCTGCAGGGATGCAACACGGTCCTACTCCTCGTCGCCCCGTTCAGTTGGAACGAGACTTGGATATCGGACCTCTTGAGCCTGGCCACGGACCCTCCTCTCCGGCTTCCCACGCCGCACGCGATGCTGTAGCAGCCCAGGCAGAATCTATTCCTCCCTTGCTTCTTCTTCACGCCTGGAGATTGTGTGGCAGGCCCTGTCCGCACGAGGTTCTCAGATGCAGCAGTGGAGGCGATCGCTGCAGCCCGTAGACAGTCCACCCACCAGGTGTACTACGGCAAGTGGAGGGTCCTACAGGTCTGGTGGTAGCCCGAGCCCCACGGCACTGATGATGCCACAGCTCACCGAGTTCTTGTGGCTGTTCAGAGAGCGGAACTTGGCCCCGATCACCATCAGAGGCTACCTCTCCATGGTGACAGACTCCGATCGACACTTGGGCCTACCAGATCCGAGAACGACTTGTTGATTCAAGTGACTTTGGGAGAGACACAGTACCCCTCCCAATAGATGGCCCTCACGTAGCGATGGCCGGGAGGGTCTGCGCAGTCTCAGATGGTCCTCCAGCAGAGATGACCGAGACTTATCGATCGTCTCACATGGCCTTCCAGTTGGCATGGCAGAGGGAACCAGCTGCTTTCCATGTCCGTGGGCCCAGCTTGCCTACAGTTCAGGGCTGCTGCGTCAGTGCACCTCCTGCCCAACCCCTCGCCAGGGTGGGGAGGCTACGCCCGTTCACGGGGTTGACCGGTCCCTGATGTCCCTACTGCAGGACCCGGTACGAGCATTAAAGGTATACCTCAAGAGTGATGCCCATCGGGAGAGGCCGCTCTCGCCTCTTCCTACCCTTGGCCCTGGGCCGGGCTGACATCTCCGCCCAGACGGTATCTTCCTGGCTGCAATGGGTCATCCGCGCCGCTTACACAGATATCTCCCCGGAGGGGGCGAGGAGATTGCGGATACGGGCACACGAAGTCAGAGCTGTCGCCGCTGGCATCACGTTCTACCGCAACTGCGCAGTCAGAGACATCACAGCGGCTGTCGGGTGGCGGGCAGAGTCCACCTTCACCCGCTTCTATCTCTGAGACTTCTCCGCCTACGAGAGACCTGACACTCGGAGACATCTGGCAGCGCAACACTCCCTCCGGGCGCCTCTCGTGCCACAGGTAACCCTTAGGTGAAATCGTTAGGAGGTTGCCCCACGAGGCTAAGTTTTTGCAGTGGTAGGGTTTTTGGGCGGCAGCCTCCTCCTTTTCGCTATTCCTGCACATAGTAATGCCATCGGTATGGATTTTGAGGAAACAAATGTATTTTTCTCTAAAATATATTTTTTCGAAAAATACTTACCGTGGGCATTACTCATAGGGTCCTCCTACCTACCCCGCTTGCCGCCACTACGCTAAGAGTAAGACTGGCGGGAACTCACTGCTCACGTGACCAGATGGAGGGGAGACTACCCAGCTACTTGGTTACAACTCCCTAGAGTTGCAGCCCTTGTCGTGTGGGTACACACTTGGGGCTCTTAGGCTGAAATCGGTAAGCTAAAGGGTATATTCCACATAGTAATGCCATCGGTAAGTATTTTTTGAAAAAATACCTTTTAGAGAAAAATACATTTTTTCTCAGAAGTATTCGAAGTTGTATGATGTCCAGTTGAAATTGTGCATCAGACTTCTTTTAATTGTGCTCATCTTGGACTGTCGTCTGCTTTACAGCTGCTGTCAGACGAGGGCAGTTTTGGTCAGTTCTCCCTCTCGTCATTTGACCTGGCTCAGTACATGAAGCTAGATGCTGCTGCAGTGCGTGCTCTCAACCTCTTGCCCAGCCCTACAGAAGGTGAGCTCTAGGATTGATTGATAGGTGGGTGGGGTGGGTTGGTTGGTTAGTTTGCTTGAGCCTTTAGGTCTCAGTTTCCAACGTTGGGAGTTGTCTTCTGAAGAATACATACCAGGTCAGGATAAAGAATGACCATAAAAGTCCAAGGGTTGTGCCAGAATAGGTTGGCGCCATTTGCGCCAAGCTATTCTGGCACAACCCTTGGATTGTTACGGTCATTTTGTAAGCTGGGTAAGTTGTCGTATTGTAAGCTGGGTGGATGGACAGGTGGAAGGGAGGACTGAGATGGATGGACGGATTTTTTTGTGTACATTGATGATGATGATGATGTCCACTTGTAATGCACATCCAGCGTGCTCAGGGCGCACACACACACAAAAAAAGCTATGGTGCACAGTAATCCTAGAATTAAAAGTCAAGAAACAGGTGGTCTTGAGGTGCCTCCTGAAGGTGCCAATGCAGTCAATGTCCCTCAAGGATTGTGGTAGTCCATTCCACAGCATAGGTCCGCAGTGTGAAAATGCCTGGAAACCTAGTTGCTTCTTTGTGTGGCTTTCAACACTTGGGGTGCAGAGTTTGGATCGGACAGCAGAATGGAGCTGCCTCGGAGGGTTATGGCATGGGACTATTTCCCGGAGGTACATTTTGCTTTCTTTGAGAGATAGCAGTTCACTTTAAAGGCTATCTCTTAATCTAGTGTTGGTGGCTACCTTAGACATGCTGCAAACATGTGCATATGGCTTCCTGGACAGGTCTGACTTTATGATATGAATGTTTGCAGGGGGTAACAAACATCAGAGTGTCCTGGGACTGCTAAACAGATGCCGGACAGCCCAGGGGCAGCGCTTGCTGGCTCAGTGGGTCAAGCAACCTCTCGTGGATATAAACAGAATCGGTCAGTTTCAGTATTGCATTGACCAGACCATGCGAGTTCAGGGGTAGTGTCTGATGAGCTCGGTACCCTTGAACTATCTTGGTCAGTTTTTCAGATGCAGCTTGTTTTCATATAATTTTCACTTTAGGAAGATTTTATTCTGTTCCCATTGCTGGTTTGATAGAGATAGAAGTAGATTAAAATGTGCGTGTCTTTGGATGCAGTGGTTTAATAAATGCCTAGACAAACTTGATGATAAGTGTGTGTCCAGGCTTTTAATCTATTATTGAATCGTGCAGTTTTGACATGCTACTGCTTTCCAAATGTGATGTGTATGAAAGATGTTGTTTTCATCCCTACATCACACGACCAGTCTCTTTAGCGCAAACCGTACCATGTGACCGTGATACAAAAACCCTTGTAGCGAAAAATGGCGGACTTCTTGTAGCCCTCTTTGTGATGCATCTTGGATGTGAGTTTTGTTCTATAAAAGATCTCCAAAACGTTCTAAAGTAAAATGTTACTTAGTGTTGTTCGAAACAACAAGCCCACTCAGTACTGGAGACGGCAACGTCATGAAATATTTTAAATTATGTCATAAGTCTATTATTTATAAATATATATTCCTTTGACGTCAGTCATGTCTGGCGTGATCCAGATGTGATGTCTTCTTAAATTCTTTTACGAAAATAGTGGAAGCTCATAAGAATCTATGCCTCTTGCATTTAGCTGGTGATTGTATACCTGCAGTGAAAGGGTTAACTTTATTAATTTATTGGAGTTCTCAAGGTTGCAAAAGACAGAAGTAGGTGTGAATGAGTTAACCCATTTAAACCCACGGCTGCTTTTTGGAGGTGTTACGTAACGACTATGTATCACTTACAGGAGATGGACTGACCATGATAATTCAAAGTTAGTGCCAGATTAGCTTGGTGCCTGAAGCTGCCAAGCTAATCTAGCACTAACCTTGAATTATCATCGTCAGTATATCTGCTGTAGGGTGCTGCGGCTAATTGGGTTAACTCATTTGAGACATGCTGCCTCCATATTCGCAGCTTAAGCTGTGTATCCGGAGGCGGCAAGTCTCGAATGAGTTAATGTGTGGTGTATGAGTAATGCAGTCCACTTTGAAAGTATGGCTTCATTATCTGATGTCCTCCATATGGTAGAGGAGCGTCTGAACATTGTGGCAGCCATGCTGGAAGACTCGTCCTTGCGGCAGACTCTGCAGGAGGAGCAACTGCGCAGGATCCCAGACCTGCAGCGCATGGCCAAGAAATTCCAGCGTCGCCGTGCCACTCTGCAAGACTGCTACCGAATCTACCAGGCCATTGACAAAATGCCCTACCTCGTGGAGGCGCTGGAGGGGTACACGGGACAGCATTCAGCACTCATCATGGCCGTCTTTAGTAACCCTATCAAGGTGGGTAAGAGACAAATTCACCTATGGTGGTGTGGTGAAACGTTCTCATCAGGCTATGGCTGTCTTTATTAACACTTCGAGTCGTAGAGACCCAATTCCTAAAATTGAAAGTTGTTCTCAAAAGTCTTTTTTTTTTCTAAAGTATTAAAAAATATATTACAAATTAAAACTAAACTACATTATGGTTCCTGAGATAGTTCAGCCATGATAGTTCAGGAGTAGTGCAGAATAACATGGTGTCAAGATGTGCCAAGCTATTCTGGTACTACTGTTGAACTATCATTGTTGATTCATATGGACCTGTAGTGTGTTGAGGCAGAATGTGATGAAAAACTCCTGAGTGAAACTCTTTATCTGCTGTTTAAGCCTAGGGGAAGCAAAAGTCTATTCATATTCATCATTTGCAACAGTGCACATAGCGTTTTTGCAGAAAGTTTGCCTCCTGTGTTCTTGCAGTTTGCCTCCTGTGTTCTTGCAAATAACTTTTAACTGTGGATGATTTCAAGAGACCTTCAAGAACAAAAAGTGAACGCCAAACTTGAACCTATTTTATTTGTTTTCTCAAAACACATTACCGATGGTATTACTTATAGGAAAAGTTACCTAGCTAGCCTAATTTTAGCCAAAATTTTGGTTGTGTCCGTAAAGGGGGGTGTTGGCAGGAGAGGGGCGCCATAGAACAGGTCATAACCCGAGTAGCCTCCCCTTATTCCCATCTGGTATGAGATTACCCGGCATACCCCAGTTTAGTTCTCAGCTAGCACTGTGGAAGGTTGTGTCTGTACCTCGCTCTGCGTTTTTCCTTTCGACCGGTCGCCTGACGACCTTGCTTGCTGTTCGTTCCCTTGGAGCTTTGGAACTTCTTGGAGCTTTCTAGTGTTGTGTCGGGGACTGATTGGAGCTCACGCCTGTGACCGGTTAGCTCGTGTTTCGTCTGCCTTGGGGACTTAGCCGGCCGGGAACTTTGCTGTTCGGACTGGGAGCTCGCGGCCTTTGCCTGACGCTGGTTCGACCCTTCGTGCCTTCCCAGTCGTGCATGTGCGGTGGGGATTCTTCAGTCTTTCTGCCGGTGGTTTACACTTCGCTTGATAGACGTGGGTTTGCTCCTTGTTCCGCCATGGCCAGTTACCAGGTTTGTACCTGCACGATGTGTGGCGACTTTCTGATGAGCATGCGGTCTGCCTGCCCTGTTCGGGATGCGAGTCGACCCATACCTGTGTTGTGTGCGCCCCATGGCTGGAAGAAAGATGGTCACAGCTGTGGGGATTCTACCGCTGCGAACGCCCGACTCCTATCAGAGAGCGACTGACAGGGCCTGCCCAGAGTGCCACGGTGGGAACCAAGACAGTGGCAGTGACCATGACGTCCCGGGCCAGTAAAGCTAATAAGTCGCAAACTAACGCAGAGGGTCCTCCTAAGGTTCCCCTTACCGTGATGAACAAGACAGCCTATTTTGCGCACTTGCCAGCGGAAGGGACGGCGGACCTTCCCCTTCACGTGATGGCTAAGACCAATACTACTACGGCCGGGCTTACGTCGGCACCCGAACATATGACGCTCCCAGCCCCGGGCCAGTCGACAGATCGCAGACCTGACAAACAGAAGCGGCCACGTTCAGTGAATCGCACGGTGAGCCACGAGACCTGACCTCACCGGGATCCGACCCCTAGAGACGACCGCTCCTCCGCCCGCCCGCAGTCCAGGGTGGAGACTCGACGGCCAGAGCTCCTTCCACCACAGCGGCACACCGGCTCCCGTTACTCGGACAGACCCGGATCGACGGCTCGCTCCTCGTCTCGGTCCCAGGTTAGTGAGGTGATACCTTGTTCTAGCACACGTTTGGTTTTAAACAGCCCACGTGCCAGGCGCAGCCCTGAGAGACGACAGTCTACCCCTCGACGGGATCCTGACCGCCGCTTTCGTCCTTGTGCGGATAGCTCGTCGGACTCTAGTAGCTATCCTGTCCCACGCAGAGACAAGCACCGCGACGGGAGCCAGCTACGACGGACTAGTACAGCGGGATCTCTACACTATGGTAGTCCCCACTCTTCTCTTCGCTGTTCCGGTTCACAGGACCGCCCGCCGAGACGACACTCGCCCTCGCGGACGTCAACGGACTTCCGTCGAATCCGACCTTCTCACGTTTCCCGGTCTTCGCGCCGCAGCCGCTCCCCGCGGGATCGCCGCCCTGTCTCTCACGCTTTCGCCTCTCCCCTTAGGTCACCTCGTCGCCTCAGCGGACGACGACCAGCTCCCAGGGCAGCTTCTCCTTTGCGGCGCTCCACGGCAACTCCTGCGCCCGTTGGTACCGCGACGGCGCTCGCCAACCCTGTTCTCTCCGCTCGCGTGGTGGACGACTCCATCAGCCTGGCTCCTGAAGACTGTTTCGGCCTTGCTCGAATTTGATGGCGCCTCCCCTACTCGTCGCTCGCAGTCTCCGGAAGATGTGGAGACCCCCCCAGCTTCACTCGGACACAGGATGGAGACCATGCAGGCCCTTGACGAAGCTGCTCGCCTCATTGCGGCCCGTCTGCCTACGGAGGACTGCCCTCCTTCTCCCCCTACCAAGAAGAGAGCCTCGGCCTTCGTAGATGCCGAGCTTCACTCTAAGCGCTTCAAGTCCTTGCCGCAGCCTCCCGGGTTCCGGGATGTACGTGATGCCTTCTCCGCTCACCTGCTTCAGGGCTCCTTGGGTGACTCCGGCTTCTTTACAGACACCAAGTGGCCTTCAGACCTGGCGATAGCCTTCCGTCAGAGGTGGTACGCGGGACATTCGCAAGCCTTCGCATGCCCACTCCCGGCGGTGGATCCCCCGGCGCTGTCCTGTGCCGGCCTGCTCCGACGATGTGTCTTCGCCCCTGGCTTGGCACCGACTGCTACTCTCATCCGCAATTCCCTTGCTTCTGCGGGATTCTTGGACTTGGTGACACAAGCCATCGTCCAGCGCGTCGAGGAAGTGTGGAACTCTACCATTTCCCTGCTTTTACCCGACATCCTAGCCTTGGCTGTTTCCGGCAACCGTGCGGCATATCACATCTCGGTCAATGCCATGGCTGCGGCGGCGAATTGCGACCTTATGCGACGAGATGCGGTCTTGCAAGCCTGCCTACTACCACCGGAAGTAAAGAACCAGCTACGCCGGGTCCCACTCGGCGGCGAACTCCTCTTCGGCCCCACCTGACAGTCCGTCAAGGAGGCGAATAAGGATTTGTGGCCCACCCGCCTCGCTCCGCCCTGCTTTCCGCCAACTCGCATTCCTGTGGGTCGAGCCCTGCGTGCCTCCAGACCCTCCGCTCGTACCTTCACCAGTCGTCTCCCCCCCCCCCCCCCCCCCGACCTCCGCCCTTCGGTCGCCCCCGTCCGCCGCCGAACCCCATCTCCTTGGACTCGCCCCCGCCCCTACCTGGCCTAGACCTGCCCGACGTCCCTTCGGGCGAGGTAGGGCCCGCTGACTGCCTTCCGGCCCCGCCTCCACCAACCGCTCTCAGGTCTCCTGTCGGTGTGAGGTTCGCTCTACACAGTGCCGCTTGGACGTCGCTGTTTCCCGACGACCCGTGGATCCTGTTGACCGTCTGCCAGGGACTGCAACTTTCCTTTCGGTCGCCCCCTCCGCTGCGCTGATCCCCCCTCTGGACAACGGTACCTTCGGATCAGCTCAGGGCCGATGCGCTGCGCAACGAGGTCACCGCTCTACTCCGGAAGAACGCCACGGAGGTGGTGACGCGACACGAGACTCCAGCCTTCTACAGCCGTCTGTTTGTCATTCCCAAGCCGGGGGGCAAGTGGCGTCCGGTCATCGACCTCTCCGTCCTGAACAAGTTCCTAGTCGCCCCGTCCTTCCGCATGGAGACCGCTCGAGCCCTTCGGTCCGCAATGCAGCCCATGGACTTTGCGGTCAGCCTCGACCTTTCAGACGCTTACCTCCATGTTCCCATGCATCCGGCGGCCAGGCGCTACCTTCGCTTCGCCTTTTCCAGGGTAGTCTACCAGTTCTGCGCCCTCCCCTTCGGCCTTAACCTCAGCCCGTGGGTGTTCAACCGAATCATGGACGCCGTCGTAGCTTGACCAGACGGACGTCTTCCAGTCCTACGTTGAACTACCTCGACGACCTCCTACTAAGGAACCAGGTAGACTCCGCTCTGGAGAGGGACTGAGACGCGCTCCTCGAACTTCTCGACTCCCTCGGGTTCATCGTCAACAAGGGCAAGTCCGACCTCTCACCGTCCCGCCGCTTTGTACACCTGGGAATGGAGTTCCGCACCGACCTCAACGAAGTACGGCTCCCGGAAGCGCGTATCCAGAAACTGAGCGATCTGGCGTGGCAAGTGGTACGCCAGGACAGAGTCTCTGCACGGGTGTGGTTACGACTACTGGGTCTGATGAGTGCAGCAGCCGACCTGCTCCCCCTGGGATGCCTCTACTCCCGACCTCTGCAGCTGCACCTACTCCTTCACTGGCGACCCTCGAAGGACGATGTCGACTCCCTGATCCCGGTGCTCCTGATGTTACGCCCGCACCTCCTACGCTGGGCGGACCCCACCTGGCTCGCTTCAGGAGTCCCGCTTTACACACTGCCTCCCCGCTTGTCCATCTGTGTTGATGCAAGTCTCACCGGTTGGGGAGCTCACCTCCTACCGTCGTTCACCACAGCCTCTGGTCTTTGTCCCCCAGATCTTCTGACCCGCCACATCAACTGGTTAGAGCTGAAGGCCGTTTGGCAGGCCTTGCTGACGTGGGACTCGCAACTCCGGGGACAGGAGCTCCTCGTGCTGTCAGACAACTCCACCGTCATCGCCTATTTACAGAAACAGGGCGGGACGTGCTCTCCCTCGCTGTGCATCCTCCTCTACCAACTGCTTCGCTGGTGCGAGGATTGGGGCATCACTCTTCGGGCCAGACACATTCTGGGGCATCTCATTGTTCTAGCCGACTCCCTGTGGCGCCGCAGACAGCTTCTCCACACCGAGTGGATGCTCCGTCCGGTCATCTTCCAGATGATCGGGACTAGATGGGAGACTCCCATGATCGACCTATTCGCGACACGATAGAACCGCCAGCTACCGCTGTTCGTCTCGCCAGTTCCAGATCCGCTAGCTTGGGCAGTAGACGCGCTTTCCATCCCCTGGTACGGGCTCGTTGCCTACGCTTATCCCCCGTCGGTGCTGGTCCCCAAAGTCCTCCTCAAGCTCCGCGGCTGCAACACGATCCTTTTCCTGGTGGCTCCCTTCTGCTGGACCAAGTCATGGACTACGGACCTAGTGAACCTAGCCACGTGCCCGCCTCTACAGTTCCCCACGCCTCACACGATGCTCAAGCAACCGCGACAGCCGCTGTACTATCCGTGCCCAGAGCGTCTCCTCCTCCATGCCTGGAGGTTGTGCGGCAAGCCCTCGCCAACAGAGGCTTCTTTAGTGCGGCAGTGGATGCGATCGCTGCAGCCCGCAGATCCTCTACCAGACGAGTTTATGAGGGAAAGTGGCGAGTGCTATGCGACTGGTGTGCTGACAACCGCCTTCCCCCCACGGACCTGACGATGCCCCATCTGGCGGAGTTCTTCCTCTGGCTTTTCAACGTCCAGGGATTGGCTCCAATTACCATTCGGGGCTACCTTGCCATGATCGCCGACACTTGGGCCGGCCCGACCCTGGTAGCTGCAAAGACCTCGCTGATCTGATGGCCCACTTCAGTCTACAACGCCCGGCGCTGCACTCGCTGTTACCAAGATGGGACCTACCTTGGGTGCTGACGTGGCTCAACTCCATCCGTTTTGAACCCCTGCAATTTTGGCGCGCTTGTCGGATGTGACTCGAAAGACTTGCTTCCTGTTGGCCCTAGCCACAGCTTCCAGGGTCGGTGAGCTTCACGCGCTGTCCACATGCTCAGATTGCCTGTAGTTCCGGATGGACGGCTCCGTGCAACTGCTACCTGAACCATCTTTCCTGGCCAAGACGCGGTCACCTTTGACGTCCCCACAGATGATGACCATTCGCCTGTTACGTTTGACAGACTCCACCCGGGAGACCAGACAACAGGACCCGGTGAGAACCTTACGTGTGTACCTGCGCTGGACCAAGCCTCTGCGCAGAGGACGTACCAACCTGTTTCTCCCTTTGTCCCCAGGTAGACATGACATCTCAGCCCAGACCATCTCCTCCTGGATCCGGTGGGTGATCCGCTCAGCCTATCAGGACCTCGCCCCAGATGCAGCCAAACGTATGAACATCAGGGCGCACGAGGTCAGAGCCATGGCCACAAGTCTCGCTTTCGACTGCAACTGTGCAGTCAAGGACATTGTGGCTGCAGTGGGATGGCGAGCTGAGACCACATTTGCCCGCTTCTACCTGAGGGACCTCTCCACTCAGCGGCAGAACCTCTCGCTGGTGGGAGACATCGCAGCGGCGCAACACTCCCTCCCGGCGCCATAGGCGCCGTAAGTATCTTAGCTAAAATTATCGGGAGTTTGCTGTGGGAGGGCGGGTCTGAGGGCCTAGGTTGGGTGTTAGGGGTGCTATAGCGGCACCCACCTCCTCTTCGGGATTCTTCCTATAAGTAATACCATCGGTAATGTGTTTTGAGAAAACAAATGAATTTTTCTTTAAAATGAATTTTTTTTAAAAATACTTACCGATGGTATTACTCGAAGGTCCCTCCCACCTGCCCCACTTGCCGCCAGTTCGTTAAGAAACTAAACTGGGGTATGCTGGGTAATCTCATACCGGATGGGAATAAGGGGAGGCTACTCGGGTTATGACCTGTTCTATGGCGCCCCTCTTCTGCCAACACCCCCCTTTACGGACACAACCAAAATTTTGGCTAAAATTAGGCTAGCTAGGTAACTTTTCCTATGAGTAATACCATCGGTAAGTATTTTTCAAAAAAATTCATTTTAAAGAAAAATTCATTTTTCAATTTTATGTAGCCCTGCAAACTGTTGTTCAGCTACTATCGGGAAATGTTGGAGATGACCTATATAACCCACTACATCCTGAGGATGATTTTGTAAAATCTGCTTATTATGAAGGCTACATTACAGATTAGGAGATAGATCAACTGTTTAGTTCAAGGGTGGTGCCAGAATAGCTTGGCGCCTAAGGCGCCAAGCTATTCTGGCACCACCCTTGAACGATCAGTCAAATTTGTTTTAAGCAGTGGGTGTATCCAGATGAAAAGGGTTAAGACTGCAAATAATGCCCTGATTGCACTTCACTGATAAATACTGACACATTTATTCTGTTAAATTCTGTTTTCCGTGTCAGATGTTCAGAAGTTTAATCTTGCAAGGTGTTGGCCAGCATATATGATGCATGTGCATGCGTCATTTGAATCGTCATCAGCGTGGAAGCATGGCACTGTCTGGTCTGCAGCTGTACAGGGTTCATTTTTGGAACGCGCCCCACGCTAATTGACGCATTGACTGATTGAGTCTCATGTTGGCCCATTGCTTTTCCGAGCACGGCTGTGCAGAACCACACTTTTAGTTAGGAGCGGATCAGGGCCACTGAGTGCAAGATAAGCCATCTGTGGCAGTTTCCGGGCGTGGGGGCAATTAATCATTAGCGCGCGCCTCTTCAGGCACAGTGGAAGAGTTGTTCATGGTCCTAGAAAGGCGTGCTCTTCCAATACCCTACACTATGTGTATGTGCCGACAGCCGCTTACCAGCGCGCTGCAGCGGAAACGCTGAAAAGTGTTAGTAACTGAACATTCACAAAATGCGTTTTTTTTCTCAAGAATGTCATTATAACATGAGTGTAAATTTGTAGCTGATAAAATTTGCTTTCTTTTCATACTAAACATGCCCATGCTTCTTACTACCAGCACACCTTCAAGAGCAGTTGCATTTCATATTTGCAACACAATGAACATGCACTGACACAAAAAAGCACTAACTTTCAAGCTCAATCTGTTGGGCATGTCACTTTTCTGTGGGATGAAAAGTTGATGTATCTAGCCACTACTGTTATCACTTACTAGAATTCTGGTTCCTCTCCTGCAAGAGCAACACTAGCGTCAGAAAGTACTCCACTGCTGAGAAGCTGGTAAGCTGGTAATCCGTTAGGTCCATCAAGACGATCAACACAAACATGCTGATCCCAGCATTTGTGTACTGTGTTTATGCCGTACACTTGGGTTTACACAATACATGCATATCCACTAACACAAGTAACAGGTCTAAAGCACATCACACTGGTTCCTTTATATCAACATGAACACAAATAACAGGTCTGAAGCATATACACCGGGTCTTTATATCAACACGAACACAAGTAACACAGGTCCTAAGCATATTACACTGGTGGTTCCTTTATATTAGCAGTTGTTTTTAGAATTTCCCTTTCAATGGTGAATACAGTTTCTGTAATTGAATTGAATTACGTCTCCTTTTTCCGGTTGTTCGTTAATTATGTGTTCCTTTTGTTTGTTCCTACGAAAACGGGAGACTGCTAGTTCAGTAATTCTATCTATTTCCTGAAGTTCAGTTATATACATTTCACAAAGTTTGATTGGTTTTTCATCAAATCTTCGTTTTGACCTTCCTCCACATACTCTACATAGAGAATTTAAACTTTTAAAGTGAAAGGCTTTTGTGTGTGCAACAGTTTCTTGTGAATGTTTTAGTATTCCCGCCATAACTGTACTGTCTTTTCCTTAGACGGCACCATTTGGAACAAAGGAACCACGATAATAGAAATGAGCAGACAAGAGTTAACTGTACCTGATACTATTACTGAACAGTATCACAGAGAATACTGGAGGCTAAAAAGCTGAGCATAAAGCACAGGGATTACACAATACCAAAAGTATTCCCGAATAGAGAATGAATGCTCAGAACTACTCAGTACTGTGAGGCTCCGATAACTTGTTGTTCAGTCACACACAAACACGGTACCTGTCTTTATCCTCCAATTGCACCCTTAATAAAAGCGTAACCCGAAAAATACCACCAACACAGGAACCAGCAGACAACAGTACACAAGTGTGTCAAACGGTTCCATGTAGAAAAGCGCTGAAGAGGTGATAGAGACGATTAAACACAGGCAAACACATCACACATTAGTAGTCCATTACAGAGATTATAGAAGGAATAGTTGGCGCTAGCCAGTGACCTAGATAGGCTGCTCGCAGCAGGAAGTGGCGGCCGCATACCACAGCAGCAGCTGGTGGGCCAAACTAAAGAGTGCACAATCTGGCAAACTACACAGCCGTGCGAGGTGCGCGACATCAGGCGCATTGTTTTTACGTGCACGCGTGCCAGCCGTGTGTTTATTTTTTGCACAACTCTGTAATCGATGCTTAAAACAAACCAGCTAATCACAACTGGCTTAGACTGAAACTGAAAAAATTAATTTTTCTCTAAAATGTATTTTTTCGAAAAATACTTACCGATGACATGACTAACAGGAAATAGTCTACTTGCTTACCAATTTTAGCCTAAGACCCAAAGGGTCCCCCCCAGGAGGCTCTCGGGGATCCCTGACAGGGATGAGAGAGCTTTCGGGGATCCCTAACAGGGACGAGAGTAGCCTCCCCTGCCCATCCGGTCAGGCGCCAGGTGGTGTCTCCTTAGCCAGTTGTCTACGGAGTTACCAGCGGCAAGCGGGGAGGAGGGAGGGACCTCCGAGTCATGTCATCGGTAAGTATTTTTCGAAAAAATACATTTTAGAGAAAAATTAATTTGTTTCTTCAAAACACATTACCGATGACATGACTAACAGGAAGAATGGCAAAGAGGAGGAGGGTGCCGCACAATCCCTTTTAGAAACCTCTTCAGGGACGAAGACGGCCCGTCACTCCTGATCACCCACTCCCGACAATTTTAGCGAAGTGCCGCCTAAGCGCCGAGGGCGCCTGGAGGGAGTGTTGCGCCGCAGAAGTTGCCCACCAGCGTAAGGTTGTCGCGCTGGACTGTAAGGGCGCAGAGTAGAAGCGGCAATGGTAGATTCCCGCCACCCCACCGCCGCCACAGTGTCCTTAACCACACCGGCGCGGCGAAGGCGAGACGTGCGGCCCTAGCGTGCATTGCATGGGCGCGGATCCTCAGTGCCTCGGCTCCCTGTGGGGAGAGGTCGCGATAGGCGGACCAGAATACCCAGCGGAGCGAAGAGGAGAACGTTTGGGCTGAGAAGCCGGTTCTGCCAGCGGTCGGCGGCAAGGGACGAGACCGTCCCCTCCGCACGGACTTGGAGCGCCGCAGGTAGATACAAAGTGCCTGCCCCGGATCTTGCTGCGGAGTGCCCCGAGGAACCGGGTCGTGTAAGCGGCCGAGCGGCGAGGACCGGAGGCGCTGTCAAGGGAGACCTAGGCTGAGCGAGAAGGAAGGATCCGGGAGTAGCTGAACGGAGCCATCCACTCGGAACTGCAGGCCGGCGGGGCGAGACGAGAGCGTGTGGAGCTCGGTGACGCGGGGCGCCGTGGCGAGGGTCATCAGGAAGCAGGCCTCCGAGTCACGTCAGCAAAGCGGGCCAGAAGGAGCGGTTCAACGGTCCGAAGTCAGTCAGGGGAGGACCAGGGAGGTCCCAGCGCGGGCCAAGTGGGCGGAAGACCGGACGCTGCACGCCGAAACGCGCCATAAGGTCGGGCAGGTCCTTGCAGGCGCTGGGTCAGGACGGCCGAGGTGACGGTAGGCGTCGGCGATCAAGAGACCCCTCAAGAGAGCTGCTGCACCAGAGGGGAGCCAACCTAGGTCTTGGACGAGCCAGAGAAGAAGTCCGTGAGCTGAGGAGTCGACAGGCCGACAGTGGAGAGGCGGCGGTCAGAGCACCAGGCACGAAGCACGCCACTTTCCCTCGTAGACACGTCTGGTAGGTCTGCGGGCTGAAGCGATAGCATCCGCTGTTGCACTCGAGAAGCCTCCAGCAGAGAGAGCTTGCCACACCATCGCCAGGCGTGCAGGAGAAGTCGCTCGGGGCAGGGGTGGAAGAGCGGCTATCGGCGCTGTAAGAGCATCGGCGGGAGGTGGGAAGAGGGAGGGTGAACCTGTGGCGAGACTGAGAAGGTCGGAAGTCCGCGAACCGGTCCGGGCGACCGGCCACCAGGAGAAGGACTGCGTTGCATCCCCGGAGGCTGAGCAGGACTTGAGGACCAGGACCGCCGGAGGGTAGGTGTAAGCGACCAGTCCGTCCCAAGGGATCGAAGGGCATCGACTGACCAGGCCAGAGGTCGGGAACAGGGAGATGAAGCGGGGAAGCCGGAGGCTCCACTTCGTGGCGAAGAGAACAAGGGGGGAGTCTCCCGACGGGCGCAGAACCAGCGAAGGATGTCCCAGCGAAGGGCGCAATCCGTGTGAAGAAGCTGCCTCCGTCGCAAGAGGTAGACTGTCAGGGCGAACAGGTGACGTGGACTGTGGCGGGCTGGGAGGGAGAAGACGCTGTCCTCGCACCAGCGAAGGGGGCGATAGAGGAGGAAGCAGAGGTCGGGAGAGCGGGTTCCTCCTGCGTCTGAAGGCAAGCCACGAAGAGGGGTTGTCGGAAGGACGAGGAGGTCCTGTGTCCGAAGATCGTATCGCCAAGCGCAGAGGGCCTGCCAACTGCAACCAGTCCCAGCGGGTTGACGTGCCGCGAAGTCCGGTTCGCGGGCCAGCGGCCGGCAGACGAGCGGAATTCGGGAGAAGGAGAGCGCCCCAACGGTCGAGACCGGCAACGACGCAGAGAGAGACGGGCAGCGGCGAGGTCAGGGGGACTCCGGGAGCCGAGCCAAGAATGTCCGTCCAGCGAAGCCGATGTGGCGCAGCACAGGAGAGATCGGCACCAGGGTAGAGAGATCGCCGGAGGACGGCCTCCAGAGGCGGAGTACAGAAGACCGAGGGAAGGAGATCAGCCGCCGCACTCATCAGGAGGAGGAGCTGGAGCCGCAGTTAGGTGGGGAGCGCCGCGTCCGCAGCTACCATCGGGCTAGAACGGCAAGGACTGGATCCGAGGCTCGTGAAGACGCACCAAGTCGCGGTCGGTCACCCAATCCATACCCAGGTGAACGAGTGGCGAGAGGTCGGACTGTAGGCGCTGACCAGGGCGCCCAGGCGAGCAACCGGAGGAGGAGAACATCGCTGCCCTACGAAGTGGGACCGCTGACTGATACCGCAGACGCAGGTCGACCCAGGAGGAGAACGTCTGACGGAAGAACAAGGTCTCGGGCAACCAAGGCATCCACGATCCACGCAAGGACCCAGGGCTGACGGAGAGACCACACCGGAGAGGCCGGGCTGGAAACGGACCCGTCGACGGCAAGCGAAGACAACACGCCTTTACCATAGCCGACACTTAGTTCGCTTCCAGCTGCCAGAGAGATAAGGCTGCCGCGAGTTCCACTCTCGCCCGCTCATTCTATTTATATCGCACTACTGAGCGGTACACGGCGTGACCGGCTCTCTGCCGCTATAACAACTACCTACACATTTGTATTCATAACACATCTCTGCCTAAAGTGACTGTTGTGGAAGCAACATCGTTCAAATGTTGAAATTCTCACGTACACACTGATACCAAACATGACAACATTACGACTTGCACTTGTGTAGCATGTCATGGTGAAAATAAAGAGAACGGGAATTTGTTGATGTACGAAAACGAGAATTTATTGTGAAATTGACAAAGTTCCCACAGCCATAACACAAATACGCTACTTTTCCCAGTGAAACACACTTGCATGCATAAGGGTTAGCATGCCTACAGTACGTATCACTTAATGGATTTTGGGTTCATGGTGGGGGACGGAAGCAGGAGGGTAATTAATGAGGTCACTGACAGGTGTCGACAGACAAGTTCCAGACATCCGACTTGGTGTACACTCCCGGCATTGGGGAAAGAGAGGGCTTAGTTACACGGATACTATTGAGGAGATAGCCACGTTTCTTTCTTGGGAAATAGTGTAACACTAACAGTCAACCTTGTAAATGTACTTTTGATTTAACTTTTGATCATGATGGAGTCTGATGAAACGCGTACAGTCTGTGTACACACAGGTGTGTTCCATGCAATGAGAGTTAATGCATTGTGCAGAATATGTGGCGAGAGATCACAAAAGAGATACACGGATAAAAAGTCATTTCTTTGTATCAATTATGAACACTTAATCCACAAGTGTTATGGAATTAATATCCAGGAAGACAAAGACATGATGCACTCCAAAACAATGTGTAGGAGTTGCTATTGTCGGATGAAACGGATAGACTCGACTGAAACACGTGTGTCCGAGGAGACAACGCGAAATGCGGCGTCTGATATTGCCTCATCACAACACATTTGGACCATGTTCCATCCAAATACGAGTGTTGAAGAATGTGTCGCGTGTGTTCACTTCATGCAGCTAGGTAAAGGACGACCAGCGAAGCGGGCTTCCCGGCATGGAATGAAACGATCGTTTCGATCCGCGGAATGTGACACTCATAACACTGACACTGATAACAGCACTAATGAAGGTGATAGTGGTATACAAGTTTTTATTCCGCCGACGTCTACTCCCCGTAAAATGGTTCTTATGTCTAGTGTGTCAGAAAATGCGTTAAACCTCAAGGTATGTTTAAAAACACTGTTGAATATTGTGACCTGTTATGGACTGATCGTATTTCGGGATGGCAATAGCAGTCTGTGGAGTACCGAGACGGCTGCGGGCGAGAAATGCCAGAACACGCGACCTGTCAGTGACCTCATTAACCACCCTCCTGCTTCCGTCCCCCACTATGAATCCAAAATCCGGTAAGTGATACTTACTGTAGGCATGCTGACCCTTATGCACGCAAGTGTGTTTCGTTGGGAAAAGTAGCGTCTTTGTGTTATGGCTGTGGGAACTTTGTCAATTTCACAACAAACACCGACATCAACAAATTCCCGTTCCCTTTATTTTTACCATAACCTACTACACAAGTGTAAGTCGTAATGTTGTCATGTTTGGTATCAGTGTGTAGGTGAGAATTTCAACTTTTGAACGATGTTGCTTCCACAACAGTCACTTCAGGCAGATTTGTGTTATGAATACAAACCAGTAGGTAGTTGTTATAACGGCAGAGCGCCGGTCACGCCGTGTACCGCACAACACGCGACCTGTCAGTGACCTCATTAACCACCCTCCTGCTTTCGTCCCCCACCATGAATCCAAAATCTGCTAAGTGATACTTACTGTAGGCATGCTGACCCTTATGCATGCAAGTGTGTTTCGTTGGGAAAAGTAGCGTCTTCGTGTTATGGCTGTGGGAACTTTGTCAATTTCACAACAAACACCGACATCGTACATCAACAAATTCCCGTTCTCTTTATTTTCACCATAACCTGCTACACAAGTGCAAGTCGTAATGTTGTCATATTTGGTATCGGTGTGTAGGTGAGAATTTCAACTTTTGAACGATGTTGCTTCCACAACAGTCACTGTAGGCAGAGATGTGTTATGAATACAAATGTGTAGGTAGTTGTTATAGCGGCAGAGCGCCGGTCACGCCGTGTACCCCACAGTAGCAAGCGATATAAATAGAATGAGCCGGCGAGAGTGGAATGTGACCTCGCGGCGCCTTATCTCGCTGGCAGCTGGAAGCGAACTAAGTGCTAGGCGCCAGCACTGGCTGGTAAAGCCGTGACAACAGCGGGGGCGGGAGGCATGGGGACGCGTGGAAGCGAGGGGCAGATCCCGGCTGGCGGCGACGACCAAGGGCCGAAGGCGAAGCGAAGGGTCCGAGGCGGGGGGAGCCGCGCCGAGCGACGAGCACCAACGCAACATCTCAAGGCAGAGCGGAGACCTGCGCGCGAAGGGCGAGGGCCTTGGTCGGAGCGGGCGGGAACTCAACCACACGGGTGGCGCTGGGCCCACAGGCCTAGAAGGGGTCCTAAGGAGACTACCAGGCAGGGCCGAAGAGCGTGGGAAGCCACAGGAGCACGGTACAGCTGCGACGTCGCATCAGGGGAGATGGTCAGGGAAGGAGCCAGGCCGCCACGAATGAAGGAAGGCAAGGGGCGGAGGGTTCGAAGCCACGCGGAAGATCCACTAGAGCTGGGAGGTGTAACCGCAAGGACGGGCGCCGGCAGAACCACCAGAGGCAGCGAGCACGAAGAGGAGCAAGTGGCCAGCGAACCGGGGAGCCGAAGGCTAAGACGCCAGCAGGCCAGCGGCGAACGCAGGACGCCGAGTCATCCACCGAAGAGGGTCGGGGAGACGCTGGAGGCGAACGGTGCAGAGAGAGGGGAAGAGGGTGTCCCGAGGAGAATGACAGCGCCGAGCAGAAGGCGAAGGTCGGCAGGGACACAGGAGGGCGTCAAGCGGGCGGGCGACGAACGTCGGGCGCCGCAACTATCCAGGCGACGAGGGCGAAGACGTCGATCCCCACTTGCACTGGGTGTACCCAAGGGGCACCCATCCACGTGTGAACCGAGCGCGAAGTAGCTTCACTTCGGTGAACAGACGAGAATCGGTGAACACGTGGAAAGGCCGTAGGCGCCAGGGGAAAACGGCCCGAAGTCCCGAGGTATATGAAAGACGATCCAGACGCAGTGCCCGAGGCTCATGGAGGGGGCACCGTAGCTGGCTGGGCGACCCGACGAAGGAGTCAGTGGGTAGGAAGGAAGGCCATAGGGCCGACTAGGGCACCAACCGGCGAAGGGTCGCGGTGCCCGGGGCTCAAGGAGGGGGCACAAGCAGATAGGCGACTCGCCGAAGGAGTCAGCGGGCCCAGGACCGAGGCCGAAGTAAGAACAAGGCGACAAGGTCGCGGTGCCCGGCTCAAGGAGGGGGGCACATAGTCGGCTAAACGACTCGCCGTAGAGTCAGCGGACTTAAGCTGGGGCCGAAGGCCCAAGCGTGAACTAATTGGCGACAAGGCCGCGGTGCCCAGGGTTCAAGGCGGGGGCACAGCGGCTCGCCGGAGGAGTCCGCAGGCGTTAGGAGGCCAACGCGTCCACAATAGGCGACAAGGTTGCAGTGCCCGGGGCTCAAGGAGGGGGGCATGTAGCCGGCTTGGCGACTCGCCGGAGGAGTCAGCGGGCTGAGCAGGACCGAAGGCCGACGCGTAGACTAGTTAGCGACAAGGTCGCGGTGCCCGGGGCTCAAGGAGGGGGGCATGTAGCCGGCTAGGCGACTCGCCGGAGGAGTCAGCGGGCTTAGGAGGGCCGAAGGCCGGTGCTTAACTAATTAGCGACAAGGTCGCGGTGCCCGGGGCTCAAGGAGGGGGGCACGTAGCCGGCTTGGCGACTCGCCGGAGGAGTCAGCGGGCTTGAGGTTTGGCCGAGGGCCGACGCGTGAACTAAGGCGACGTGGTCGCGGTGCCCGGGGCTCCTTTTTACGGGAGGGGGGCACGTAGCCAGCTTGGCGACTCGCCGGAGGAGTCAGCGGGCTTAACGCGTCTACGAAAGAGCTACAAACTTACCAGGGACGATAGGAGTGGCTATCCCATGTCGGAGGGCCGCTTGAACAATCCCACCGTGCCGCGGAAGGTCCCAAGGAAGGCGGAAGGCGCGGGTCGCTCGGCGGTGGAACACCGGAGTAGAGACCAAGAACCTCCAGTCAAGCAGGGCAGCCAGCGCAGCCGATGACAGAGGAGCAGGTGGCACCCAGTCTACAGTGTGGTGGACACCAGGCCACTGGAAGCCGCCGTCCTGGGCAGAAACGCACTTGGTACTGCAACACATACCCATACATGAAAGGTGATGGGCGGCGGGCAACTAAGGCCGCCAGTTAAACCTCCGAAGTAAGTAACGAGCGAAACTCACCGTGAAATGCGGAGAGAAAACAAACAGAAGTCCGAGCCAAGCACGGCGTCCGGCCCCGCCGGGGGAGACGTAGGCAGTGGCCAAGACTTTACCTTTTCCTGGCGGAATTGCAGCGTGACGCAGCACAAAGCACCGGACACTAGGTCACTGTTAGTCGCCGAACTGGGGAGAGGCGCACTTGGTAACTGCAACCCAAACCCAAACATGAAAGGCGACCGGCGGCGGGTAACAAACCCCGCCATTTAAAGCTTCGAAAATTAAGAGACACGCGAAACTGACTGTAAATGCAAAGACAAACAACAGTAGCTCGAGCGAAGCCCCACGTCCGGCCCAGCCAGGCGAGACGTAGGAAGCGGCCGAGACTCCACCTTTCCATGGCGGAACGGCAGAGTGACGAAGCACAAAGTACCGGACAATAGGTCACGGGAGGTCGGCGTACTGGGGAGAGGCGCACTAGGTAACTGCAGCCCATACCCAAACATGAAGGCGACCGGGGGCGCCATTTAAAGCTTCGAAATCAAGAAACACTCGAAACTCACCGTGAAATGCGGAGAGAAAACAACAGTAGCTCGAGCGAAGCCCGACGTCCGACCCAGCCAGGCGAGACGTCGGAAACGGCCGAGACTTTACCTGTCCCTGGCGGAACGGCAGGGAGACGAAGCACAACCACCGCGCGACGGGAGCCTAGAAGGTTCCAGGGCCAGCCAAGAGCACGAGGCACAGACGAGGGCTAGCAGAGAAGACGGAGGCCACGCCAGAAGCAGAAGCCGAGAGGCTAGGCGAAGGCAGGCCGGTAAGGGACGGGCGAACCGTACACAGTCTTTCCAAGGGTCAGAGGCTCAGGTAAAAGCGTCCGAACGCTAGCAGCGAAGTAGACAACTGGCTAAGGAGACACCACCTGGCGCCTGACCGGATGGGCAGGGGAGGCTACTCTCGTCCCTGTTAGGGATCCCCGAAAGCTCTCTCATCCCTGTCAGGGATCCCCGAGAGCCTCCTGGGGGGGACCCTTTGGGTCTTAGGCTAAAATTGGTAAGCAAGTAGACTATTTCCTGTTAGTCATGTCATCGGTAATGTGTTTTGAAGAAACAAAAGACAATTCGATCGGTGCCGTTTGCTGTAGGAATGTGTCAGGGGTCAACACGCTACTTAACATAGATTCTAGCCTGCAAGTGGTGCACTCATTAACTATTCTACCAATGAGAACCATCGTTATATAAGCCAACCTAATTCTCCGAAAACAGGATTGTCTCCCCGTGTAGTAAATTCCGCTCCGTCCTCACAGGGAGCTACAAGCCCAAGCCTGCATTTCCCAAACTGTTACAAGTTGCATGAGATGGATTGACTGAAGTGTGTGTGTGTCACACACACACACACAGAAGTTAAATTACATAATCTCTGGGTGTTTTGTCTTTTTTATTCAATTTTTAAAGTTTTTTCTGGCCGATCACCTTCGTGATGAAAGATTGACCCACTGCTCATTGAATTGGCCCATTGAATTTGACTGAGTGGGCCAATTGGCCCACAGCCTATTTTTAGAAAAATAAACCCTGGCTGTAGGTGAAAATGTACCTTGGGGAAGCATCCCATTAACAAACATCTGATAGAACTTTTAAATTAACCCATTTAACCCCATAGTCACATTTCCCAAATTTTGGAGTTGTTAACTGACGACTATGTACCACTTGCAGGAGACAGACTGACCATGATAATTCAAGGGTAGTGCCAGATTAGCTTGGCACCTTCATGGGGCGCACACCACACACGTATGGGTCGAATCGCAACCAGAACAGGGTAGGCAGACTGCATGCACGTCCGATGGCCACTGAAAGTCGCCACACAACGTGCAGGTACAAACCTGGTATCTGTAACAAGAGGGTACAATGAAGAAACGAGCGAGCGTGGCCTCCGAGGTCACGCAAAATAAAACGTGCGCGATGACGAAACGAACCTCATCGAATTCAAAAGAGTACAGCGCGTGCCTACGCTCGGCGCTCCTTCCCACCCTAGAGCGCCGGTCGAGGGCATTCACCGAGATATTACCTGTCCATGGCGGCAAAAGGTAGCAAATCCACGTCTCTCCACCGAAGTGGACCCACTGTCAGCCGTTTGCAGAAACTCGTCGCCAGTCACGACCGGCCAGGCTCCGAAGTCTCGTCACAGCGACAGTCGAGTGAGCTCGAAGTCCCAACAGCCAAAACTCGTCGGCAAAGTGAGTCCTCAAGTCGACGAAAGAGAACCGGCCCAGCAGAGAGCACAAGCAGTCCCAAAATGACTCAAGCTCCACAGTACACAAGCTCCAAAGTTCAAAGTTCCAAGCTCACAGCAACCAAGGTCAGAACGACCGGTCCAAGTTAAAAAAACACAGAGCACGAACAGACACAACCTTCCTAGTGCTAGCTAAGAACTAAACTGAGGGATGACGGGTATTCTCGTACCGGGTGGGAATAAGGGGAGAGACTATTCAGGCCATGACCTGGTCTATGGCGCCCCACTCCTGCCAACACTCCCTTATACGGACACAACCAAATTTTGGCTAAAATTAGGCTAGCTAAGGGCTTTTCCACAATGTAATACCATCGGTAATGTGTTTTGAGAAAACAATAACCCATTTAACCCCATAGTCACATTTCCCAAATTTTGGAGTTGTTAACTGACAACTATGTACCACTTGCAGGAGACAGACTGACCATGATAATTCAAGGGTAGTGCCAGATTAGCTTGGCACCTTCAGGCGCCAAGCTAATCTGGCACTACCCTTGAATTATCATGGTCAATACAGCTGCTGTAGGTCGTTGGGGCTAAATGGGTTAACAAGAAGAACATTTGTGTCCCCTGGCATTTTGCTTATCTTGTTTATTTCACTGTATGTATTGATTCTTCAACAGGAGTTGCTACTGGACTTTGCCAAGTTCCAAGAGATGGTGGAGAGCACATTGGACCTGGACATGGTGGAACAACATGAGTTTGTCATCAAGCCAGACTTCGACGAGAATCTGGCAGGTAATCAGCTACCTTTTTGCAAGAAAAGAGTTCTCTTTCACGAGCAGTGATGAGGGTCAAACAGCATTATCTGTCATTAAAGATCATCATTTAGGTGGCTGTAATGTTCGGAAATACCTGTCATTAGAGATCATCATTCATGTGGATGTAGCCACATAAATTATCTTTAATGGCAGTCACTCAAAATTACTTACTTACTTACTTACGCCTGTCACCCCTCCCCGGGTATAGGCCGTCGACGAGAGACCTCCAGCAACTCCTGTCCTGTGCTTCTCCTTCGATTCTACTCCAGGTGGTTCCCAGTCTCTTGATGTCTGCTTGGAGGTCTCGACGCCAGGAGTTTCTCGGCCTACCTCTTTTCCTCTTTCCCTGGGGGTTCCATGACAATGCCTGCCTAGTGATACTGGAAGCTGGCTTTCTCAGACTGTGACCGATCCATCCCCATCTTCTTCGCCCAATTTCATTCTCTGCTGTTATCTGCTCTGTTCTCTCCCAGAGTCTGACATTGCTGATCTTCTCTGGCCAGTGGATTTTCAAAATTCTTCTAAGGCAACTGTTCATGAAGGTCTGTACTCTGTTGACTGTGGTTTTTGTCAATCTCCAAGTCTCTGCTCCATATAGGAGAACTGCTTTTACATTGGAGTTGAAAATCCGGACTTTGGTGTGTTCTGACAGCTCTCTGGAACTCCACACTTTTTTCAACTGGAGAAAGGCTGCTCTGGCTTTACCGATTCGTGCTCTGACATCTGCATCAGTGCCGCCTTTTTTGTCTATGATGCTCCCGAGATAGGTGAAGGACTCCACCTCCTCCAACGGGGTGCCAGCAAGCAAGACTGGTTTTTCCCTGGTTGCGTTCAGCCTCATTGTCTTTGTTTTCTGTTTGAGTCACTCAAAATAGTTTATACTATACTTTTTTTTCGGAGGTGGGGGGTTGGGGGGTGTTGCTTAAGTAAAGCCTACTATTTTTACACTTTGTGTTTGTGCATTAAAGGAAAGTATGTGGTTTTATTGTCTTTTTAGATTTAGAAGTTCATTCTACTGATAATCATAGACTAGATTGTTTACCATGCAAGTTTGCCAAACATACTTTACGTGTCTTTTTAGAATTCTTACATGATTGTTTTTTTTCTGCTGCAGCTCTCAGGGAAAAGACAAAAGAACTTGAAGACAGTATCAAGGGGCAGCTGAACAGAGTGAGTGCTTTTAGTTTCTTGAACCCCTTGACCAGTACTGACGATACCTGTAACTCATTTCCTACCGTGCACGAGCGCGCGCTCGTACGTACAGTTCTATTCTGGCCGCCCGCAAACGAGCGTGCGCTCGTTTTTGATAGTAGTTTTGCTTCTACCAATGCTATGGGCTGTAGTGATCTCCCTTGCTGGAAATAGGCAAGGGAGGTCACTGCCAACATCCTGCCTCCTTTGTTTGCGAAGCTTTCTTGGATTTTAGAGTTGTTTTGAGATGGAGAATGTGTTCAAACGAAATCTACCTCGACCCTCAAAGCAAGGATGAGTCTTCTGACAGTGAGTGTGAGTCTGACGATGAATTCATGCCTGCAGAGCGACCAGAAAGCAGTGAAAAACTCCTCTGCAAGTTCCGATGAAAGCATGGATGTTACTTTGATGTTTTCTCAGAGACCAAGTACTTCCACGAGGTGGGAGCAGAAAAGGGCGTGGTCGCACATTTGTTTTCTCAAAACACATTACCGATGGTATTACACTTAGGAAATGGCTCTTAGCTAGCCTAATTTTAGCCAAATTTTGGTTGTGTCCGTATAAGGGGGGTGTTGGCAGGAGTGGGGCGCCATAGACCATGCCCAACCCGAATAGCCTCCCCTTACTCACATCCGGTACAAGATTACCCAGCATACCCCAGTTTTAGTTCTTAGCTGGCCGAGTTCGGTTGTGTTCGCTTCGAGCTCCGTTCGGATTTGACCGGTCGTTTTCGACTTTGGATGCACTTGCTTCTGCACTCAGCGGCTACTATAGTCTTCGCCTGTGCCTTTTCTTCACCGAGCCTGGCGGTTTCTGGTGACGGGAACTTGCAGTGGGGACTGAGTCTTGCCTAAGCGCGGCTTCGACTTTGCTGCCGGCCGGTCGGACTTAGCGGCGAGCTGCCTTTGCATCGGGGTCTTCGCTTCGCTGGAGAGACGTGGGTTGACTCCTTTCCTGACATGGACAGGTAATATCTCGGTGCATGCCCTCGACCGGCGCTCTGGGGGGGAAAGAGCGCCGAGCGTTGGCACGTGCGGTGCACTCGGTTCGTTTTTCGAGTAGGATCGGTACATTTCGCGGGCGGTCTTTTATTGCGTGGCCTTAGAGGCCACGCTCGCTCGTCCTTCATTATGCTATCTTGTTCCAGATACAAGGTTCGGACCTGCACGAGGTGTCATGATTTCCAATGGCCCTCGGACGAACACGAGTTTGCCTACCCTGCTCCAGTTGTGATTCAACCCATACCTGTGATGTCTGCGCCTCATGGCCGGAGGAAGAATGGTCAGACCTGTGGCGCTTTTACTGCAGGGAACGTCCGAGGCCTATACAAGACCGGCCGACCGTGACGACCAACGATAAGGAGAGAACCCAGTCAGTAACAGGGACTTCGTTGTCCCGCAGAGACCATTCCAGGCCTAGCAGAAGTCTCCTGACTGAGACGACCGGAGGTCCGAAGGTGGGACCCATGTCAGTAATAGGGACTTCGTTGTCCCGCAGAGACCATTCCAGGCCTAGCAGAAGTAACCTGACTGAGACGACCGGAGGTCCGAAGGTGGGACCCATGTCAGTAATAGGGACTTCGTTGTCCCGAAGAGACCATTCCAGGCCTAGCAGAAGTAACCTGACTGAGACGACCGGAGGTCCGAAGGTGGGACCCATGTCAGTAATAGGGACTTCGTTGTCCCGCAGAGACCATTCCAGGCCTGGCAGTAGTAACCTGGCAGAGACGACCGAATGTAAGAAGGTGGGTGCCAAGTCCGGAACAGAGACTTTGTTGCCCCACGGAGAACGTACAAAGCCTGCCAGAGAGCGCCTGTCAGAGAAGTCTAGAGGTTACAAAGGGACTTCGTTGTCCCACAGAGAGCGTACGACGCCTATCAGAGATCGCCGGGCACTGATGTCCGAGATTAACAAGGTGGAAACCAAGTCAGAAGCGGGGACTTCGTTGTCCCACACAGAGCGTACGACGTCTATCAGAGATCGCCGGGCACTGATGTCCGAGCTAACAAGGTGGGACCCAAGTCAGAAGCAGGGACTTCGTTGTCCCACAGAGAGCGTACCACGCCTATCAGATCGCCGGGCAGTGACACCTGGCAGTGACAAGGTGGGACCCAAGTCAGAGTAGTGGCTTTGTTGCCCCACAGAGAGCGTTTCACGCCTATCAGATACCGGGCAGGGACGCCTGACAGTTACAAGGTGGGACCCAAGGCACAAGCAGTGGCCTTGCTGTCCCACAGAGAGCGTGCGACGCCTATCGGGGATCGTGGACACGGAAGCAGTGGCTTGGTTGCCACATCCCTTCTACAAAAGAGATAAGTAGTGGCTGATTCTCTGTTGTTTGTCTATTGACAAGGGGTATTTACCTAAAATATTACTAAATTGGGTTGCTACCTTAGTGGCTTGGTTGTTCAGACCTGTTTACCATACACATTCGGCGTATTGAAGTACACAATTTTGCTTGAGGTACACATACATATACACGTTTATACACGAAATACACATTTTGGAGAAAATGACAACTCACTGGCTTGTGCATAAATACACATGTGAGTCCAAAGTACACTATTAGTCAGTTCAAAATACACTGACTGCACCCAGGGGGTTAACGGGTCGGCAAGTTGTCACTCAGAGAGCGTTCGGCGTCTATCAGAGCTCGCCTGACAGAGCCGCCCAAGAGTCACAAAGGGGACCCAAGTCAGAAGCGGTGACTTGCTGTCCCACAGAGAGAGGATGACGTCTATCAGAGATCGCCGGACAGAGACGCCCAAGAGTAATAAGGTGGGACCCAAGTCAGTGTCAGTGACGTTGTCCCGGACCAGTAACGCACACGATACCTTGTTCTGGACTCTGGTCAGCAGGAGAGGTACCTGACAACCTCTACTTGAATGGCTAAACCAATGATTCTTCCGCCGGCCCTGTACCCGTACTCTCACGGGACCCGGCCTCGAGAGTTGCCCGCTCCACTGTCCTTCCGCAGGCCAGAGTGGACTAGCAACAGGTGGACAGAGCAACAAGGTGGGACCCATGTCAACGGCAGTGACCTAGGCGTCCTGGCCCAGTGAGCTTGTAGTCGCTGACTGCGGAGTGCTGGCGTCGGCTACCGAACCTACGACGCTTCCAGTCCCGGGCCAGACGACAATTCATAAACAGGACATGCAGTAGCAACTGCTCGGCTTCTCAGGACAGTGACTAGTGTCTGTGAGAGCATGTTGGGGCGGTAGCGAACACGTATGAGTATGTACGTTTATCGGGGTGCGACACGGGGGTTAAAAGGCTGCTTTCCCAGCGGCTCAGCGGTTCGCCGGGCCGCTGGGACGCAACACCTCTTATCCTTAGAAGGTTGGATTCCTGGAACCTCTAAACCGATTACTTAGTTCGGAAATGGAGACGAGAAAACAGAGGGGTATTCTGTCTCTCATATTTTAATTTAATTAAATAACTTGATTATCCCTTAAGGGCAATTACAATCAAATAGTACTCATGCATTAAGCATTGATTAATTTATTTTTTGTTATTATTAGGTTGGGCGCCCTCGCCCGGGCTATTCACCGGCTTTCTAGGGCTTGTGGCGACCGCAAGGGCTACAGGACCGCTACACTTCGCACTACAAGATCCCGGCTCAGTGATGTTGGGCCACGCCTCGCCCCGACCATGCAGACGAGAGCCGCTCTAGATGCAGTGCAGAAGAGACGACCTCACGATGGGATCCGGGTTCCGGCATTCGCTCACGATCTTCAGTTTCCCTTCGGAAGCAGGTGCTCACCTCACAGACACCAGGGGTAGGAGAGGAACAGAAGACGACGTCCCAGTTCCTTGGCGCGCTACGCAAGGGAAAGACAGGCGCTCCGAATTATCGCCACCGTTCGGGGGAGCGGCCCCCTGAGACTACGTTGTTCCTTCCAAGTGCGGGGTCCGCCTTCGTTGGATCGCCGCCGGCCGGAGTTCCCCGGACTTCGGAGGGGTTGGACTTCCCTTCTCCTGCGTGCGGGACAGACGGTTCCCGCTGGACACCAGAGGACGTCATTCGCTGTGGCTGGACGAGGATAGCTTCTCTACGTCACTACGCTCGCAGTTCCGAGAGGTCTTGCGATCGCCGTCTACTGCGGGGATTTCAGGAGAGTCTACTCGGGCCTGGGACGAAGCAGGTCCCCTCATCGTGTCCAAGCATTTCAAGTCCCTTCCCCTCCTGGTCGGCTTCTGTCTCCACTTCAGGGCGCCGGGGGAGGCGCTGGTGGCTTCAGCTTGATCCTACTTCTTCCGCTGCCGACGGTTGCGGCGTCCGTCCTAAACGATTACGCGCGACCGAGTGGGAGAGTCGGCCACGCAGGGCACCGCGCAGTGGAGAACTTTTTGGCCCCCTGGGCAGTCCGACAAGGAGGCTTACAAGGACTGTTGCTCAGCTGATTCACGCTGCTTGCACCGCCGGATGTAGCAGTCTTCTTAGAACACTGAGGACCGTCAGACGGGATTGGCAGGGACCCCTCTTCCGCGGAGGCGCGGTTCGTCTGCTGCACCGGATTGGGTGACTTACATCCGAGAGACGGAGGCGACGTTGTGACGCCAACGGCACAGTACTGTGAATGTCCGTGGCAGCATACTCCAGGCGAGCGAGGGATAGAGGTCAGCGCCGGTGGAGGACTGGTCCGACAGTCTTCACGGTGGGCGCCGTCTTCATCGGGGGTATGCACACAGTTCAGATTAGCTCCGGCGGAGATGAGTTGCTGCTAGTCGCATCATTCTCACGACGGGGTGCTACTCTTCGCTTGGGCCTGGCCGTAGTCAGCGGTGACCATGCACCCTTCTCGCCTCCTTAGACGACAGCTTCGGGACCTAGCGGAGACGTTCGCTTCCCTGGGTGGAGGCGACTTGGAGTTCCGGCAGGCTGCGGCGCCGGACCGGAGCGGATGGACTTGCCCTCGGTTGTGCCTTTGTGAAGTTCCCCATTCGGCGCTGTGGATCCTGCGGCCGGGGGCGCAAGTACCGGGAGTTAGACGGGACAATTTGGCAGGAATTAGTTCCTGAGCGGTCGTTGCGCTCGGGCCTGTGGCAGTATGGTCGACGCAGCTCTTACACTAGACGGTGGATTGGAGCACGATCTTCGTCCTTCGACTCTACACAAGTGCCTCGTCATCTTGGCACATGCCAGACAAAGACCTGAGAGCAGCGGTGCGTCTCCAGGACCTGGGACAACTCGAGTTTTCGAAGTCATAACCAGTTGGCAAGCCGGGCGGTAGGCTGGGATCATGCCCACTTCGCTGTCGACTAGAGGGCCTATGCTACGGGACAGGTACTACGTGTTTTCTTCGCGGGGATTCCGTCGAAGATGGAGTGCGTGGTCGTCCTGTTCGAGTGGGACTCCCAGTAGACGGGAGCAGGGCAGTGTAGGAGGGACTCAGTACCTTCTTCAGCTCTCTTCGGACGGATGACTTGCTAGGGGATCACCGTTCAACCTGACACCTCTTCTGCTTGGAGCAGGACGGCGTAATTGGGAGAGGCTAGTGCGCGGGAGGCCTGCCGCGCGGGGAGGCGTCGCTGTGGCCAGATCTTCCAACTTCACTGCTCGCCATCGAGATTGAATGCCGAGTTATACGCTTGGTTGTCCGCCATTACTTGTGTTGCAGGTTGGTGGATGTAGGTGCGCACCCGGAGATTGGGCAGCACGCCCTCTTCCACAGAGGCTTCCTACGGCGGCCATGGGTGCTACCGAGACAACCCGCAGACCCTCAACCAGTCGAGTTGCGAGGGTAGATGACGAGCGCTGTGTGACGGGAATGACGACAACCTTCTTCCTTCCGAACTTGACGAAGCCCCAGCTGGCAGGGTGCTTCCTCGGGGTTTTTCATCTCCTAAGGACGGCCCCCCTTTCACCGTTCAGGACTATCTCACCATGATCGCCGACTCCTACAGGCGATTTCGCTCATCAGACCCGGGTAGCTGCAAAACCTCACTTTCAGAGGCTCCCTTCGCTTTGGATGCCCAGCTGTGCTGCGCAGGGACCAAGTTCTACCTTGGGGGCTTATGGGATCTAAACCTCGTCTGTTGGAACCCGGCACATGACGCGCCTGACGGATGTTTCAAGGAGGAGGGCTTCAGGGCAGTCCTTGACTCAACCTCCAGGCTCAGTACTATGCACGCTGTCCACACACCCGGGTGGCTGGCAGTGCCAGTCGACCGGGTCATGCTACAGCTACATGAAACATCTGCCTGGACGAGACGCGGCCTACATGACGGCGACAGTTGTTTCGCCCTGCGCGTGTTGGACGCCACCCGGGAGAACAGACTTCAAAACCCGGTGGCAGCCTTACCTCTTCCAGGGTCAGTATCCGTACGCGCGGTTGTCACACACACACAGATGGCTGGCAGTTACGGACGGAAGGCGCCGTGCCACTACTAACGGTACCAGCCTTCAGGGCCAAGTCGTGGTCGCCTTGGCTGCCCTACAGTCTGTCTGTCCGCCCGTACGAGTGTCAGATTCCACTCAGTAGACTAGACAATAGGAACCGGTGAGAGTCTTCCGTGTGTACCTGCGCCGGACCAAGCTGGCGCAGGGGACGCACACACCTGTTTTCTCCCTCTGTCCACAGGTAGATGTGATATCTCAGCCCAGACCTGCTCCTCCTGGTTCCGGGGAGTTATCCGCCCGGCCTTCCAGGACGTTGACCTGTTGATGCCACATGTTGAACATCGAGGCGCACGAGGTCAGAGCCATGGCCGCAAGTTCCGCTGCGACAGCACCGGTGCAGTCAAAGACTTGTGGCGGCTATGAGATGGCGAGCGGAGTCCACTTTCGCCCGCTTCTACCTGAGGGACCTCTCCTCCCAGCGACGGATCCTCTCGCTGGTGGGAGACACCGCAGCAGCGCAACACTCCCTCCCGGCGCCCTAGGCGCCGCAGGTATCTTAGCTAAAATTATCGGGAGTGTGCTGCAGGAGGGCGAGTTTGTGGGCAATGTTGTTGGCAGTAGGGGCGCTATAGCGGCACCCACCTCCTCTTTGGGATTCTTCCTAAGTGTAATACCATCGGTAATGTGTTTTGAGAAAACAAATGAATTTTTCAATTAAAATGCATTTTTTTGAAAAATACTTACCGATGGTATTACTCGAAGGTCCCTCCCTCCGGCCCCGCTTGCCGCAGTTCGCTAAGAACTAAACTGGGGTATGCTGGGTAATCTTGTACCGGATGTGAGTAAGGGGAGGCTATTCGGGTTGGGCATGGTCTATGGCGCCCCACTCCTGCCAACACCCCCCTTATACGGACACAACCAAAATTTGGCTAAAATTAGGCTAGCTAAGAGCCATTTCCTAAGTGTAATACCATCGGTAAGTATTTTTCAAAAAAATGCATTTTAATTGAAAAATTCATTTTTGTTTATTTCTTAAAATAAACAACAAACAAATCCCTTTAGACAACAGCAACACAAACAATTTACTGCCAAACTAAAGAACAAACATCACACAACATCTCCACCAAACAGAATTAAAATTAATTTTTTATGATTTTTTTTGTGTGTGTGTGTGTGACACCACACATTTTAGCAGTAAATTTCCAGATTAACCATTATTATTCGGAATACACCATTACATCAAATAAGTTTGACGAAAATAGTTGAAGGGTAGTGCCTGAATAGCTTGGCGCCTCTATGCGCCAAGCTATTCAAACACTACCCTTGAACTAAAGCTATTGGTCTTTATCCTTATCTGTAAGTACTATAATGTGGCTTGCATATGGCAGCGTACAAATTTGAAGCTTTTAGCCTCAGTAGGATATGGATTAACTTGGACACAGGAATAGGTTCATGCATGACTTGGTAGGAAATGAGTTAACTGGAAAAGATGCATAGTTGCATGTCTGCTGCTGGGCAGTAATGTCAGTCACAGTCAAGGGGTTAATGCCCTGTACTTTGCAAGCAAGAAATGTAGAACAATGCCCAATTTTGGCCTGCATCCCCTTTATTGCCAGCGGATGCAAATCGTGTTATGAAATCCTTATACATTCAGTGCCAAGGAGACCCAGTTGTCAAAGGAATATCGATTAATGCAGTGTCATCGATCCTCACGAGCCCCCTCAGTCGTGCGGGCTTAACCCGCACGAATGAGGGGTCTCATGGGGATCTATACCTCGTGCAGTTGGGTTGTGTTCAGGTTTTCTCAGCAGTGATGAGGTGACGTAACTTGATGTCATGAACTGCGCTTAACACGCATCACCTGGTCTTGTAATCTTATGTTGCGATGCCGCAGGTTGCTCGTGATCTGGGTTTGGAGCCCAACAAAGGTGTCAAGCTGGAGAACAACAATCAGCTGGGGTACTACTTCAGGGTCACCAGAAAGGTGAAACTTCTTGTCTCCTATCTCTCGTTCTCTGTCTCTTTCTGGTTTGTGTGCTCTCTTCTTCAGCCCTGATGAACTACAGTACGTGATGAGATCTTACAGTTATGAGTAGTGCCGGACATGTGCAAGAGGATAATCCCCCCCCTCCCCCTGCCTCTCTCCCCCCACCCCCCCCCCTCCCCCATCCCCTTCCCCTCATTAACACCCACTTGCCTCACCCACTGAAATTTCACCCCAGGGTTGAAGAATTATCAGCTCTGTCAAGATGTGCCATATATGGACATATGACATGTGATGTTAGGGCTGAAGACATACTGTTGTGTCGCATTTACATAGGTGGGACTTTTCCGGCTACAGCCGGATTTCCAGATTTAAAAAAAAAAAAAAAAAAAAAAAAAACATTTTCACTTAATAAGTGCCCCAAGACCCTCGCTTCAGGATTCAACTTTTTTTTCGGTCCCACCCATGCATTTAGTATGTAGCATATCTATAAAGAGATCATGCAGAATCGTTCTGAAAACATTAATCCTTTGGGGTTCTGTAGCACTTTTTGTCAAGGTGATCCTGCAGGAATCGCCTGAATAAAAACATTACCAACAGCCAAAGAGCCGGCACTTGCTTGTCTGAAGAAGCCTAGATGTCAGCACACATCTAATCTGGGTGTAGGCAGACCACAGCTTTTATGTTGAATCACAGACCATAGCTGAGCCAAACTGAAACATTGAATAAGTTGTATCACATATATGTGTTAACCCATTTAGCCCCAACACCCGACAGCAGGAGATGGATGGACCATGATAATTCAAGGGTAGTGCCAGATTAGCTTGGTGCCTGCAGGCACCAAGCTAATCTGGCACTACCCTTGAATTATCATGGTCCATCCACCTGCAACTGGAACATAATCACAGAGCATGGAATTTTCCTCTTTTTGGCGGATTTCCGCTTAAATGAAGCTGCCATTCCGCCGAAAATAAAAATTTCCGCCGAAAACAAAATCGTAAAGTCACTATTCCAATACCGTGTTTCGCGATCTTTATGTGGCGGATATCCCCAAATTGCGTATTCAAAATTGAGCGAGGCGTTAGCTTTAGCTCGCACAGGTCGCTTCCGGTCTTCAGTGGAGTCGTATTAAATTGGGAAGTTGAGGCAGTAAGAGGTCCCGTGTTTTTAAAAATAATTTTTGCCTTGTTTGAAAATTTGCAGTTGGGCTGAATGTGGGAATTTGCTGGAAATTTGTGGTTAGCTGAGAGGAGACATGTTTGGTGCTTTGATTCATACCATCCTGAGCTTATCCAGTGGACATTTGTGGGCCTATGTTGAGTTGCCTTTGGCGTAGTGATTTGAGGGGCACGCTGATTTCAGCTGTGCTTGGGTGTGGGGTTGGTAAGGAACCAGTTTCATAGCCAAGAAATGAGACGGGTCATGTGCTGTTTTTTTTTGTATTTTGTGCATGGCAAATGTGCAGCTGGTGGGCGGTAGTGCTTTTTAGGGAATTGAACAATTAGGGGATGACTGGGATTGACTAAGGCTAAGAGACTGGACAGTACGGAAACACCACTGTGGTCCGTGGCCTGTCAGGTGCACCACATGCCATGTGTGACATAGACCGGAAACTGGTTTAGTGTAATCAGATCAATGAGTTTGGATGGTTGCAGTTGGAAAAGTAAGAAAAATCATGAAAAATTTGAAATTTTGCCAAAAAATCGCTGTGCATGCAGTTTATAGGCGTTTTGGCATGTTTTGCGTGGCAACACCCTGTTTACCTGCACTGTGAGCTAGGTTTAGTGTGTTTGCTCATTTATTTTTTGTCTTACAGGTAGTCATGAGTCTTTCCTTCGACCATGAGCTGTGACCTTTGACCTTGACCTTGAAAGGGGTGGGGTTTGGGGTGTTCAGTTTGATAAATGCGTTAAAAAAATTCACTCTTTCAGTTATTGAAGTTGTGTGGTGTGGGTGTAAGGTGGGGTGGGCAGGGGTTTGGGTTGGAGGCCCAGGGGGGGGGGGGGGGGGTTGGGGGCTTAAGGTCAAAGGTTAAGATAAAAACTACAATGAAACAGTGTTAGCATGTGCATTTCATCAGACAGCTGACCTCAGAGTGAAATAAGCGGCCAAAATAATGTGACCTTCAGAAGTGTTATTTGTTTCTTCAAAAACATTACCGATGACATGACCTTATGGGAGATGTCTACTACTTACGCAATTCTAGCCTAAGAGCTCGTTGTGTTACCACACAACCCGGGAGGCACTCGGGGAACCCCGAGGGGGCCGAGAGTTATCTCCCGATACTTCCCATCTGGGACAGAGTACCCATAGTCCGTCAGTCAGTCTACTTAGGCTTACGCTGTTCAGACGTGTTTGCTCTAGCCTACAGACTTGGGATTTTCGACCGGTTCGCCGGTCGTCGACGGCCTTGGTTCTTCGCTTGACTTCTTCTTCGTCCGTCCTCCCTGTGCCTTGCGTGGCTCTGGTGTCCCCTTTTCGTTGGCAGCTGCCCGTTGGCTGCTTGTTTGCCAGCCTGGGCTGTGCTGTGCGCTTCGCTGTGACTTCGCCGCACGTGCCTTGGTTGAGATTTTCTCCCCCCTTCCCCGGTCCCGCTCCGGGAAAAGGTAAGGTAGTTGGGTTGGCCCTCGGCCGGTCCCCGTGCTGGGCACTGGTTGAGCGGGCTCGAAGGCGGTCTTCTTTGGCGCTGTTGCTTTGCGCCAAGATTCTTGACTTTTACTTGGCGGGCCTCGCGCCCGTTCCCTCTCTCCTTCCGTGTTGGTGTGGCATTATTATTTAACAGGGTCAAAATCTCCCTTTCTCAAAATAGGGCATTTACGCGTGAGGAAAGGAATGAGACGTTTTAATCTGGAACGGTCATTCTTAAACGGCTCAGATCCACAGGTGGTCAGCTTCGTTTTCCAAGATGGCGTCTAGCGATGCAGAGCACCTTTTCCTCGTGGTTAAAACCTCTAATGGAATGGGAGTGGTGTGAAAGATCGGTGACAGTTAAGTCTAACTATATTCGGGCGCTTACCTACTCACTTGTTCCTTACCTACTCTTTTGTACCTTGTGGGGTTCGGGGAATGTGTTATGCTCCAGCCATTCCTTGACGCATTGCGTTGGTGAGTGTGGCGAGAGCCGACGCTTACTTCGGTACTGTGTCGGTCACGTATGCCTGTTGTTATGCGTAATGCAGACCTGTTACCTTACACGGGGGCTTATTAGGTACACAATTTGGCTGGTGGGTGAACATTCTTGTGCACTTTTATACTTGGCATCACATGTTTCTGTTCTTGGATGTCAGGCGTTTGCCTACTTGAGCGCAGGGCCACTGGTCGCCACGCCTTGCTGCCGTTTGTTAAGGTCCAAGATGACTTTTTTGTGGCTGTAATAGAAGAAAATCATTAAAAAAAAAAGAAAAAAAAAAAAGTTTGGCTTGCCACCACAGGTGCTGCTCACATTCATGCATGCGCTCGTTCCGCAAGTTACAGGAACAGAGCTACGAAATGGACATTGATTTCGGACGGGTGGAGCCCGTCTCCAAGGCAGCTAAGGGCCGGCGCCGGTGACCTCATCCCAACCCGAACCTACCTGACGGTAACAGAGTGCTAAGACAGCCCTATGTCTCCTGAACACTTAATATATGCTCTTTGGTTAAATTCCTCCTTGACTAAGGCTTGTGCATGTGATTACAAATTATGGTCGACAGGAGATTAATGGCCTATTAGGCAACATAAAACTACGATCAACGCTGCACCTGGAGGCCCGTCGCTATAGTACAGCGCAGGTGTTCAGCGGAGGGCACCGCCCCAACAAGGGTTACTGTGCATGCCGCTTGCTTCGGACCTATACTTGTCATGACATGTTTGAGTTTGTTGTGCATGATTTGTTGCGAAGGTTAACCTTACCAGGGCAGGGTCCCTCAGGCCCACGCCCGCGTGCCTTCGGTTTGTATATGTTGCAGTGGCCTCTGGACGACCTGCACACTACATGGAGGATTCACACAAGGTCTACCAGGTGCCGGATGTACCTCCGAACGTTGGTGTGACGTTTGCTCCGCATGACCTGAACGACGCTGGGCGCTACTTGGCGAGTTCGCACGGCACCTGTGACTGGTTCCAGACCTACTGGTAGACCGGCTGCTGTTCCCGGTACTGCGATCGATCGAGTCCCGACGAGATGACGGAGAGATCACCATGCCGGACGCGTCAGGTTAGCGTGCAGAGTGGGTTGATCGATGCGGTCGTTCCCAGGAGGGAACGCACCAAGAACAAACCTTATGACAGACAGAAAACCAGCACCGGCACGGAGCTCCGTGCCGAGGGACGTGCGCCAATCCGTCCTTGATCCAATGCCGATCCCCATTCGTCTCCTAGAAAGCCCCTGGCTCCTACGCGGAGTCTCCTCGCCGACAGCGAGCCCACCTCGCCATAGAGCTCGGTTCACGGAGACATTCTCGCACACATGCATCGTCTTGGCACAAATGGAATCCGCTGGGCGCACAGTACAGAACCCACACACCGCTCAAGGTCAGCTGGGAAGCCGTCTAGGCGGCCGACGACGTAGCGCAGGTTTTCGCGCTCGGAGCGGGTATGCTGGCACCGCCCTCACTCCCTGGAGGGGGCTCCACCAGGACAGCGCTGCTCGTCGGGAAACACCCTGAGACGGCTGCTAGTGGTTACAGAGTCCTTTGGTGACCAGCTGGCTGGACCGAGGTTCCAGTCTCCGTTCTTACCGCTCGAGTCCTTGACGATCTTGTGGAGAGATCACCACGCCGGTCGCAACGTTCCAGTACGCGGAGTGGGTTGATCGATGCGGTCGTTCCCAGGAGGGAACGCACCAAGAACAAACCTTATGACAGACAGGAAACCAGCACCGGCACGGAGCTCGGTGCCGAGGGACGTGCGCCAATCCGTCCTTGATCCAATGCCGATCCCCACTCGTCTCCTAGACAGCCCGATGGCTCCTTCGCGGAGTCTCCTCGCCGGCAGCGAGCCCACCTCGCCATAGAGCTCGGTCCACGGAGACATTCACGCACGCGTACACTTTCACGTCACGATTTGGAATCCTCTCGGCACTTAACATCGGATCTCCTCTCTCGAACTCATACACGCGAGGAGGGACCGCTCCGCTCCATTGGGATGCTCGTCCGCTACGGTTCGCCATCGTTGGAGTCACTCTTCCTACACTCTACGTCTACACTCTGCTCTCTCTCCACTGCGGGCGTGCTTAGGAGTTGCCGTTCTTCACGTCGCTCCAGGGATCCTGTCCCGTCTCGCTCGTCGATCCCCTTCGCGTCCGGCTGCCGTTCGTCCCTTTCTTCTCCCCCTCACTCAGCCCTTTCCCCTTCTTCGTGCTCCGTCCTAGGGCGCCTGGCTGCAGTCTCTCCACTTCTGGACGCTCGACCCCCTCCGGTGGATCCTCGGGGAGGACGCGGTCGTTACTTCGCCTAGCACAGACCTGTTTACCTACACTTGGGGCTTAAAGTACGCATATTTGCTTGGGTTACACTTCCATGTACACGTTTCTACACAGTTTTACACTATATACACCTTTGGAGATCTGCCTACTCACTAGCTTGTGACCTTTACACGTGAGATCCAAATTACACTTAGTCAGTTGGAAGGGTTCTGACTTCACACGGGTGGTAAACAGGTCTGCGAGCGCTTCGGCTTCTGTCTCCACTGGTGCCCTCTCGGATACGGCTCGGAGTTGGCCGCGGCTGCCGCACTTCGTGACAGGCGTTTCGACTTCCCTGCACTTCTTCTCTCGGTTCCCGGAGCTTCTTGCTTCGCCCTCCTTGGAGTGGTCAGCTGTTGGCTTCCCTCGGCAGGACCGGTTCTCAGGAGGTCTCAGGAGTTGCCTGCCCCTACCGGCGGTGGATCCGCTCTTGACTCTTCTTGGACTAGATGACCTCTCTCGTCCGTAACGCCCTAAACTGCGTGGGATCGGGGAGCGCCTTACCCTGCTCTTCGTTCTCCAATGGACGGCTCCTGGCCCCTGGCAGGTCGTCTGGCCGCGGAAGGACCCCCTGTGCTGACGACTCGGCTGACCCAGGTTCTTCGGAGTTCCTGGCCTTCACTTTGGGGGAGCAGACCGGAGGAGGCTTCTAGGACCTTGGTTTCGCTTATGCTGGTGCCAGATGGCGATAGGATGCAGTCCGCGCAGGTGGTCCTCGGCTCCGCCTCCAGATCTTGGGCTGCGCCTTCTTCCGGAGCTGCCGACCCTTGACTCCAGTTACCCGTGCACTCGGCCTCCACAACGTTCCTCGGTTCTCATGCGAAGGAGGAGTCACTGCTGATGGAGTCTCCGCTCCTGTTTCGGTTTTCCGTTGGATTCACCGGGGGTTCCTCAACCTACCCATGGACACTGTGGAACCAAAGCGCAGCGCCGTCTCCCTGGTGCCTAACCTACTCGACATCCCCATTGGGCGCACAGGGGTACGCCGGAGTTCGGACAGGTGGTACTGCTGCGGTGGTGCTCGCGGTGGAAGGGCCTAGCCACTGCTCGGAGGTCGGCTCTACTCTCCGTCGGTCGTCTCGCAGCCCGGCTGCTGTAGCTACGCCCCCTACTTCCGTGGTTCTTCTCGAGGTCCAGCCTAGCCTCCGGACCTCGCGGACAAGAGCGTGAACGGCTTGGATCTGACACGGACTAGGAGGTCTGCTCGTGGGAGGTCTGAGCCAGCCTTTTCCCCGATGGAACCAGTTGCTTCACTCGGAATGCACCAGGATACCTTCGGAGGATCGGCGCGCTGGCGAGATGGCTTAGTGGACCTGTTCGCCGCAAGGTGGGATCTCTGGCTTTCCCCGCGCCTTCGTGGGGTATAGCCCTCCTGGACGAGTTGCCAACGCTCTGACCTAGCCTGGGAAGGATCCTCCTCTCTTCCTGTGGGTCACCCCTTTCCCTGGTCCGGTCCTGAACCTCTTTCTCGCCGCGGACCCCCCGCTACTGCTTTCCGCATTCTATTAGGTCCCCATGCAGCCGCGATGGTCTCTGTTCCGCCTTGCTGGAGCGCCTACCCCTGCGCCTTGGCGGTTTGCGACAGACCCTCAACGCTGGAGTCTTCGCATGGGCAGCAGTCGAAGCCTCGCTATGGCCCGCTTCCCCAACTTGACGCCTCTACGATGAAGTTGGCGAGGCATTGTGCTCTTGGACAGCGTCCGTCACCTCTCCCCCACCGACCCTGCTGACCCCAGCTGGTAGACTTATCCCCAGGAGACTAGGCAGGATAGCCTGAACCTGCCTCACGTATACCTACGACGACATAGCCGTCCGGGCGGACGCACACGCTTCTTGGCCGTGCCTGGCAGCTCTGAAGCTACAGGGCAGTCGATCTTCTTGTCTACGCTCTGCCATACGATCCGAATTCCAGGGTCCCTCCCTCAGGGAGCTTAGAGGCTAATTACGTCCAATAAGCTACGTGCAGGGCCACGAACGCCACAGCCGCCAGGAACTGGGCTGCCCTCTTCGTGGCTACTGGAGGGCTGGCGCGCAGGTGCTCTCTATCGCAGAGTTCTGTCAGCCTAGCGAGGTTACTCGCTCTGGTGGGGGACCTCCCGGGGGGGCTCTCCTCCCTCCTGGCGCTTCAGCGCCGTCGCTTACACCTACCTAGAGTTGTCGGGAGTTTGCGGTTGGGAGGACGGCCCTTGGGGCCTTAGGTGTGCTAGAGCGCGGCACCCTCCTCCTTTTCGCCATTCTCCCATAAGGTCATGTCATCGGTAATGTTTTTGAAGAAACAAATACATTTTTCTTTAAAAGGTATTTTTTCGAAAAATACTTACCGATGACATGACTCGGACGACCCTCCCACCTGCCCCGCTTGCCGCTGGTAAGCTAAGTATCCTGACTGACGGACTATGGGTACTCTGTCCCAGATGGGAAGTATCGGGAGATAACTCTCAGCCCCCTCGGGGTTCCCTGAGTGCCTCCCGGGTTGTGTGGTAACACAACGAGCTCTTAGGCTAGAATTGCGTAAGTAGTAGACATCTCCCATAAGGTCATGTCATCGGTAAGTATTTTTCGAAAAAATACCTTTTAAAGAAAAATGCATTTTGCATGGTACTGCTACACTGGTTGCATCTGAGGTGTCATTCTGCTGTAATTGTCATGAGGGATGTCTCTGGTGTCTATTCTAAGCCAAACACAAGCACTTGTACACTGAGTAAAGCTCATTTGAGTGCATTGTTATGGGACCAGCAGTTGCAGGCACCAGTACAGGGTTTTACAGGAGTGTTGACAAGTTTGGCACCCACGTGCCTACTACATCTGCAAGATGAGCTGAGGTGTTTTGAGACTCTGACAAGTGTGTTTTATATAAAAATGAACTGTACATAACCATTTTTCTATGCTACCTCCTAAATCAGCACTCCAGACACTTGTTAGCGTATGCGGCGTGTCCCGCATAGCATAGTTTTGGTTGTTTTGTGTAGTCTTTTTCCTGTGGGATAGTTCAATAGACTTAATGTTTAAATTGCAGAGCTGTTTCATGACCCCTTTTGCCTAGGGAAAGATTGCCAGCAGCACATAGGGCATGGCAGCTGGTTACAGGCCTCTTCCAGCTTGTTGTCACCAGACAACAGGGTCAATGAGGATGCCTGGGTGTTGTCTTTTGGGCTGTCCTAAGATACACAAGGAAATGGCCTTGGGTCTGAAAGCTCATTTTTCATCAGTGTCAGTGTCATGGTAACTGTTTTAAGTTGTCCAGCCCACCAGAAGTCAGTTTGACTGTATTGCATGCGTGTGTAAACGTGGAAAAACAGAAAAAGTAGGGGGGTAGGCAATGGAAAAATATGAAAAAAACCACTTTCATGTGCCTGTGTCTCAAATGCAACATTTCTGAAGATCAGATATATTACTTGATGTACATGCCAATTTTGGAGGCATTCTGACCATATCTAGGCTGTTTTTCATGGCATCAGATATGCATGATCCAACATGTCAGCAGCGTTGTGAACGCCACATCAAGGCACTTCACATAATGGGCCATAACATAAAGATGCAGCAACTTTCAAGGGTGTCACTTTGGATTTGACTTAGCTATTGTCTAAGGGCTGCACTGATGGCAGATTGAATGGTGTTCAGGTGGGACAAGTTTCTCTGACAGGTCACGGTATACATTTAAATTGGGAAGTTGAGGCAGTAAGAGGTCCCGTGTTTTTAAAAATAATTTTTGCCTTGTTTGAAAATTTGCAGTTGGGCTGAATGTGGGAATTTGCTGGAAATTTGTGGTTAGCTGAGAGGAGACATGTTTGGTGCTTTGATTCATACCATCCTGAGCTTATCCAGTGGACATTTGTGGGCCTATGTTGAGTTGCCTTTGGCGTAGTGATTTGAGGGGCACGCTGATTTCAGCTGTGCTTGGGTGTGGGGTTGGTAAGGAACCAGTTTCATAGCCAAGAAATGAGATGGGTCATGTGCTGTTTTTTTTTTGTATTTTGTGCATGGCAAATGTGCAGCTGGTGGGCGGTAGTGCTTTTTAGGGAATTGAACAATTAGGGGATGACTGGGATTGACTAAGGCTAAGAGACTGGACAGTACGGAAACACCACTGTGGTCCGTGGCCCGTAGTCTGGTCAAAATATGGCGAAGAGAAAATACTTAAACGCGGAGACAGAATAGACGTCAGACGATTCTGGAGCCAAGAATAATTGGAGATGGACTTGGCTCGAGAAAAGCGTAAACGACGAGCTCCGCGCTCAGTGTATTCGCAAGTTAACGGCCTGTGGGCAGGCGTATTGCCGCGAACTGCGCAGAGTTGATATTAACTACGCGGCCACGTAGCACTTGATGCTCACGTGTCTACAGCGAAACACAAGAAAGCTAAAAGCAGTGCCATTGGAAATATTACTCTTGATGGTGAATAAATTTATTACAATGTATTTTTTTCCAGTAAAGTTTGATGAAATTATGTTGAAAAATCTATATAACCTTTCTCCAGCTCAGTGACCATGGTACATAGTATTAAATAAGAGATAAAAGGAATCCATACTTACAGCAGCTGATTAAGCAGAGATTATTAAAGAAAGTATATATATTATATAATTAAACTCAAATTTAAGAAAAAAATTTAAAGATATTCAGATGTATTTTGAATAAGCATTTGGATATAAATATTCTGTTGAATACTTTAAGTTTTAGTATAACTTTTAAACCTTTGACACAAAAAATAAAAAGTGCACCCCAAAAATAAGAAAAAAAAGCAAGATTTTTAGGTGGTTAAACTGCTCAGTTTCTCTCTAAAATGCACCAGATTGCACAAATTTTAATGTAAATTTTCAAAATTTTTCTGGGGGGGGGGGGGGGGGGGGGGGCATGCCCCCGGACCCCCCTAGTGAAAGGGGTTTTCCTCTTTTTTTAGTACGAGTAATTCCATGCTCTGAATCATTAAGTGACACCTCCAAAATTCAGGAAACATAGCCTTGGGTCTAAATGGGTTAAGTGTGATGTATTGCAGCAGGTATTTTGCTTGTGATCCGTGAGGTGTATTGCAGCCTTCTTTTAACCCTTATCATTTGGAAGACACCAGTGTGTGATATAGTTTTGACTAAAATAGTTCAAGGGTAGTGCCAGAATAGCTTGGCGCCTAGAGGCGTCAAGCTATTCTGGCACCACCCTTGAACTAAAGCCATTAGTCTGTATCCTTATCTGTAAGTACTATAATGTAGCATGCTTTTGGCAGTGTACAAATTTGAAGCTTTTAGCCTCTGTATGATATGGGTCAATATCACCAAAAAGTGGTAATAATAGGTACAGTGGAGTCCAGTTAACACGAACTCGCTTTACACGAATTTCTGGTTAACACGAACCAATTTTGCATTCCCGGCCGACGGCCTTCTTATTCTGTATTAAAATTTCACTGATAACACGAAATGCTTAACACGAAATTTCGCTTTACACGAAGCTGGTTTCGGTTCCCAACCAGGGCATTTTCACTATAATTCACCTGTTTGACATGAACACAGATTCCATTCACCGAAAACCAATTCATGTTTCGCTCCCGCGCTGTAGTACACGACAGATCAGAGCGAACTCTAGTCTGTGATTGGCTGAATAGCCTTCGGCTGTTGTAATCCGTCTTCTCATTGGCTAGCGTTTCTGAACTGTATTCATGTTGTTTGCATCATTCGTGTACCAACACAACCCTTTTACCGATGCGGGATTGTACTGTGTTGCTTTTACCTGATGGATTGTAACTTACTATGGATTTATTTCATCAAAAACATTACCGATGACATGACAAATGGGAGTGTCTACTACGTGCTCAAATTCTAGCCTACGAACCCGTTGTGTGCACACACAACCCGGGAGGCACTCGGGGAACCCTCCAGAGGGGCCAAGAGTTGTCTCCCGGACCTGCCTATCCGGTTCCGAGTCACCTGACTCGCCAGTCAGCTACGTAGGCTCACGACCTTCGGACGTGTTCTAGCCTCGCGCTCCCTTCGACCGGTCGGTCTTGGTGCTCGAGTTCGCCGTGACTTTGGCTTCGCCTGTTGCTTCGCTTCTGCTTCGCTTCTTGCTTCGCTGCAGCTTCGCTTGCGCTTCTTCGCTTGGCGTCCTCCTTGGTTGGCTTCGCTTGGCGGACCTGCTGGTTCCCGCCATTTCGCCGGTGGCGACATGGACGTCTCTTCTCCCGCTACCGCTTCGGCAGAGAGGTAGGATAGTTAGTTGGGCCCGAAGCCGGTCCCCGGGCGGGGTACCGGCCTGTGCCTTTGGACTCTACCTTGTTCGTGTTGTTAGGTTTCGTTGAGCGGGGACTCTTAGCTCGGCGGGGCCCTGGTGCCCTCGCCTTTCCCCTTTGGGGTGAAATTACTGGCTTCCCCTGGTAGCCTTCGGGGAGCATTGTTTAAACCACCTGCGGCGCGTGGCTCATGTTGCATCTCCGGCCTGGCTGGGGTATGCTTGTTTCGAGAGCGCACTCTTAGCTTAGAGCGCTACAGCATTATTGCCTGGGGGCACGGCCTTTTGTCCCTATTGTCGTTTGGCCCGCCGTGTGATGGCCTTAGTCGCCTGCGCGGCGTTAAACCCAAATAACTAAACTAAACTAAACCTATTGTTGTTTGGCGCACATTCCTCTCCAGCCTGGCTGGGGTAGGCTTTGTTCTAAAGACGCAAGCTTAGCTTCGGGCGCTATAACAGTATAGCCTGGGGGCACAGCCCGTTTGTCCATATCGTTCGGTACGGTTCCCCTTGGTAGGACGAGCCCTGTTGGTCTCGACCACGTACCGGCACGTTGTTTGTTTGGTGTGTTGCAGTGCCCTCCTGATGACCTGCACGCAGTGTGGAGGTTTCCAGTGGCCCTCGGATTCGCACAAGGTCTGCCTGCCGTGTGTCGGCTGTACATCTGAGCGTTCTTGTGACGTTTGCGCCGTCTGGCTGGAGCTCCGCTGGGCCCAACTTTGGAGCTTCTACCGACGTGAACGCCCGACACCTGTGCCTGTTGCAAGACCTGCGGAAGTGCCGGCTGTCATCTCAGACACACCGACCGCTCTTGCCCCCGATGGCCCCAGTCTGGAAAGATCTCCACAGCGGACACAGCAAGGTAGTGTGCGGAGTCGGGAGTTCGAGGCGCGGATTCCCAGGAGGGAACGCGCTTGGACCAAGCCTTACGACAGGCAGAGAACCCATCTCGAGACAGAGGTCAGTTCGGAGAGACGTGCCTCGCGCCGTCCATGGTCAACCGGTCCCCACTCGTCTCCTAGGAAGGCCTTGGATCCCCCTCGGCCGCTGCGCGCCCGCCTCGCCACAGAGTCCGGCTCGCGGAGACATTCGCGCACACTCACCACACCACTACCTGTGTCCAGTTCCTCCTTGCGATCAAAGTCGGACCACCACTCTCGCGCTCCTTCGTGTGAGCGTCGTGAAGTTCGGGATTCTTCTCGTCATCTGGACCATGGACCTTCGCGCTCTACCTCTTCGCGGCGTTCGTCCCACGTTCCCCGCCGTCTGCCTCGTCCCGCCCGTTCCCCTTCCCCTCGCCCAGCCTCCTTCCTTCCTCCTCGTTCCCGAGGATCACGGTCTCCAGCTCGTAGTCGCTCGTCTGGTCGCCGCCGCCATTCCCGCTCCTCTAGTGCGTCGCATCGCCGTCGCGGACGTCGCTCTCCCCTGCGTGCTTCGGCGCCTTATGGCTCCCCTCGTCCTCGTCGAGCTGCTCGCTCTCGGAGTCACGGTCGCCGTCCCTCTTCGCCGGCTCTCGGCGGCGTGGACGACGATTCGTTGAGTCTTCTCCCTGATGATTCCATCTCAGTTCTACTCGGAGGTCTCAGCCGCTCTCCTTCGCCGCTCTCTCCTTCGGATGCGTCGACAGCCCACGGGTTACCGGCCTCCTCCCGCACAGAGGTTCTTCTGGCCCTCGACGAGGTCGCTCGCCTCATCTCCGCCACGCTTCCGGCAGCGGACTGCCCTCCATCCCCCCCCCTGAAGAGGAAGCCTTCTGCCTTCGTCGACGCGGGTAGACAGGTAAAGAAGTTCAAGACTCTCCCTCAGCCCCCCTCCTTTCGTGAGCTTCGGGATGTGTTCTCGGCCCACCTGTTGTCTGACTCAAGAGACAGTAATTTCTTCTCGGACCACAGATGGCCTCCGGACCTCGATATGTACTTCCGCCAGCAGTGGTACGCCGGCCATTCCCAGGCCTTCCTCTGCCCTCTCCCTCCGGTGGATCCAGCCGCCGTGGTTCAGGCGGGTGGGGCCTCTGCACTCAGACGCGCGCTCCCCGCGGGTTTGGACAAGACGGCTTCGCTTGTCAGGAATTCCTGGGCCTGCGCCGGCTTCATGGAGCTCCTTACGCAAGCCTTCCTCCGGCGCGTGGAAGATTCGTGGCACCCGTCCCTGACCCCTCTTCTTGGCGACCTCCTCGTCCTCGCTGAAGCGGCCAGCCGCGCCGCGTATCACTCTTCGGTCAACGCTATGGCTGCAGCCGCCAATTGTGATTTACTCTGCCGCGACGCTGTCCTGCAGGCCTGCCGGGGAATGCCTGCCGACCTGAAGACCCAGCTGCGTCGGGCCCCCCTCGGGGGACCCCTCCTCTTTGGTGACACCTGGCAAGCCGTCAAGGATTCCAATGCGGACAGGTGGCCTCCCAAGTCTGTTCCTCGGCGCTTTCAGGCAGCCCGCAAGGCCGTGGGTCGCCCCCTGCGGATCTCCAGACCCGTCGCCCCGACGTCAACAACCCAGCTGCAGTCCCTGCGTCGCCGTCGCCCCGCCTTCGGTCGCCCCGGCCAAGCTAACGCCCCCGCCCCCGCTTGGCCCCGTCCCGCCCGTCGCCCTGGGCGCGGGCGGGCTCAGTGACTCCTCCCCTCCTCCGCCTCCGCCGGCCGTCTCGGGTCCTCCAGTCGGCGGCAGGCTCGCCCTCTTCAGCGACGAGTGGCGATTCCTGATTCCAGAAGACCCGTGGATTTTAGACACTGTTTCCGGCGGCCTACGGATCTCCTTTCGTTCCCCTCCTCCTCTGCGTACGACTCCGCTGTGGACCGAGATCCCCGCAGACCCGCTCAAGGAGTGCGCCCTACGGGGGGAAGTCGACTCTCTCTTGAGGAAGGATGCCACAGAGGTTGTGCGCCGCGCAGACTCGCTGGGATTTTACAGCAGACTTTTCGTCGTCCCCAAGCCTGGCGGCAAGTGGCGCCCAGTGATCGACCTCTCAGCCCTAAATCGCTTCATCGTGGCTCCTTCCTTCCACATGGAGACGGCCCGAGCCCTGCGTACCGCGGTGCGACCCATGGATTACGCCGTCAGCCTGGATCTCTCCGACGCTTACCTACACGTACCCATACATCCGGCCGCCCAGAGGTATCTGCGCTTCGCGTTCGATGGAACCGTTTACCAGTTTCGAGCCCTACCCTTCGGCCTCAACCTCAGCCCCTGGGTCTTCACCCGCTTGATGGATGCAGTTATGGCCAAGGCACGGCAGTCGTCTCTCAGCCCTATGTCCAACTACCTCGACGATCTCTTCCTCAGGAACCACGTCGAGTCCGTCTTGGAAGAGGACAGGGATACACTGATGCGTCTGCTGTCGCGACTGGGGTTCCTCCTCAACGTCGGGAAGTCAGATCTCACGCCCTCGCGCCGCTTCATTCATCTCGGAATGGATTTTGCCACCGATCTCAACCTTGTTCGCCTCCCGGATTCCCGGATTCGGAAGTTGGCCACCTTCGCCAACCAGCTAGCTCAGCAGGAAGCAGCTCCCGCCCGAGTTTGGCTTCAACTCCTCGGACTGATCAACGCAGCGGCGGACCTTCTCCCCCTGGGTCGCCTCTACGCCCGCCCCCTTCAGCTGCACCTCCTGCTTCTCTGGAGACCCTCTTCTGGCGACCTTACCCACCTGGTCCCGGTTTCCCCCCTGGTTCGCCCTCACCTTCTACGCTGGACCGACACGGCTTGGTTGGCTTCGGGAGTCCCTTTGTCCTCCCCTCCCCCGCACCTCTCCCTGTGTGTCGACGCGAGCCTCTCGGGGTGGGGAGCCCACCTGCTTCCTCAATTCTCCTCGGCTTCCGGCCTCTGGCCCCCGGAGTTTGCGGACAAGCACAGCAATTGGTTAGAGCTGCAGGCAGTCTGGCAAGCCCTCTTCGTTTGGGAGAACCAGCTCAGGAACCAGCGGCTTCTCGTCCTCTCCGACAACTCGACGGTGGTGGCCTACATCCAGAGACAGGGGGGCACCCGATCTCCCGACCTCTGTATGCTCCTCTTCCGTTTGATGCGCTGGGCCGAGGAACGCGACATTACTCTCCTCGCACGACACATTCCTGCCCACTTGAATGTGTTGGCGGACTCGCTCTCTCGCCGCGGCCAGTTGCTCCACACAGAATGGACGTTGCGCCCGGATATCTTCCAGATGATCTGCGCCCGTTGGGAGACTCCCTTAATCGACCTCTTTGCTACGAGGTGGAACCGCCAGCTTCCCCTCTTCGTCTCCCCGATTCCAGACCCGCTGGCCTGGGCAGTCGATGCCCTCTCGATTCCTTGGGACGGCCTCATCGCTTACGCGTACCCCCCAACAGTCCTCATTCCCAAGGTCCTCCACAAACTTCGAGGGAGCAACGCAGTCCTGCTTCTGGTCGCCCCGCTGGCTTGGGCCCGGTCCTGGACCACCGACCTACTCAACCTCGCCACCTCTCCTCCCCTGCGCCTTCCCACGCCCCGTTCCATGCTCAAGCAGCCCAGGCAGGCTCTCTTCCACCCTTGTCCCGAACGCCTGTCTCTTCACGCCTGGAGGTTGTGCAGCGCGCCCTCACCGCTCGAGGCTTCTCTGGTGCAGCAGTGGAGGCAATCGCTGCAGCCCGCAAGCCTTCCACCCGGCGTGTTTACGAAGGGAAGTGGCGCGTCTTGTGTGCCTGGTGCGACGCCCGTCGCCTCCTACCCACCGGACTGACTAACCCACAGCTAGCGGACTTTCTCCTATGGCTCTTCGAGGTCCAAGGTTTGGCGCCCATCACCATCAGGGGATACTTATCCATGGTCGCAGACACGTACCGTCATCTCGGCCTTCCAGACCCCGGCGCCTGTAAGGACCTCTCCGACCTCATGTCCAGCTTCAGCCTCCAACGTCCGACTCAGCGTTCTCTCGTTCCTCGCTGGGACCTACCTTGGGTCCTGACGTGGCTGAATTCTTCCCAGTTCGAGCCACTCGCTCTAGCCCCTCTGGCAAATGTGACACGCAAGACCTGCTTCCTGCTAGCCTTGGCCACCGCGTCCAGAGTTAGCGAGCTACACGCTCTTTCTACCCGCCCAGACTGCCTCCAGTTCAGGGCAGATCGCTCCGTGCAGCTCTTAACGGACCCCAGCTTTATTGCCAAAACAAGGTCGCCCCTAACTGCTCCACAGATCATCACCTTGCGGCCCCTGGGAGGGCCTGCCTGCTCTCCGGAGACTCGGCGACAGGATCCCGTGCGTGCCCTACGCATCTACCTGCGCCGTACCAAAGTTACCCGTAGAGGGCGCTCCCGCCTCTTCCTGCCCATACGCCAGGGCAAGACTGATATCACAGCCCAGACGATCTCCTCCTGGCTGCGCTGGGTAATACGATCGGCATACATGGATCTCTCCCCACGCGTAGCACAGAGACTGAAGATCCGCGCACACGAAGTACGCGCCATGGCCACGAGCGTCGCATTCGATCGGAACTGCGCTGTCAAGGACATCGTGGCCGCGGTGGGCTGGCGAGCAGAATCTACCTTCGCTCGTTTCTACCTTCGGGATCTGGCGGGACAGCGAGACAACCTCGCCTTGTTGGGGGACCTCACGGTGGCACAGCACTCCCTCCCGGCGCTGCAGGCGCCGTAGGTACGCACCTAGCTCGTTACCTGGGAATTAGCAATGGGAGGACGGTCTTGGTCTCCGGTAGTACCGGGGCGGCACCCTCCTCCTATTCGTGATTCTCCCATTTGTCATGTCATCGGTAATGTTTTTGATGAAATAAATGCATTTTTCTTTAAAAGGTATTTTTTCGAAAAATACTTACCGATGACATGACACGGAGGACCCTCCCACCTGCCCTGCTTGCCGCTGGTGAGCCTAGTATCTGACTGGCGAGTCAGGTGACTCGGAACCGGATAGGCAGGTCCGGGAGACAACTCTTGGCCCCTCTGGAGGGTTCCCCGAGTGCCTCCCGGGTTGTGTGTGCACACAACGGGTTCGTAGGCTAGAATTTGAGCACGTAGTAGACACTCCCATTTGTCATGTCATCGGTAAGTATTTTTCGAAAAAATACCTTTTAAAGAAAAATGCATTTTACCTGATGGATTTTACATTAAATACGCAAGCTGAACACGTTTACGTGTGTTTTCCTAGCGAGCTGAAGGTATGCATATAAAGTACGATAATGTGCACTTTTAACCTCGTACTCATTCACGCACACATCTCTTACACACTTTCTCCTTGAGGGCCGTGATCAATTTTGAGGCCATATTGGTTAACACGAAATACGTTTAACACGAAGTGATTTTCCGTGTCCCCAGAAATTCGTGTTAAGCGGACTTCACTGTAGAATTGGTGGTAGTATTTTCCCTGCTGCTAGTGAACCCTTTGGCTGCCAGTAGTTCTTTTTGACGAGGTGATTCCTGCAGGAATCACCTCGACGAAAAGCCCTGCTGACGGCCAAAGTCTGCCGTCCTTGCAGGATGAGAAGGCGCTCAGAAACAACAAGAACTATCGCACCATAGACACGAACAAGAACGGCGTCCGATTCCACAATTCGGCCGTGCGGCAGTTCAATGAAGAATACCTGCAGGCTAAGGAGGAGTACAACGAGCAACAGAAAAGTGTTGTGGCCGAGATCATCAATATTGCAGGTCAGATATTCACACTCTCAAAACTTTATTGGCTCAAGCCATTTTGACTAGGGGCTAAGAAAGTTTTATGTACTTCTTTCTTGAGCGGCCTGTCGCGTTCAGTTATTGTCTATCATTTAACCATTTTAGTCCCAAGGTCCCATTTCTCACATTTTGGAGGTGTTGCCTATTGACTAACTACCAGTTGCAGGAGATGGATTGACCATGATAATTCAATGGTAGTGTCAGATTAGCTTGGCGCCTTTCAGGCGCCAAGCGAATCTGGCACTACCCTTGAATTATCATGGTTAATCAATCTCCTGCTGTAGGGACTCAGAGCTAATTGCGTTAACGAAGACAAAATACGAAGAGACCACTAAATGTTGAGCAAGCGGCAGAAAAAAGTTGTTCTAGTAAAGTGCTTACGAGATATTTGGTTAAGGGGAAATAAGCATAAAATGGGACTGGTGTATCAAGAGATTATTTCCCTTAGACGATTATGGTAGTCTTTATTTTGATGCCGCATGTCAGCGAGAGGCACAGATTTTCATTAGCAGTTGAAGGGACCTATGAGACTCTGTGTCTCTGGCTGACATAGATCAGCTCTAGCTCCTCCTCCAGCTGAGAATGTTATTGGAGTTGAATTCTGTACCTACTATGATTGGGAAAAGGAAGATGAGTATTTCATTAAATAAACAAGTATACATGTAATTCTATTGGCCTTGGCAGTGAATGTGCTGCGATTTGATTGTTTTGTCAGCTGGTTATGCAGAGCCCATGGTTCTATTGAATGAGCTGATCGCCCAGTTGGATGTACTGGTCAGTTTTGCACACGTCTCAGCTGCTGCTCCTATTCCGTACGTTCGACCAGCCATCCTTCCCAGAGGTGAGCATTCTCATTCCTCACCGCAACAAAAAGCGTTACAGACAGCCAAAGGGTTAAGACTATTACATGGTGAATAGTGATAGTGACACTTGTTATTAGGTAGTAGTTTAACCCTTTTCATCCTGATACACCCATTCCTTGAAATGAATTTGACTGATGGTTCAAAAGGGTGGTGCCATTCTGGCACCACTCTTGAACTAAAACAGTTGATCTATCTTCTGATCTGTAATGTAGCCTTCGTACGACAATAAGCAAACTTTACAAAATCAGCCTCAGGATGTAATGGGTTTAACAGGTACATAATATGATAATGATGATGATGTTCATGTGTAGGGCCTGTATATGTTCTAATGCTGAATGCCCACAGCAGATTAGTGGGGAGAGGTTTTGTAATGAGGAGAATGGGGGGAAAAAGAACAGTTTGAAAAGAAAAAATAAGAGAGCAGCAGAAGAGGACATTAGAAATCATAGATAGCCAAGATGTCTGACAGAAAGAAAGAAAGATAGGTACTTACATAACTTATGTGTGTGTGTAAGTGCTACACTTGTTGAATATTGTGATTATGCTGTTGTGCATGTGTGTGCATAACAAATATGTTTGTGCACATGCGCCTGTGGGTGTGGTTGTGTATTTGTAGTGTGGGTGACAGTCTGCCAGTGTGTACATATGAGTATTAACTTTTCCACCACTGTGATCTTATAGCGTATCTTAATGGTATTGAGTAATCTGCGTACAATCTTTTTGTAAACACAATTTTTATTTATTACTATTTTAGCATAATGACCCCAACCAAAGGAACATGTGTCTGCAAGACACAATAATTTGTTTGAAATCTTGAATCTTAACAGTATATATATCTGCATGAAACATTTTGTGCATAGTTAAAAATGTTTTCAAAAACATTCTAGGATCAGGCGTACTGAAGTTGAAAGAGGCTCGTCACCCATGCCTGGAGGTTCAAGATGATGTGTCCTTTATCCCCAACGATGCTGTGTTCCACAAAGGTGGGTAGTTTGCTTCAACCCATTTACTGCTGGAACATAGACACCCAAATGCAAGAGACATAGATCTTCATGAACCCCCGCATATGCGGGGGCTCATGAAGATCTATGCCTCTTGTGGACCTCATTCATGTCAGTGTGTATCAGGCAGACAGCAGGGAATCTGCCATAGTTTGACAGACTAGAGACACCATTTTCAGCCACTGGCAGAGAAGGACTAGCGCAGATCTGTTCTAGTGCTTTGGCATGGCATAAGGAATGGTGATTACATTTTGAGACTGAAATCCTAAACATAATGCAAAAAGCAGGTAAGTAAGAGCAGAAAACCAACAACCTGGATTTTTTTTCTCGGAAATCTTGCACAGCTATCAGTATTTCAGAACAAGATGAGACAGCGGTGATAGATCATGGGTATGGTTTTATTAGTGCCACTGTCCCACTAGCCTTGAACTATCATTGCACACTGGTTGTCTCCCTTGATTCATTACTGCTAATCAGCAGTACGGTATTAAGAGAGGCAACCAGTGTGTTTTCAAGGCTTAGCAATTTACTGTGTTGCTTTTTCGTGCCTCTTTAATTATTCTTTGCTCACGGGCAGTAGCGAAGCGAGTCCATGTGTTGAGCTGTCCATCACCTTTTTTTTGTGAAAAAACTTTAACTGGAACATTTTCTCATTGTAATAATTTCAGATGAACAAATGTTCCACATTATTACTGGTCCGAACATGGGAGGCAAGTCCACGTACATCCGTTCTGTGAGTATCATTTGTGTTGGTATAGTAGATTCTCCAGGTAGGAGCGTGTGCTCATTGTCTTATATGTAGTTATAAACTGTTTGATCAATTCACTTTCCAGTTCTAACATTGTAAACACAGCAGAGCCTATTTTGAATGACCACTGTCACCTGTCATTAACCCATTACATGCTGAGGCTGATTTGTTAAAATTTCCTTATTGTCCTATAAAGGATTATGAATAGATCAACCATTTTAGTCCAAGGGTGGTGCCAGAATAGCTTGGCGCCTTAGGCGCCAAGAAAGTGTGGAGTTCCAGAGAGCTGTCACAACACACCAAAGTCCGGATATTCAACTCCAATGTAAAAGCAGTTCTCCTATATGGAGCAGAGACATGGAGATTGACAAAAACCACAGTCAACAGAGTACAGACCTTCATGAACAGTTGCCTTAGAAGAATTTTGAAAATCCACTGGCCAGAGAAGATCAGCAACGTCAGACTCTGGGAGAGAACAGAGCAGATAACAGCAGAGAATGAAATTGGGCGAAGAAGATGGGGATGGATCGGTCACAGTCTGAGAAAGCCAGCTTCCAGTATCACTAGGCAGGCATTGTCATGGAACCCCCAGGGAAAGAGGAAAAGAGGTAGGCCGAGAAACTCCTGGCGTCGAGACCTCCAAGCAGACATCAAGAGACTGGGAACCACCTGGAGTAGAATCGAAGGAGAAGCACAGGACAGGAGTTGCTGGAGGTCTCTCGTCGACGGCCTATACCCGGGTAGGGGTGACAGGCGTAAGTAAGTTAGGCGCCAAGCTATTCTGGCACAACCCTTGTACTATCACAGTCAAATTAATTTCATGCAGTAGTGTATCAGGATGGAAAGGGTTAAAGACCATCATTTTGGTGGCTGTATCTTTTTGCCTTTCAAGACTTCTTTTGAGAGATTAGCAGTGTTTTAAGACCTTTTTATCTCGTACAGATCTTACTGGTTTACATTTTGCAGGTGGGTGCTATAGTGCTGATGGCACAACTAGGGTGCTATGTCCCGTGCACGGAAGCAGAGGTCAGCATTGTGGACTGCATCCTAGCGCGCGTGGGGGCAGGAGACAGTCAGCTCAAAGGAGTGTCCACCTTCATGGCGGAAATGCTGGAAACTGCCTCCATTCTCCGGGTAAGTTCATGGTAGCAATTACAGTTTTAAAAAGCCTCTCCAGCTGGTGGTACCACCAGTCGTCTCCAAGCTTCCATTCTTAGAGTGAGTTCATGAAACCGATGTTAATTTGATTTCACTTTTCAAAGATGTAGCACAGCCACAACGTTTAGTGATTTCTGTTTATAGGGCATGTTCTTGTAATGAGATTTTATTTTAATTATCATTTTGAGCATATATTAGTACCAGTCTACTGAAATAGTTACTTTGCCTGTAACAATTATTTTCATAAACTTTATTTTCATAATCACAGATTATGAAGAAAATTTTCTCAGCTTTGTTTATTTTCAGTAGATGTTCCATCATTGTTGCAGCAAATATTCATTTTTCTTTAAAAGGTATTTTTTTGAAAAATACTTACCGATGACATGACTACCAGGAGTGTCCACTCCTTGCTCAATTCTAGCCTAAGAACCCGTTGTGTAAACACAACCCGGGAGGCACTCGGGGAACCCCCAGAGAGACCGAGAGTTGTCTCCCGCTCCTACCCACCAGCCCTATTCACCTGTGAACTCCAGTCACGAAATTAGGCTCACCAGCGGCAAGCGGGGCAGGTGGGAGGGTCCTTCGAGTCATGTCATCGGTAAGTATTTTTCGAAAAAATACCTTTTAAAGAAAAATGAATTTGTTTCTTCAAAAACATTACCGATGACATGACTACCAGGAGAATGCCGAACAGGAGGAGGGTGCCGCACCCCCAGATGGTTTTCTCTAGGCTCATGGCCCCCTCCTCTCTTCCGACACTCTGCACTCCCTAAAAGGTGCATACCTACGGCGCCTGTGGCGCCGGGAGGGAGTGTTGTGCCGCCGTGACATCCCCCACCAAGGCGAGGTTGTCTCGCTGCCCTGCCAGATCCCGTAGATAGAAGCGGGCGAAAGTAGATTCTGATCGCCAGCCCACCGCAGCCACGATGTCCTTGACAGCGCAGTTCCTGTCGAAGGCTACGCTCGTGGCCATGGCCCGTACTTCGTGCGCCCGAATCTTTAGGCTCTTCGCTCCCTGAGGGGAGAGATCGACATATGCTGAGCGAATCACCCAGCGAAGCCAGGAAGAGACTGTCTGTGCCGTAATGTCGTTTCTTCCTGTTTTTAAAGGAAGGAAGAGGCGAGAGCGTCCCCTCCGGACGGCTCTGGTTCGTCGCAAGTACACTCTGAGGGCTCGTACAGGATCTTGTTGCCTGGTCTCACTGGGGAAGTCTTTCCCGCGTAACGGTCGTAAGGTGATAACCTGTGGCGCCGTCAGTGGAGACCTAGTCTTGGCAATGAAGGCAGGGTCGGTCACCAGTTGGACCGAGTGGTCAGCTCGAAATTGCAGGCATGTAGGCCGGACTGATAGAGCGTGTATCTCACTTACTCGTGCCGCGGTGGCAAGCGCCAGCAGGAAGCAGGTCTTCCGCGTCACATCCGCAAGCCTGGCCAACGGTAGTGGTTCGAAACGTGGTGAGTTTAGCCAGGTAAGAACCCATGGTAAATCCCAGCGGGGCAGAAGAGAGCGAGAGGCAGGCCTTTGTAGTCCGAAGTGTGACATAAGATCTGCCAGGTCCTTACACGCGCCGGGGTCCGCGCGGCCGAGGTGCCGGTAGGTGTCGGCAATCATCGAGAGATATCCCCGAATGGTAATAGGGGCCAGTCTTTGGTCTTCGAAGAGCCAGAGGAAGAAGTCCGCAAGTTGGGGGTTTGTCAGTTCGGTGGGGGAGAGACGACGGTCGCTGCACCAGGTACAGAGTACCCTCCATTTCCCCTCATAGAACGTCTAGTCGAGGGCTTGCGAGCTGTAGCGATCGCTTCCACTGCAGCACCCGAGAAACCTCTAGCTGAGAGGGCTTGCCGCACAACCTCCAGGCGTGTAGCAGTAAGCGTTCCGGACAGGGGTGGAACAGTGCCTGGCGTGGCTGCTTGAGCATAGTGCGGGGCGTGGGGAGCAGTAGCGGAGGGTGCGTGGCGAGGCTGATCAGGTCGGTGGACCAGGAACGAGTCCAAGCGAACGGGGCGACCAGGAGCAGGATCGCATTGGTTCCTCGCAGCTTTAGGAGGACTTTGGGGACAAGGACTGTCGGGGGAAAGGCGTACGCTATGAGTCCGTCCCAGGGAATGGATAAGGCGTCGACCGCCCAAGCCAGGGGATCCGGTACTGGGGAAACGAAGAGGGGAAGCTGGTGATTCCACCTCGTGGCGAACAGGTCCACCATCGGGGTCTCCCAGTGAGAGCAAATCATCCGGAAAATGTCCTGGCGTAGCGTCCATTCCGTGTGAATGAGCTGTCCTCGGCGAGAAAGGGAGTCCGCTAAGACGTTCAGGCGACCGGGAATATGGCGAGCGCTGAGAGTCAGATCGCGGTCCTCGCACCATCGCATCAATCGGAAGAGTAGCATGCATAGATCGGGTGAATGAGTTCCTCCCTGCTTCTGTATATACGCTACCACTGTCGAGTTGTCCGAAAGGACGAGAAGATGCTGGTGTCTGAGCTGCTCTTCCCAAACGATGATGGCCTGCCACACCGCTTGCAGTTCCAACCAGTTGCTGTGTTTGTCCGCGAACTCCGGAGGCCAGAGGCCGGACGTCGTGGTGAACTGAGAAAGCAGGTGGGCTCCCCAACCAGCCCGACTCGCGTCGACACACAGGGAGAGGTGCGGGGATGGGGAGGAAATGGGGACCCCCAGAGCCAACCAGGCTCTGTCGGTCCACCGTAAAAGGTGGGGGCGTACCAACGGGGACACGGGGACGTTCGTGGTCAAGTCGCCCGAGGAGGGACGCCAGAGCAGTAGGAGATGAAGTTGTAGCGGTCGGGAGTAGAGACGCCCGAGGGGGATAAGATCCGCCGCTGCGTTGATCAGGCCCAGAAGCTGAAGCCAGACCCTGGCGGGGGCTGCCTGTTGCTGATCTATCAACGCGGCGAGAGCGGACAACTTCACAATCCGTTTCTCTGGCAAAAGTACCCTGTTGCGGTCCGTGACAAACTCCATGCCTAAATGGATGAAGTGGCGCGCCGGAGTGAAGTCCGACTTCCCGGTGTTGACCAGGAAACCCAACCGGTAAAGCAGCTGTAAAAGAGCGTCCCTGTCCGCCGCCAGCGCGGTCTCCTCCTGATTTCTCAAAAGAAGGTCGTCGAGATAATTCGAGGTCGGACTTGACGACGACTGCCTCGCCTTGGCCACTACAGCATCCATGATGCGGGTGAAGGCCCAGGGGCTGAGGTTGAGACCGAACGGCAGGGCGCGAAACTGGTAAATCACTCCTTCGAACGCGAAGCGCAGGTACTTCCTGGCCGAAGCGTGCATGGGGACATGTAGGTAGGCGTCGGACAGGTCTAAACTGACCGCTTAGTCCATGGGTTGCACCGCCGCACGAAGAGCCCTGGTCGTCTCCATCCGAAAGGAAGGGGCCGCGATGAAGGCGTTCAGCGCCGACAGATCTATGACTGGCCGCCACTTGCCGCCGGGTTTGGGGACCACAAACAGTCGGCTGTAAAAGGCGGGCGAGTCCGGACGCTGCACTATCTCTGTGGCCTCCTTTGAAAGGAGAGCCGCGACTTCTCCTCGCAGAGCGGCGGCCTTGAGGGCGTCGGACGGAACCTCTGTCCAAAGAGGAATGGAGCGCAAGGGCGGAGGAGAGCGGAACGAGATCCGTAATCCTCTGGTGACTACGTCCAAAACCCAGGGCTCGTCTCGAAACAGCGAGCGCCACTCCTCGCTGAATCGTGCTAGCCTCCCGCCGACTGGAGCCCCGACGACGGTCGGCGGGGGCGGAAATGGGGACAAGTCAGGTGGCCCGCCCGCGCCCAGGGCGACGGGCGGGACGGGGCCAGGCGGGGGCAGGGGCGTTAGCTGGGCCAGGGCGACGGAAGGACGGGCGACGGCGCGGCGCAGCTCGTGGTGGGGCAGACGGGTCCGCGGTGACACGTTTCCGGGCCCGCAAGGAGCGCCCCAGGGCCGTGCGGGCGGGAGGAAAGCGCTGCTTGACAGTCTTGCGAGGCCAACGGTCGGAGTTGGAGTCCTTCACCGTCTGCCAAGTATCCCCGAAGAGCAGAGACCCTCCCAGAGGGGCCCGACGTAGCTGAGTACTCAGGTCGACCGGCATACCACTGCAAGCTTGTAGGACGGCGTCTCGTCGCATGAGGTCGCAGTTAGCCGCAGCCGCCATCGCGTTGACCGATGAGTGATAAGCAGCGCGGTTCCCAGCCTCGGCCATGAGTAGTAGGTCTCCCAGGAGGGGAGACAAAGCAGGTTGCCAAGCTTCCTCGAGACGTCGGATGAAAGCCTGAGTCAGCAAGTCCAAGAAACCGGAGCAGGCGAGCGTGTTCCGGACCAGCGACGCCGTCCTATCCAGTCCCCGTGGGAAGGACCGTTTCAACATAGAAGCCCCTCCGGCTTGCATCAGAGCGGCGGGATCCACTGGAGGAAGCGGGCAGAGGAACGACTGCGAATGGCCGGCGTACCAGTCCTGCTGAAAAGCGATGTCCAGAGCGGAAGGCCATCTCCCGTCCGCGAAGAAGTCCGAGTTCCGAGTCTCCGCATGCAGGTGAGACGAGAAGGCGTCCCGCAGATCCAAAAAACTAGCCGGCTGTGGGAGGGACTTGAACCTCTTAACCGTCCTATCCGCGTCCACGAAGGCGGAAATCTTCCTCTTCACAGGAGGTGAAGCTGGGCAAACATCCTCGGTAAGGCGGCGGCGATCAGCTTGTCTGCTCCGTCCAGTGCCAGCCGCGTGTCCATCCGGGAAGAAGAGACCTGTCTGACGGAAGCCGACACACTGGAGGCCGAAGAGGGAGAAGCTGAAGAACGGCTAAGACCTCCAAGTAACCAGTCCGAAGCATCCTCCGGTGCCAAACTGAGGGTGTCGAAGTCCCGCTGTCCGGAAACCGGCGACCGAAGAGGGCGACGAGGGCTCCGAGGCCGGGAATCCCGTCGGAGAACCGCAGCGGATGAAGACTCCCTCCGCAGTGGAGAGCGGTAGTCTGAACGATGCGGAGAGGACCTCCTGCGAGCCGAAGGCGGATCCCGACGAGGAGAACGGCTGCGACGAGATGGAACGGAGCGGTCAGTACGAGGAGGGGGGGAAGTGGCCGGTCGCTGGGAAGAGGGACGGGACGAGCGGGGGTCCAACCGAGAGGGGGGATGCGAAGAAGGTGAAAACCGTCTGCGGCGAGGTGAGTCCCGGTGCGACGAGCGATGAGGCGAGAAGTTCCTCCTACGATCGTGCGAAGGAGAGCGGAAACGTCGAGCAGAACCCCTGTACCTACGTTCTTCCCAACCAGGAGGCTCCGGACGAGTGCAATGATGTCTCTCTGAACCAGGCTCTTGGGAGAGGCGGGTTACTGGCCGGCCAGGGGACCTCCAGCGGGATCCCGGCGGCTTCCTCAGAGACGAGTGGGGAACGACGGTGGAGGAGGGACGCCACGAGCGTCCCACCAAACCAGGCTCTTGGGAGAGGCGGGTTCTTTCCACCAAATGTGTACGGGCGCGCTCTCGAACGGAAGCGGTCTTGACGGTCGAACTCCCACTCCGTGCACTAGTCCCTTGATTACTCAGTGGCGTTATCTGCGTCGGATCCCGTTGGTCTCGCACGTCCGGTGCCGGGGGCACAGTGGAAGGCGTCTCGGAAATCTTCAAGGTACCCGCGAGGGTAGAAGGCTCTCTCCTATAAAAGTTCCAGAGATTAGACCACCGCAGTTCCGGCCATGTAGCACAGACGTCACACGTATGGTCGGACGCACACCCAGCGCAGGGGAGACAGACTGCATGTTTATCCGACGGCCACTGGAAGCCTCCGCATTTTGTGCATGTCATCAGTAAGCCACTGCAACACACAAAACATGAAGGCACTCGGCAAGCGTCCACCAATCACCCCGTTAAGCTTTAGGCCCCCAAGCTACTGTGGTGTTATGCACCCGATTAACTAACGTACGGTCACCTGCCATCAACATTTAATCAAAACTACGGCGGAGGGAAAACAAACCCTGCCGGGACAGGTGCGTATCCAAGCCTTCGTCATAACGAGGGGTGTCTAAACCGAAAGCCGAAAAACGTTAGGTGTGGCCGAGATACAGTAACTTGACTCACCGCTCGCATCTGGTAATGGCGCGAAATCCCGCCAAAACCGGCGCCAACATTCTTCAGCTAATCAGGCCACCAAACAGAGGTCCAAAAACCCCAACCGAGGGAGAAGCGACGCAAAAAGCAAGCTGCTCGTGCCTGTGCCCCGCCCGGGCAACCAGCCGAGGGCCCTCTAACTACCTTACCTGTCAGTCGGAGAGGTACGAGAAGGAGAAAGCTCCATGACACCCGCAGCCCGACCGGCAAGCCAGAGAGGGAACCCTTGAACAAGACCGAAGCTGCAGTCGACCAACGTCGCACGCGCAGAATCCCAGGCCGGCGAAGACGAAGCAAGCAAAGCAGACCGACCCGGTCGAAAAACTTCTAAGTCCAGAGGCTAGAGACAACACGTCTGAACGCGTGAGCCTAAGAAGCGTGACTGGAGTTCACAGGTGAATAGGGCTGGTGGGTAGGAGCGGGAGACAACTCTCGGTCTCTCTGGGGGTTCCCCGAGTGCCTCCCGGGTTGTGTTTACACAACGGGTTCTTAGGCTAGAATTGAGCAAGGAGTGGACACTCCTGGTAGTCATGTCATCGGTAATGTTTTTGAAGAAACAAAAACTGCTGCATCTGTGTTGTGTGAATTAGCTTGGTGTTCTTTCAATATGCATCTTTTTTCAGTTGATTTTGTGTGTTTTTAGCTTTGTGTTCTTTTACTGTCCACGTCAGTTGTCACTGATTTTATTTATTTTTAACATGACATTTTTTTCAATATATGTCACTAATGCTTTGTGTTTTCATATTTTAGCTTGTTCTTTCAGTGTGCAGACGTGTTTAGCGTGTTGTTTTCTCAATACTCAAGTCTCTGTATTAGTAGACTATTACATTATTGTGCTGATCTGTGATTCTGGACCTTACAGCTTTGCTGTAAGGTCCAGAATCACAGGCCAGCACACAATAATTTTCTCTCCAGTCGGCCACTCCAGACTCTCTGATTATCATAGACGAGCTCGGGAGAGGGACATCAACGTATGACGGCTTTGGCTTGGCATGGGCCATCTCTCAGTAAGTGAACTGATGGACAGTCAGATTTTCACTGGTCTGTGAT
>BTPG01000006.1:179090054-179148558 GCA_036245525.1 Semisulcospira habei | reverse complement strand
AAACTGCTGCATCTGTGTTGTGTGAATTAGCTTGGTGTTCTTTCAATATGCATCTTTTTTCAGTTGATTTTGTGTGTTTTTAGCTTTGTGTTCTTTTACTGTCCACGTCAGTTGTCACTGATTTTATTTATTTTTAACATGACATTTTTTTCAATATATGTCACTAATGCTTTGTGTTTTCATATTTTAGCTTGTTCTTTCAGTGTGCAGACGTGTTTAGCGTGTTGTTTTCTCAATACTCAAGTCTCTGTATTAGTAGACTATTACATTATTGTGCTGATCTGTGATTCTGGACCTTACAGCTTTGCTGTAAGGTCCAGAATCACAGGCCAGCACACAATAATTTTCTCTCCAGTCGGCCACTCCAGACTCTCTGATTATCATAGACGAGCTCGGGAGAGGGACATCAACGTATGACGGCTTTGGCTTGGCATGGGCCATCTCTCAGTAAGTGAACTGATGGACAGTCAGATTTTCACTGGTCTGTGATTTTGACCTATAGGGCTCCAGGCTATCAAGTCCCAAAATGGAAGACCGACACACATTTATTAATTCTGATATTTCAAATTGGTCAGTATTATTTTGGCAACATAATTATAACAGTTCTTTATGGATTTGTAAAGTTTGTGAGGAGTTGGGTTGGGACAGATGGAGGTGCCTAGGGAGGGGGGGAGAGATATGCGACTGTGTATGTAATCAAAGGTGTGATGTCTCTGTGTGTGCATCAGGTGTATGTATTTACTAAGCTATTTATTACTTACATACACATATGTAGACAGCAAGGTTGTTTTTTAAAAGTCAGAGTCTGATGCAACATCTTATGCTTAGACATTTATCACATTGCACTTCCATTTCAAAACCACTTAAACCATTTACTTTGGAAACAGCTTTCACATTTGCACTTCCATTTCAAAACTGCCCAAACCACTTACAGTGGTTTGGGCAGTTTTGAAATGGTAGTGCAAATGTGAAAACAGTTTTAACACGATATGTTGCATCAGACAACTGCTTTGGAAACAGTCTTGCTCATGCCATGGGGCGTTGTAGCTAAGAATTTTTTCACCTTTCTTGTAATAAACACAAACAAGTTTCATTATGTGTTTGCATCTGCTGTTGTTGACAGATACATAGCAACAAAGATCGGCTGTTTCTGTGTGTTTGCAACCCACTTCCATGAGCTGACGGCCCTTGCAGACGTGGTTCCCACTGTCAACAACGTACATGTGACGGCACTCACAACTAACGATACACTAACGCTGCTGTACAGGGTCAAACCAGGTACCCTGTTTTCATTGTGATTGTGTATTGCAAGTAAACTTGTTTTAAAAGAAAATGCCGATAGTGATAAACATATTTTTTAATGCTGTATAATATTATGTAGTTTAGTTTGTAAATGTATTTTTTATAGCTTATAAAACTTATTCATCTTTTTGAATATGTTACAATTGGGATATTTGCAACTTTGTGTTAATGGTAATTACAGCATTGAACTTACCCCAGCATAGTTGCTGATGTCAAGCACCCGCAGAAACCGATGAACACATCTGTAAGGTATGAAGGGCTGCAGGAAGAATTTCCATCTCAGAAGTAAACGGGTGCATTTGGTGTTGTATTGCAGGCGTGTGTGACCAGAGCTTTGGTATTCATGTTGCTGAGCTGGCCCACTTTCCAAAACATGTCATCGAGGTAAGAACTTTATCGTGCAGTCTTGTTGCTGGCACAAAGTGTTGTCTTGTCCCTAGTGCAGCTTTGCAATGGTATAATCCCTTTGGCTGTCACAAGTGCTTTCTATTGCAGGAATCACCTCGACTATAGCTGCTGCCGTCAGCCAATGGGTTAGAAAGAAATTACTTTAACAAAAAGCGCTGCTGACAGCCAGAGGGTTAAAATGTTCAATTTAACCCTTATCCTGATACACCCATTGCTTGAAATGAATTTGATAGTTCAAGGGTGGTGCCAGAATAGCTTGGCGCCTCTGGCGCCAAGCTATTCTGGCACCACCCTTGAACTAAAACAGATGCTCTATCTCCTAATCAGAAATGTAGCCTTCATAGGACAATAAGCAAATTTTACAAAATCAGCCTCAGGGTGTAATGGGTCAAAGGGGCATTACCAGGCAATGATACAAAACTAAAACGGCAGTAAAGATTGAGTGTTTTCCTATGCGTGACACGACAGCATACCTATATTTTGGTCCTGTTTACATTGTTGGCGTATATGTGTGTTTAGTTTGCGCGTCAGAAGGCCAGTGAGCTGGAGGACTACCAGAGTCTCAGTGTGACCGGCACCCAGCTGGAGGGGGAAGATGAGCCGGCCGTCAAGAAACGCAAACTGGCAAAACAGGTCTGTCGGCTATAGCTAATGATATTTAGTGTTTCCATTTTAACCCCTTTGCTGAGGAGAAATGCGCAATCCAACTGCAAGAGACATAGATCCTGCAGTTGCAGGGGCTCAGAAGGATCTATGCCCCATGCTGATGCGACTTTTCATCCATGTTTTGAAGACAGCTGGGGCTGTTTGGCATTGAATTTACAGTGGCAGTGAAGGGGTTAAGCCCCTTTTGCTTGCAGCCCAATGAAGGTCTGCATCTCATGTACTTGGGAGTTGTGTACACAGGCATGGGATCTCTTCACATCATCAGTGATCAGTCTTCTCTACAAGAGGCAGAGCTTGTATGTTTCCCACTTACTGTTGTAGAGATGATGGAAGATCAGTATCAGTTATTCAACCATCATCCCGTGCCTGTGTTTGTGTGCTACATTCTGGTATTGAAGGGGTTAAGGCTATTTCAAGTTGTTCAAACCCTGCATAGAATTGTTATGGTTTATCGAATTTCAAAATGTGAAGAGGATTGTAGGTGTGAAAGGGCGCCTCCATGACCCTCGGTTTAGTTTTTACAATTTCACCTCAACTTGAGGAAATGTTAACAGTATTCTCTTCCTGAATTCAGTGTTGATTATGAAATTGAAACTTACTTCCTACCAGTATTTGGTTGTTGCTGCTTACATTGTGTAAACTGGAAATACATGTATTATAAAGACAAGCTGTTACCCTGGCTTTCAAGTGTAGAGACTTGTTGAAATGCACAATTATCCTGTGTTTAACCCTCTTAACCCCACAGCCGCATTTCCAAACTTTTGGAGGCATTGTGTAACGACTGTACCAGTTGTAGGAGATGGAGTGATCATGGTAATTAAAGGGTAGTGCCAGATTAGCTTGGCGCCTATCGGCGCCAAGCTAATCTGGCACTACCCTTTAATTTTCATGGACAGGCGCCAAGCTAATCTGGCACTACCCTTGAATTACCATGATCACTCCATCTCCTGCTGCAGGGTCCTGGGACTAAATGAGTTAATCTTTTCTCTTGCAGGAAGGAGAGGAGATCATCAAAACGTTCCTGTCTCGCTGCAAAGAGCTGGCAGCCACCAACAAGACACTGGAAGAACTAATGTCCGAGATCAAGAAATTAAAAGCCGAAGTTGACGCCAAAGACAATCCGTATATCAAAGATGTGCTGGCCAGAAAGTGTGCTTCATAACTTCTTGCACCTGCATCGGTGCTACAGCAGAACAGGTTTTGAGCAACCACTTTTTCTCAAGAAAAGGCGGTCTCAAAGACAGGTGTAGTCTCAATAGACGGTCAAATTGATTCACCTGTCATTTAAGACTATCATTTAGGTGGCTTCAGCCACCTGAATGATGGTCTTTAATGACAGGTGATCTCTCATAAGGGTGGCCACTCAAAACAAGTGATGTCATATTAGTCTCAGCCTTAAACCATGATAACTTCCTCTGAGGCACAGATGGAAAAGGTCAGGTTGATTCTTATCAGCTAGAGGCGTGCATTCTGATGCCTGTGACTACAGGGGTTCGTGAAAGTCTACCATGCCTTTTAAGTTTTAAACGATTGATTTGAATGGGCAGGTTGAGCAACTTGTATTGTCCAAAGTTGTGAATTGATTCCTCACCAGCAGGAGGTATAGATTCTCATGAGCCCCTGTGCCTCGTTCAGATTGTTTGGGCTGGTTGAATATATGTGATGGAAGTATAGTTCATGATCATGGACTTGATTTGGCATTATCACTCACCAGTCTAACTCTTAGTCTTTAAAGGCGCCAAATATACTGAAATTTTTTTGGGGGGGAAATGTAGCATTCAGTGAACCCAAGGCTCCCCTTTTCTGAGGGGACACAACTCTTTTTTGTTAAATGTGGTGGGAAAGGGAGGGTTCAGGTTTCGTTCAGTGAAAAGTTTCATAAAATTCATGTTATATTCGGCGATTATGTCGATTTCAGCCGCTGCAAGATTTTTTCTGCTAGAACGGTGTTGGGGACATGATCGGCTCAGCCACGGTTGGCTTGCAGTGTGTGTGCTTGGCTATATTTAGCTCTGAATGTGTTGTTATAGTCCTTGGCATGCACACCTGATCCAGAAACCAACTCTTAACCTTTTTAGCCCCAAGGTCCCATTTCTAAAATTTTGGAGGTGTTGCCTATGTACCAGTTGTAGGAGATGGATTGATCATGATAATTCAAGGGTAGTGCCAGATGAGCTTGGCGCCTTCAGGCGCCAAGCTCATCTGGCACTACCCTTGAATTATGATCAACCCATCTCCTGCTGCAGGGTCCCGGGGCTAAAAGGGTTAACAAGATTACTTTGTGGCAGAGTACATAACACAGAAAAGTTACTTAGTAGGTGAAGAGTTAAGCCCTGATGACTTTATGAGAGATAAAGGTATGAGGTCTGGCTTATCCTTATCGGCAGTAGGCATCAATTTGTATGAGCCTCTGCAGCTGCAGGGGCTCATGAGAATCTATGCCTCCTGCACTTTGCATGGGCTGGTTGAGTACACAACAGATGTTGCTGTATGTGTACACAGTTGGAGATTTTAGTTTTATGTGCAACGTGTACATTAGAATACATACCTTGTTTAGCATGACTTTGTGGCATGTTGTATGTTATAGAAGCACTGTTTTGAAAAAAAAATCCTCCCCCCCCCTCCCCCTCAAAAAAAAAAAGTATCTTGAAAGTGCGTCAGTATTTGGTGAAAATCATGTGTTAGAATGGCATGATGAATCACATTATTCAGTTCGCACGGTCCCTCATGGTTTTGATATTCGCTCATTTAGAATGTAGTATGTTTGACTTCATGTTAGTGTGTGTGTGAGAGAGAGAATGAGATATGTGGAGCATGTCACTAGATCATTAGTAAATTTTCAAAACATGGAACACTTGAGTATTTTGTCTGCATCCACTTGGAAATAAATCATTATTTTTCTACCACAGTACATGCGTTTTGTATTTGTGAGTGCATATGTGTCTGTGATTGTCATGGGATGATTTTTGGCTCATGGGCAATAGCAAAAGTGAGTTCTGGGCCAATTTGGGATACAATTTTAGTTTTTATCAAAGAAGTTTTGGCTCAGTCGTACAAGTGAGCCATATGGGCTTTGCCTTGTTGATTTTACTTTGGTCACTGGTGCAGTCAAGATATGCTGTGTAGAACAGAAAGAGTTTTTTTTTTTTAAAGCAGAGGACACGATATTTTTTTTAAAGGAGTTTTCCATTGTGCCAAACAAACAAAAATCTAATGAAAAGAAAAGGGGAGACAGCCAGTGCTAATATTTTAGGAAGGTTACAAAGTAAAGTAGGTTATAGCACTGTCAGGGGGGAGAAATGTGCATGATCGACCAGTGATCATAGATCTACTGTGGCCAAAGCACAAAAAAAAAAAAAAAAAAAAAAAATGGGAAAGAGAGGGGGCGCTAAGAAAGTGACTGAAAGCAATGCATATGGAAGCCCCCCCCGAAGGGGGGCTTATCACATATCCACTGTTCCAGCCACTCAGTGCATGGAAATTTAAATCTAGGTCTGATCATACAATGATCATATGAAATCTTGGGGGGACCTAGATTTAAATTTCCATGCACTGAGTGGCTGGAACAGTGGATATGTGATACACCCCCTTCGGGGGGGGGGGGGGGGGGGCTTCCATATGCATTGCTTTCAGTCACTTTCTTAGCGCCCCCTCTCTTTCCTATCTTTTTTTTTTTTTTTTGTTGTGTGCTTTGGCCACAGTAGATCTATGATCACTGGTCGATCATGCACATTTCTCTCCCCTGACAGTGCTATAACCTACTTTACTTTGTAACCAAACAAAAATCTACATTGAATGTGCAGTCTGCAGGATAGGCCGATAATGAGCCGGGTGTTTACTAGGTCAGTCGTGAGAATAGGAACTGACCAATCGCCAAATAGGATTTTTCAAGATGGCGGCTACTTTCGATATTAAAGCGCTGTCCGCATGGTCACAAAAATTGATTCATTAAAAATCAGTATTGTTGTAACTGTCCAAATCCGGGTGTGTAAACGCTCAAGCGATGAACCCTGTTTATCTTCATAGCAAATGTAGGGTCCTATAAGCGATCAACTCGTCGCATTTCAAACTGGATGACAGTACGACCCACTACAAATCAGTACGAAACACAACACTGTGTACTTCAGTTGCATTTAGTTTCTTTTGTGGACTCAAGTCCTGGCATATAGAAGTTAACATAGGCATAATCTACATTTTATTCCGAATCATTTAAGTAGCAGTCGCTCGCCACACGCTTCTTTCCCACCGGCTTTTTAAGAATAACTGTTTTTCTTTGTGACTATGCCTTGTGATTACGATAAACTACAGTTTAAAACGAAGCCTTTGCAGTGACCCAGACGAGTATTCAATAAGTCACAAGGACTCTTACATTTTCATACTCTGATAACACGGACACCCTTTTCCGTTGAAACGGTGAATAGGGGTACCTTGCATTCATTTAGTTTCTCTTGTGGGTTCTGATCCTTACGGTTAGCCGATGACAAGCAGAGGTAACCTCACACAAGGAGGAATATCTCCACAACGAGTGGTTCAGTTTTGAAGGTTCATATATCCTTTTCTTTCTAATGTTCAACGGTGTCCAAATGTATACGCCGTTTTAAGAATTAAACAACTCTTGACCATTCAAACTTTTGTTTTTTTTTCACCTGCAATTAGCGTACCTGATGAAAGACGCGCCTGTACCAGGACTGAGTTCCCTCGCAAGTCTTGTGCTCGTACGTGCGTGCTATCGGGGACCCATAAGTAGAGAGCGGACGTAAATTAGTACGTCATAAGTCAGTGACGCAATGAGTGACATCAATAGCACAGTATGAAAGCACACTGTCTGGCTTCACACAGCAAAGATTCAGGTCGTTGTCAACATGGGGATTTAGACCAGGGATATATTTGCTTTTCTTTCATTCCCCCTGAACACACGTTAGCTTCTGAAATGAACAGGTGAAGGTAAGTGCTGTAGAATCTGCTACAATGGGATTTATAAGAAAATCATGCACCCCGAGGAAACGGAATAATACGATTTTGCAAGCTCTGTACCTTCACACGCCATTTATGACATGATCTGCACCCACTGAATTGGCGGAAAGGTGCATTGCTTGCCATGTTTGTCAGCACTGAACGTTTTCCAGTCTTGTGGAAGGACCTCCATATCATTGGAGTGGCCGTAAGACTGAGAAAAAGGTCTATCACTGGTCTGGTGGTCTCACGAATCGCCGGCTGTGCTGATTACACAGCGAGTGAGACGACAGTGTGACGCGGGTGTGAGGTCTGGTGTGTGTGCTGCCTGTTTGTGTGAATGGTCGGACTTCGCGAGAGAAAGAAATTATTGAGGGGTTATTTCAGAACTATTTTGACATTTTCGCCTTTTTTTGCGACTAGAAAGTAGGACCAAACCGCCCCAGGGAGAGCGTCCGCACGGTACATCATGACCAAGATCACTGCACGCGCTCCACGGAAGCATCAGAAATGGCTGGGTGAGTCGCCGAGTCAGCAAGGCCGTTCTTGCACAGAATGAACTACACTGACGTCTAGACCTTCAAAAGCAAGCAGCAACAAACATAAAGTAGACAGACTCGCGACGTATGCTAAATCCTCATACTGTGAATATCCAACTTGCCGTCGGCCGGGTATGCGATGATTGTTGCGTAATTGGTCACCTCTTAACACGAGTAGTAGTATTTAATATTTAGCCCCAAGGCCGGTCCCATTTCTCAAATTTTGGAGGTGTTGCCGCCTAACGACTAAGTACCAGTTGCAGGAGATGGCTTGACCCTGACCATGACTATCATTCAAGGCGTAGTGCCAGATTAGCTTGGCGCCAAGCTAATCTGGCACTACCCTTGAATGATCATGGTCAAGCCATCTCCTGCTGTAGGGATCCGGGACTAAAAGGGTTAATACTACCAGTGTTCAGAGGTGACCAGTTCATCACATGCCTGTGGGTACAAGGTGCCTGATCAGAATTTTTCTTCTCATCATGTATGGTAGGACTCGCCATGCATACTACAAATGTACTGGGATCCGCCTATACAAGGCCTCAATACTTGTATTTTCTATGCGTTGTGTTTACGAGAAAAGAGCTAATCTTATGACTGACTGCTGCTGATCGGATACCGCTCGGCAGACCAGACGCGTGACTACGCGTGTTTTCCGGCGAAAGGTATTAATTGACACTAGCAGTCAAGGGGTTAAATTGAAAATGTAAGACTCCTGCCGAAGACTCTGAAATACTTAACCCTTTGGCTGTCGGTAGCGGTTTTTGTCGCGATGCCCCTGAAGGAATCATCGCGACACAAAAAAAAACTGCTACCAACAGACAAAAGGTTAAAGAAATGTATGTGTCGGTACTGAAAGTATTTAAAAAAAAAAAAAAAAAAAAAAAAAAAAAAAAAAAAAAAAGGACTTCACTGGCAGCACAATTTTCAGATTTTCGCTTTGTACATTTGTTGTTCAACGCCAGGCCGGTTGTTGGGTTGTTTCCCGTGGAGAAGCCTGGCTAAGACGGACCCGAGTGACAGCAGCAACGGCGGCAGCTGTGATGGCGAGCTGGAGGGTCAGGCGCTGGACATCGCGCAGGTTCCAGACGTCAGCCGCAACAAAACCATCAAGGTCAACACCAACCGGTAGGTGACTGAGCGAATAGCCAGGTCCTAGCAGCACTTTTACAACATCAACAACAAAGAACTACTTGCCAGACGTGTGCTGTTAAATGAAGGTTAGGAGAAACGAGATCCATAGTAACTAGGACAAGGTTTAAACTGCAATACGAACCACAATGCGCAAAAGGCCATCTGGCCCTCGTCGGCCGCCGTTGGCCCGCTCACGGCCGTGCGCGGGTCAACGGCGGCCGAAGAGGGCCCGATGGCCTTTAGCGCATTGGGAACGAAGAGACTGGGTGAATGCTCTGTTTTCAGACCTCTGCAACTGACAAACCTTTTCGCCAGTCTTTGATTTTCTGTGGGGGGGGGGGGGGGGGGGGGGGGGGGGTGGAGAGGAGGTAAACTCGACTTCCTGATCAGTATGACATTATATATCGCGTGCGCATTAGGGTGCTCACCTGGTTTGTGAAAATCACAGTCTAGCACGTTCATGTCCTTGCGTTCCCTGCGCAGGTACAGAGCGGCGGTGGTGGGGGCGGTGAGCCGGGAGTCGGACCGCGAGCCGGCGGCCGTGGTGCTGCTCAGCGCCCGGGGGCGTGGTCAGAGCGCGGGGCTGGGGCTGTCCAGACCCTCCACCCTGGGGGAACTGGAGTGGGCGCTGATGAGGGAGGGGCTGTTGGAATACCGGGACCCTAGCGCCTCCGTGCCTGTGCTGTCCATCTGCCACGGGTTCTCGGACACCGAGCTGGTCTTGCTGAGCAAGAGGAAACCAACGTATCCCAAGGTGTGTTCCCCAGTTCGCAAAAGGCCATAGGGCTGACGTCAGCCGCCGTTGGCCCGCGCACGGCCGTGCGCGGGCCAACGGCGGCTGACGTCGGCCCGATGGCCTTTGAGCAAAGAGCTCGACCATAAAGAATAGTTCGACGTACACTGGTTGTCTCCCTCGAGTTCGCTACCGCAGGAGCGAGTCGAGGTGAGGCAGCCAGTGTGGGTCAGCCAGTTTGAGATTGACGTCCACAGGAAGGATTGATGTGGAATTCAGTTTACTGCTATTTGGCTGCAATGCTCAGCACTTTGTAGCAGGGAAAGTGATCGTCTGTAGTACAGGATAAAGACGACTGTCTGTAGTGCAAGGAAAATGATGTAGTACAGGAAAACGACGACTGTCTGTAGTGCAAGGAAAGTGATCGCCTGGGACAGCTCAGATGTAATAACCGAATAGCTTGGTACCAGCAAAGTCACCACACTACCGCTTCCAGTCGCCGCCAATCAGATGCTACCATTAATCTAATGATTATGGTCGATCCATCTCCCGCTTTCCAGGTGTCACTCCAACCTGACACTGTCCTTAACTTCCCATGAGCAATCCATCTCCACTGACTGATAAGTAGTCGTAGAAGAATCACATTTGTAACCTCGGTTGTCTGAAACGTTCACTAAATGAGGGGGGGGTGGGATGGATGGGGCGGTGCGGACGTGGGTGTATAACGTGAGGGATGGGGGGGGGGTGGGGGAGGGAGGCAGAACCCTTGGGATGGCACAAAACCTTGTGAGTTGAGAGAGGTTAAACCCTTAGAATTCAGTGAGAGACAATGGCTTTGCGCATGGGGGGCTAACGTCGAGAAGACAATTGTGGCCATATAACGGCAGAGAAATTATAGATGGAGCAATTACTGAGGAGCAAAAGAAATGCCACAGAATCGGAATTGGATTTCGATTTTGTCGCATTTTCTTTACTCGTTCTTGAACGACGGGTCAGTATAGGTTTGACCATCTCTGTGTCTAACCTCAAACAGGACGCTAGCGGTGGGGGTGTGGAGCAGAAGTCCGCGGACTGCGTGTGCCAGAAATGGCCGGCGGACGGTGGGGGTGGGGCTCTGTACCCGGACGAGCCCCTGATAGACGGGCTGCCCGCCTCCGTGTGGCTCGAGTGTGTGGAGCCCACTCTCTCTATCCTCGTCTCGCTCAACTCGCTGCGCCATCGACGATCCAATCTCAGCGTCAAGAAAGGTACACCAAAAGACAATGATTATATAAACTGACGATTATATATATATATATATGACGATTATAAGAAATGCGACTTTTCTTTCGCTTGTTAGCTATATTCTGGAGTATACCAGTCCTTCCCAGCCAAGGCAGCAGACAGCAAGAACATGCGAAAAGCAAGATTTTCATTGCAATTAACCTGTTTGGCTCCGACGCCTTAAAGCAGGAGATGGATCGACCATGATAATTCAAGGGTAGTGCCAGTTTAGCTTGGCGCCTAATGGCGCCAAGCTAACCTGGCACTACCCTTGAATTATAGTCGATCCATCACCTGCAAATGATACAGTCGTTAGATGACACCTCCAAAATTTGGGAAATGCGGCCGTGGGGGTTAAATGGGTTAACCCTTTTAGCCCCAAGGTCCCATTTCCCAAATTTTGGAGGTGTTGCCCAACGACTATGTACCAGTTGCATTAGATGGATTGACCATGACCTGAAGGCGCCAAGCTAATCTGGCACTACCCTTGAATTATCATGGTCAAGCCATCTCCTGCTGTAGGGATTCCGGGCTAAAAGGGTTAAATGGAGATCTTGCTTTTCACCAAAATGGACTTACTTTTACAGGGTAGTTGACGCAGTGAAAAGGGGGAGGAGGGGGCGGGGGTGTGGTGGGGAACGGGGTCAGCTAAAAATCGGGTAGATGTATCCATGATTTGTAGAACACACCGAACATGGGATTGCTTCCGCTCTTCAGCCTCAGTCCTGGAGATTTGCTTGTACTGGCACTATCATTGAACCATCACGATCAGTCATTATCCTGTCGTAACGTGGCAGAGCCAAAGGCTGGTTTCTTACGATGCACTGCGCTTGTGAACTTGAGTGAATCATAACAATTTGTATAGCAGAGACGACGCAAGTCTTGTTTGTGTGCAGGTGTCCCTGAAATCCTGGACAGCAGCCGATCGCGGCACGGAGATTTTGAGCTGGGCCCCATCGCCATTTTTCACCAGCCGGGCCGCATCCAGCAGATGATGTTGCTGCGCTTTGAATACCTAAACGCCATCAACAGTGATGCTGATATTGGGGACCTCAATCAGGTCAGTCACCTGACCGGTCATTCATTCACTCTTTTCTTATTCTTCCGTCGCCTGACCATTCATTCATTCATTCACTCAAGTCATTCTTTCGTTCGTTCTTCCATCCATCCATGCATCAGTGCTGGCCGGTGAAAGTATTTCGTTGATTGACAATGGCGGTTGAAACTTTAAATCATAAAAATCGTTTACCCCACAATGAAAGGCGCTCTGAAAGGACACATTGTAGCCCTATCACGTCCAGTGCTCGCAGTTTAGAAATGTCCCCTTATCCGGAACGTCTCCACAGATTCATCGTACCGATCGAGTTTGATACCTCAAGGTCGGGAATCGTAATGGGATAAATATTAAAAAAATTAAGTGCATTGAATCGTCTAACTATCTTGTCTCGACCACACGGCCGGCGTCTTACTGATTATACACGTACTGCCCCGTGCGAAAAGGATCCCATGGCCGACATCAGCCACAGCTGGTCCCGCGCACATACGTCATCTGTGACAGGGCTGCTGTGATTACTAAAGAATAGCGTATTGCCTCAGAGGACGGCTTGTCGATAAAACTGTCCAGTGAGCAAAAGGTCCTCGGGTCGACATCAGCCTGAGCCGGCCTGCGCACGGTTGTGTGCGGGCCGGCTCAGGCTGATCTCGGCCCGAGGACATTTTGCTCACTACTGTTGTTTTCACTGCGACTGACCAGCTAACAAAATGGACGTCACCCACCGATAACTGATACCAGTGATGTTGGTGACGTCAGTTTATCAATACTGCGCGTTAGTGCACGCGGCGTAACACAGGTTGAGAAATCCTACACGAGTTGCGGTCACGCGTCGTGTCGGTTTTCCCAGTCCTGTGTTGAACACTAAAACTCTGGCTGTCCGTTTTCACAGTCTGCCGAGCAAAACCGTCGCAACCTGAACCGTCATCGGCGCCATCGAGATCTGCGCATGGAGAGTCTGGCCATGGCTGGCTCAGGTGTTGACATCAACAGTGACGCGGGAACGGCCGAGCTGGCAGACGGCAACATCAGCAACAACAACAACATCGATGACAACAACAACATCGATACCAATAGCTTGGTGTCCGTTGACAAAGTTGTCAGCGAAAAAAGTGGCGTTGTCGACTCCGACAGCAGCAGTAACAACAACACCATTGCCAGCAACACGGTGTCAGCGGGCAGAGTTATCAGCGAAAGTGGTTGCAGTGACAACACGGAGAGCGGCGACGTCAGCATTGGAGAAAGCAGTAAAGGTAACAGTAGCCATAATAACATGAGCAATAACACAGTGCCTACGGGCAGAGTTGCCGGCGACAATAGTAGCGGTGACCACGCGGAAGTCATCAAGGTCAGCAGAGGAGGAGGCAGTCACAAAAACAACGAAACAAACGTCGTGGAAGAAATTGAGAGTGTACAGCTGGATGCTGATGGGCTACACGGGCACCTCAACTGGAACTGGAACTCTAACGACGGTTATGGTGATTCCAGTGATGAAGCGGAACTTAACCCCCGTGTGCATGCAGCCACCGGTACTGAAAGTACCGGTGGCTGCATGCACAAGGGGGTTAAAGATGAAGACGACGTTTCTGGCTCTGTGGATATCGTCAGTCCTGACGGAAAAGGCGAGCCTGTAGTGAAGGAGATTATCGTGGTCCAGTGCGCCCAAGGTGACAAGGGTGGTCGCGGCGATTGCGGTGCGGTGAAAACAGTGGTCTCAGTGCGGGGAAAGTGACTGTGGTGAAAGGCCTCTCTGTCGATCGAGAGTGTTCGGAGGACGTTCCTCCTGACACGACTGCTTCTGGGGCGAGAAAAGAGACCGAAAAGAAAAGCATCTCTGATAAAAAACGTAGCAACACGCCGCTCGGTGAAATTGCTGATCCGAGTGATGGTGTTCCAAGTAACGACAAGCTCGGCCACCGTGGACCCCACACCCGCCAAGAAAACGTCAGCCCGGGTGTGAAAGGACAGGTGGGTGGCAAGAAGAATCCTGGTGATCGCAGCGCAAAACCCGGCCCTACCCAGAGCGCAAAGGCCATCGGGCCGACATCGGCCGCCGTTGGCCCGCGCACGACCGTGCGCGGGCCAACGGCGGCCGACCTCGGCCTGATGGCCTTTGGCGCATCGGGTAGTGATCGCAACAGAGGTAGCGATGACCGCGATCCTCCGTTCATTCACGCTGCTTTCTGCGCTGGTCATCCCTCCTACTGCGTCGCTCCTCCCGCCAGCACTAGTGGCTCCGGTGTCCGCCCTGGCTCCCTCCTGCGATCTTTTCTTCGTGATGGTCGTTCCGGCAGCGGCCGTGGAAAAGGCAACCGCTGCCAGAACGACCACCACGGACAAAAGAGCCATAACAGTCGCCGTCAGGAGAAACACCGCGAAGAAAAGCTCGACCACGGCCAGAAAGAACACCACGAAGGAAAGTTTGAACACGGCCGCTGTCAGAACAACCATCGTGAAGGAAAATTTGAACACGGCCACTGCCAGAACGACCGTCGTGAAAGAAAGCGCGACCACAGTCCTCCCAGTCAGGCCCCTCTCCGTGAGAGAGGTTCAGCGCAGGGAGGTGCGGTACGAGCTCTAGTGGCTGCTAGCTGGGACGTGATGGTATCCGCCCAGGGACAGGATGTGATGGCGCCCAACGAGAGACGAATCACCATCAAGGACCCAGCGGGGGGAGATGCAAGAGCCCAACCGGTGCGTTAGCGTGTGTGTGTGTGTGTGTGTGTGTGTGTGTGTGTGTGTGTGTGTGTGTGTGTGTGTGTGTGTGTGTGTGTGTGTGTGACAGCCAAGTTTGGGGGATTATCCTGGCATCTTTCTATGCCATGTTTCATGTTATTATATTATATGAGCAGCATTTTGCTTGATACAGTGCCGATAGCAGGCATATGTGATTACGAGACCCGAATCAAAATGTCGGAGTCGTAAGACGAGGACATTTGATTTGGGGCAAGTAATCACATCTGTCGGTTATCGGCACTATATCAAGCAAAATGTTGCTCAGAATAATTTATGTACCCAGTCCAAAACAAAACTATGCCTCGCGTCATTCATTTCGCGGGTTATTGCGGTGTTCAAACAAAACACACGAATGGCAGACGACAGCATATCGCTGTCGACTCCGCGCTTAGATTTCGCCGGTCTATGAAGATATCGGTGCTTTGTATAACCGTGCTTACTGAGTAACTTCTACTTGTAAATAGATCACGCATAATTGCGGAAAATGCCAGCAGGTTTGTTTATTTAGTTATTTTCTAAGGCTGTCGATATCTCCAGCTGACATCTCGTCAATTTCACTAGTCAGTGCAGCGACTGGCGTCTGTTCTCCGTTCGTGTGTGTGAATAGGACATAGATTTAGAGCGGCGTCCGTACACACTAAGAAGTATTTCATTACTACTACAGATAAGGAGCTTGTTAATGTTGCAATATGTTTTGAAAAATGCAAATATCATCAAGATCGAGTCTTCTTGGCGCGCAAGGGATTTTGGGAAGGAAAGTATATCAAGCAAGTTCATAAATATTAATTTGCTTGTTATACAATATATCAATACATGTGTCAAAGAAGGACAAACTTTATGGAGTGGGTACATATTTGTATGTATGGATGGAGAGACGGAAGGATGAATGGACATGTAGATGGCTCATGGTTACCAATGCTACTGATCTGTGTCGACGATCACATTCATTGTCATTTTGTCATCGGTTGTCTTGACTAACATCCCTCACCCACATTCTCGTCTTCGTTTTCAGCGGGGAATCTCTTTTCCGAGACCGATCTCGGCAATGCTTTTTGCCAGCACCCCTACCACCCTTGCCTCCAACTCCCCCTCCCCTCCAAGCCAGCCACCCGTCGACCCGGACTATCGTCAGATCACGACCCTGGGCAACTACCCTGTCCAGATCACCATCCCCGGATTCAAGTCCAGACCACGAACCCCATCCCCCATGTCGCCCTTATTCACGCGGGCTCGCTGGGACACATTCAAGCGCAAATTCCGGCGGCGCGCCAAGATCCTGTGGATTGAGTTCAACACGCTTCCGGCCGGCGACCTGGGAGAGAAATTCGACTTGTTGGCGAGAGAAGCGAACCGCGACAAGACGAAACGAGAGAAGAAGAAGAAGAAAAAGACGAAGGGGGAATCGATGCCACGCAAAACGACGGCATGGGGGGAGAACAAACAATGACACAAACAATCTGTCGACATTGGGCGAGAGATCGTGATACATCCTGGGCCGGGGCCATAAAATGAGAGATTGTCTCCCAATGCGCAAAAGGCCATCGGGCCGACGTCGGTCGCCGTTGGCCCGCGCACGGCCGTGCGCGGGCCAACGGCGGCCTACGTCGGCCCGATGGCCTTTTCCGCACTGGGCATCGTTCCTTGCCGTGAACGAACTTACACCATGCGCAAGACATTACGCCAGGCGCTCTGCAACAACGGAGCGCCCAGCGTAATTGCTTGCCTAGGATTTAAAACTGACCCTTGCAACTGACCCCGGGACGACGGAGCCCGATCGGATAAAATAAGCATCAGATTTTTTTTTTTTTGCAACAACCAGTCAAAATGTGTGCTTTGTTTGGACAGTGTCATTGGACACACGCAAGACTGAATCGGAGGCTTGACTCCAGCGAAACCGTAAAGTTACAACGTGCGCGTCACATAAACCAGAAAACTGTTCTAGTGCGATGGTTGTCGGCGAAGGTGACTGAATTTTCGGGCATGAGTGGCCCAGGCTACGAAATAAATTCAAACACCGGTTTCCGATACAAAGCAACGCCAGCAAGACGTTCATGGTGGACATCTACAGTTTATAACAAGAGACTAGCAAAACGTCTAGGGGCCCACAGGCGTGCGCGGGCCCACAGCAGCTGCCGTGGGCTGGAGGACGTTTGCTTGCTTAGTGGGACGGTGGAAAACAAACACACAAACTCTGTATTTATGAGTGATGCTGCAAATCATTGTTACTAGCGGAGTGGTGAGCCCCACAGCTACACTGATATCCTACCTTTTCAGTCAAATTAACACCTTCACTGCCAGTGTTTTTGAATTCATCGCCATCATTTAAGCACGCGGACATGACTTAGGTCAGCAAGTGGCATAGATCCTCATGAGGCGCCGCACCTGCAGGGGCTCATGAGGATCTATGCCTCTCGGTTGTTTGCTGTGTACCGAGAGTGAAGAGGTTAAATTCATTTTCCGGCACTGCACTGAGTCCTTCACAGTTGCTAGTCACTGCAACCCGTTTTGTAGTCTGTAGTCTGTAAGCACCTAATTCTGAAATTTAAAGTGGCGTGTACTGCAATTTCGATGTATTTTTTCAGTCTAACCAGTATCTCTGCTTTAAAAGAAACTTGACCTTCGTTCGAATGGTCTGCAGCTACAATAAACAGAACAATCTCTTGCCTTTTCTGTGTTGTTACAAGATGTGAGCCCGAGTGAACATCCAAACAGCAGCACACTGACTTACGTAAATCTGAACTGTCGGTGACAGCTCTTGAGCGAGTGTTACAGACCTAATTTCGCGGTTTCAGCAAGAGGCGAAAAGTCTAATGAGACCCCTACAAATTGCGGGGGGTTCATGAAGCTCAATGGCAGCTTGCAGATCTGTACTAATTGTCAAAACTTAAGGGCCACTTTTTATCGCAGACGCACCGACAACACCACACAAATAATGTAACAATACTTGGAGTCAGTACTTTGCTAATTTATTCAGTAACAATTTCATTTAAGTTTTGAGTAAATCAAGCAAGTGTAACAATAGCAGTACATTAGAATGTTCACCCACCCCTCGTTTGAAAAGTCACACAAGACTGGTCCAGTCAGTAGCGAGTGTACCCACCGTTTGCAGCCAAGCAATCAATGCAGCGTTGACGCATAGAGTTCACCAGGGTTTGGAGAACATGTTGTGGGATCGCTTCTCACTCTTGATGCAGGAACTGAGTCAGCTGGGGGACGCCTTAAGGTGGGGAGGGGGGGGGGGGGGGAGTGGTGGTTGCTGACTACACGTTGCCCCAGCACGTCCAAGAGGTGCTCGATGGGAGCCAGATCAGGTGAACGAGCTGGCCACTCCATCCTCATGATGCCCGGTTACTCGAGGTTCTCATCCACCACACGGGCGCGATGAGGTCGAGCGTTGTCGTCCTGCAGAACAGCATTGTCGCCTATGGCTTGGAGAGCTGGCTGGATGGGGGGCTGCACAATCTCGTCCCGATAGCGCAGTCCAGTCAGAGTGCCTCGGATGACGCGGAGGGGGGTCTTGTCTTCCCTGCTGAAGCCTGTCCTCAATGAGTCTCCTCCGTAGCGATCTACCTCTTGGATGCACCCATCCGTGAATCGCTCGCCCTGGCGTCCCCAGACCTTCACCCTGCCGACGTTGAAGGACACAGTGAACCGTGACTCATCAGTAAACAGAACCTGAGTCCACTGGAGTCTGTTCTTCCTCACATGTTGACGACACCAGGCAACCCGGGCTCTGTGATGAGCTGGAGTGAGGGGTATTATCACTGCTGCTCTGCAGGAAGCAGGCCAATTTCGCGCAGACGTCGGCAGACTGTGCTTCTGCTGAGGTTAACCTCTGCGGCTTGCATCAGTTGACGTCGCAAAGTGGTTGACCTGACAGTTCGGTCGCGCAGAGCCGCCACACAGAGGTCAGTATCTGTCCTCCCTTTTGCTGGTGCAGCGCGGGCATCCTGAGCAGGGTCGTCGTTCCGCTGCCCTTCCAGTTTCTTTGAATCGTGCCAGCAGCCTCTGGATCACTGAAGGGGACACCCCAAGACGTCTCCCAACATCTCGTCCGAAAATTCCATCCTGTAGCCATGCTAGCGCCCGGCCTTGATCTACTGGCGTTAGGCTTCGTCGTGGTGGCATGGTTAGAAAAGTGACAATTATGCCCCTAATGTACCGGTATTTGTAGCGAAACTGAGGTACTCAGTGTTCACGACTGACCCCTTTAGCACGTGCATCACGACCTTACCCAGTTTTTCCACCTGCCTGCCTTTGGTACGCTTGCCAATATCGCACAGCTTTTTACAAAAACTGACGATGTTTCACGTGCATTTGACACCCGTTCGTGGAAATTGATGAATTGTTGTCTATTGTTCCCTATACAGTGGACTGTCTAATGTCAACTTTCAACCCATTTGGATCGAAATAACATTGTATTTTATAAGCGTACTTGCGACGATAAACAATGACACAAAAAAAGCGTGATGGCCCTTAAGTTTTGACCATTAGTATATGTGAGTTGAATGGACATCCAAACAACACCGTGGCTATCCTCGCACTGGATAAGACGCTGGGTGACCGCTTTCAAGCGAGTAATGCCAAGTGTGAATCCAGTACAGTTTCAGCAAGAGGAATAGATCCTCATGAGCCCTCTCCGAGACTGCGAGGGTTCATGAGGATCTATGCCTCTTGTAGATGGGGTGTAATCAGATTTTTATCACGTTCTGGTTCAGTGTAAGGATTTAAGCCTGGCCGCTCTAGATAAGTATAGTAAGACATGTGCGCGCCTTGTCAACCGGCCAAGGTGGCGTGTAAAAACAAGCGCTGGTAGTGGGCGCCCGATGCCCACAAGGTCATCGGACCGACATCGGCGACCTTGTGCGCATTGCATCATCTTGATAATACCGATATAACCTGTAATACCGATGGAAAATTGATGCTGTCAGCAAGGGGTATAAATCATGATCCCCTGTAGATTGAAAGGGGGGGGGGGGGGTGTCTCATGAGGATCTGTGGCTCCTGCTGATGGAGTGTAATCAGATCTTGACCGCTTTGTAGTTGTCAGGATTTAAGCCTGGCCGCCCGTGATAATATAGATTTGTGTGGGTCTTGTCGACCGGTCAAGGTGGCGAGTAATAGAGCTGGGGTGGTCATCTTGATGATTCATTGTTACACCAATTCGTTTTGGTATTACTGCGTCCTGAAAGTCTGTTTTAACACGCCATAGTGCAGGCGATGGGCGGGCCCATGAGAATCGGTGTCTCTCTCTCTGACCAAGATCGGCCCACATTAATTAACCCCTTGACTGCTACTGACAATACCGGTCGGCGGAAAAGACGCGTCTCAGTTTTCCGCCGAGCGGTAGTGTCAGTAGCAGTCGAGGGGTTAACATCCTTATACTGCAGGTGCCGATCAGCTTGTGTTCTTAACAAATTGTATACACTCTTGGAGGGGCAGTTTAGCTGTATCGGCCTCTTACTTCTGCCAAAACTGACTGAGGCTACAGCAACTGTAGGGACGGTTTTTAGCCATGGTAAGCTCCCGGCATAGCAACTTTAATTCTCTTGTATCAGAGATAAAATCATCTGAAGTCACCTAGATGGTGTAATTAAAAACAGCCACACACGCAGTCTAAAATAATAATAATAATAATGGAGATTTGTTAAGCGCTTATCAAGTTCTAAAAGTAGATCTAAGCGCTGGTACAAGAAGAAAACTAAGAACTAACACACACACACACACACACACACACACACACACCGTGGCACACACACACACAAACAAACACAACACACACACACACGACAGTGGTGATGAATTGTACATGGCTGGGGAAATGGACTAGTAAAAGGCAGCGTTGTACAGGTGGGTTTTGAGAAGTGATTTCCACAGGGGTCTGTCCTGGGCCCGGTCCCTTTCACACTCTACACCTCTCCCCTGTCCAACATCATCCAGTCTCACCACATACACCACCACCTCTACGCTGACGACTCACAACTACTAGACAAAGACAAACTCTGAACACTCAATCACTACGGACTCGCACGGCTGACTGCTACGAAGACGTGAAAAACTGGATGACAGCAAACAAGTTTAACCCGAACGACGACAAAACGGAAGCCATGCTGGTAGGCACTCGCCAGAAACTTTCCCAGCTCCCTCCCTCTCTCCACCTTCAACTCGACAGCACCCCCATCTCCCTCTGACTCGGCCAAAAACCTTGGCGTTATCCTCGATTCCTCTCTTTCCACGACCAGCTTCGTCTCCGCCACGGCCCAGGCATGCTATGTCCACCTCCGCCGCATCAGTCAGATCAGAAAATACCTCACTACCGAAGCTGCCACCAAACTCGCTGTCTCTCTCATCCTATCTCGCATCGACTACTGCAACTCTCTCTTTTCCGGCCTCCCTCACTCCACCACTTTCACTCTCCAGCGCGTCCAGAACAATAGTACCTGCCTCGTCTTCAGAAAGAAAAAATCCGACCACATCACTCCCCTGCTCAAACTCCTTCGCTCCCCATCCCCCAACGCATCCAATACAAGATTCTGTCTCTCTGCTACAAATCCCTGAACAACTGCGCTCCTGCATATCTCTCAAACTTACTTCATCCTACACTCCTCCCCGCTCCTTCCGCTCCGCCTCCGACCCTCTCCGCCTCCTCATCCCCCGCACCAAACTCAGCACTTTCGGCCCCCGCTCCTACGGTTCATCCACCTGGAACACTCTCCCACACTCTCTACGTCAGAAACACTCTCTCTCCTCCTTCCAGTCCGCCCTGAAAACTCACCTCTTTCAACAGTTCTAGCACTATATCACCACACTCCCCACCCCAAGCTGACTGTCGTAATGTATTTCACTATTTGTGGTACGTGAGTCTAGAGCGTGCGCATGCGTGCGCGAGTTGTGAGTGCGCGCTTAGAGTTATAATTATTATAATATAAGCGCACTATAAATACCGTAATTATTATTATTATTAATTATTTGAAGGAGGAGATCGTTTGACAGTTACGGACAGGGGCTGGGCCAAGATGGGAGAAGGCACGACCGCCACGTGTTTTACATAAGTCGAAGTTTGGCTACCTACATGGTGAGGTAATAAAACTGAAGCAGACATACACGCAATCCTCCCACCCTGTTGGGTGAACCCTGGGAGCGTTCAGCCTGCGAACGCAAATATCGCTGGAACACAGATGTATACAATACTTAAAATCGCTTGCAAGAGACTCCTCATGTACCTCTTGCAGATGAAAAATGTTTACTAGGTTTTAACATGTGAACTGGGAGATTCATGAACATCTATGCTTTCTTGCATGAAAATATTAGATGCTAGAGTGAGACCGCCTTCCTAGGAGAGACTGACTAGCGCACATCTTTGAGGATCAAGAGAAGATGGTCTAATGAAACCCACAACGCCTTATGCAACCCACAATACCAGTAATCTCGAGAACGTGGATATATTACAGTTGCAGTCGGTTAGTTCTCATTTGTTAACTCTTTTAGCCCCGGATCCCTACAGCAGGAGATGGCTTGACCATGATAATTCAAGGGTTGTGCCAGATTACCTTGGCGCCTTCATACACCAGGCTAATCTTAAACCGCCCTTGAATTATCATGGTCAAACCATTTCCTGCCTTGAATAAATCCAGACCAAAAAGGTGACTGCCAAGCGTGTAATATGCAAAGAAGTACCCAACGGAGAAAGAAACACGCTTAGAAAAGACGGGTACAACACAATTTATTAATATTTCGGGTAAATACCCTTTGTCAAAATAGCCTGGACAAACAAACAGAGAGATTAGCCGCTACTTATCTTCATTGGCAATGAGTTGCCACATTCCTCCTACATTGGATGTAAGCAGTCAAGCTAGCAAGCACTGAACCAAGCAAACAAATTAAGCAAACAACAAACAAACACGCTGAGGTAAAAAAAAAAAAAAAAAATGTGTCATGCTGGTGTCAAGTGGTAGTCGTAGAAGTAGCATGATACACTGAATCGCGCCAGACGCGGCATGCATGTAGGGTTCTTGTACAGAAACATCACTCGGCTGAAACTCGTCACATGTGGCACAAGGTTGTAGACCACACTGGAGTAACAGTTCCAACAATACATTATTGCAGCGATGCGATCTCAGCACAATGCATCCACAAAACAAACGCATCAACTCACTGATACACTGTCTCCTCTAAAATGCATCAACACTTTTGACACACTGCGTCTCTCATACAATGTACACACATATTTCCTAACACCGTCTTTTATACTATTACAGATTTCCAGAGTAATCCAGCAAATTCTCACAACACAACCAATCAGAAAGAAAACGTAACCAAAACTCATTAATATTCATTAAAAAGAACACTGTAGATCAATCCAGAATTTTCTACTAACGTCTAGGCGAATTCGATACAAAGTTACGAAATGTTCCCAACAACTTTGACGTCACATTTGAGGTCACTAGAATAATCACGCCTTTTCCTGAACGTTCTGGGTCAAACGAGTTAGTTATTTGGGTTTAACGCCGAGCAGGCGGCTAAGGCCACCTCACGGCGGTAGGTCAAACGAGGTCGTACTATAGCAACAATGTAACGAAAAGACGCGTCATTTTAGCTACACAACAGAAATCGATGGCAATTCCCCAAGCTAAAGAAAATGAATCCTACCAAAAAGGTACGTAATTCTTATCCAAAATAAATCAAATGAATATCGGATCTTTCTTATGATCAATACACACATGCTCTCAAAGAATAACACAACCAAAAACGTAACATTACGCCCCTTTTTATAACGAAATTTCACAAAATTTCTTCTAAAATCTCAAAACACGGTTGTGTCTGTGTCAAACTTCACAGAATAATAAACACTAACAATCTCACATCAAACTTAAATAAACTGCTCTGCAATAATTGTCTCACAGTCCGTTAACTGTCCTGAACAAGGTTCCTTTAAACTGCTCTACTTAGATAACCTGCTCCAAGATTCTGTGAACCCTTGATAGACTGTAACTTCATGTCAAAGCTCTGTAAGAACATTGCCAAATCATGAGATGGGCACAGTTCAGATAGTTCAAGGGTAGATGGTCCTGGATCAAATACTGTTCGCTTAATGAGTTTACGATGGTCCACACACACCAAATTGGATCCATCTGGTTCCTTCACGATGACCGCTGACTTGGACTCTCTGATGACTCCCAGGTCCAGCATCTTGATGTCAAGGTTACCTTCGTCAGTGCTGGATGGTGTCTGTTGTTCCCGGGTCAGGTGTAAACCGATGCTTGAACTCCGTAGTTGAGGGCTCTCAGTTCTTCTTGTTGTGTGTGGTTCAAGTTTTGACCAAACTGGATGTCTTCAAAAAAAACCTCCTTGTGGTTCTCGTCGTCTACTATCGTCAGCAGCAAACGCACCGATGCCGCTTGTTGTGGTTTGTCCTGACGACCTCTCTCGACCTTCAACCCCCACCCCCACCCCACTTCACCCCACCCTCAGATCTGCGCCTGTTTAAAATGTCTAAAAATATTACGCTTCCTGGTATGGGCTTGGGTAAAAGGCGAAACGCAGCCAGTTTTACCACGGGGTGAGGAAACCTAAAAGAGGTATGTGCCCCTGACAACAGCTCCCATCGGAGCCTTCGTCGCGGGCACAAAACCAAGTAGATTTCCTTGCCCCTGTGGTTTCACTCGTTTGAGACAGTTTCAAGACGGTCTGACCGTATTCTCGCATTTATTTACGATCCTACGCCGCGGCAATTACGGTATAAAATTTAAATGCCCCCGTGTTATGCACGGCAGCCCGGGTGGTATGTTATCGTCCCGGCATCACAATTCCTGCAACTTTACTCCCCTGACTATGACGTAAGCGACAACAACCGGCTGTTACGTGCGCGGTATTTTCGTGTGTGCATCATCAGTCACCGCTGTGTGTGCCGGCGCTGCGTCAGTGTGCGCGTGCATGCGAGAGAGAGAGCTGGGGATAGGACGCCGTTTGCAAGGTATATCGATCACACAGAAGCTAGTGGACGGTTCTAAGACACTGAACTAGTACTAATGGTCAAAACTTAAGGGCCACCCCACTTTTTGTGTCATTGTTTATCGTCGCAAGTACGCTAATAAAATACAAAGTTCTTTCGATCCAAATCGGTTAAATTTTGACCTGAGACAGTCCGGTACAGGGAACAATAGTCAACAATACATCAATTTCCACGAACGTCTCAAATGCACGTGAAACATCGTCAGTTTTTGTGAAAAGCTGTGCGATATTGGCAAGCGTACCAAAGGCAGGCAGGTGGAAAACTCGGTAAAGTCGTGATGCACGTGCTAAAGGGGTCAGTCGTGAACACTGAGTACTTATGTTTCGCTAAAAATACCGATACAGTAGGGGCATAATTGTCACTTTTTTTTAACCATGCCACCACGACGAAGCCTAACGCCAGTAGATCAAGGCCGGGTGCTAGCATGGCTGCAGGATGGAATTTCCGGATGAGAAGTTGGGAGTCGTCTTGGGGTGTCCCATTCAGTGATGCATAGGCTGCTGGCACGATTCCAAGAAACTGGAAGGGCAGAACGACGACCCTGCTCAGGACGCCGCGCTGCACCAGCAAAAGGGAGGACATATACCTCTGTGTGGCGGCTCTGCGCGACCGAACTGTCACGTCAACCACTCTGCGACGTCAACTGATGCAATATGCAAACGTTGTCGTCAGCAGAAGCACAGTCTGCCGACGTCTGCGCGAAATTGGCCTAGCTTCATGCAGAGCAGCAGTGAGAATACCTCTCACTCCAGCTCATCGCAGAGCCCGGGTTGCCTGGTGTCGTCATGGTCTGGGCGGGCTTCAGCAGGGAAGGCAGGACCCCCTCTACGTCATCCGAGGCACCCTGACTAGACTGCGTTATCGGGACGAGATTGTGCAGCCCCCCGTCCAGCCAGCTCTCCAAGCCATAGGCGACAATGCTGTTCTGCAGGACGACAACGCTCGACCTCATCGCGCCCGTGTGGTGGATGAGTACCTTGAACAACGGGGCATCATGAGGATGGAGTGGCCAGCTCGTTCACCTGATCTGGCTCCCATCGAGCACCTCTTTGACGTGCTGGGGCAACGTGTAGTCAGCAAACACCCCCCCCCCCCCACCTCAAGGCGTCCCCCAGATGACTCACTTCCTGCATCAAGAGTGGGAAGCGATCCCGCAACATGTTCTCCGGACCCTGGTGAACTCCATGCGTCAACGCTGCATTGAATGTTTGGCTGCAAACGGTGGGTACACTCGCTACTGACTGGACCAGTCTTGTGTGACTTTTCAAATGTGGGGTGGGTGAACATTCTAACGTACTGCAGTTGTTACAATTGCTTGATTTACTCAAAACTTAAATGAAATTGATACTGAAAAAAATAGCAAAGTACTGACTCAAAGTATTGCTACATTATTTGTGTGGTGTTGTCGGTGCGTCTGCAATAAACAGTGGCCCTTAAGTTTTGACCATTAGTTTATATAGCAAGGCGGAATAAAGCAATGACCTGCTGAACAACATATCAACCTTTCTCCTATGAAGACACTCAGTGATAGCACAGAACCGTAATAAACAGCCGGGTTCAGTAAAAGTTCTCGAAATTGAACTCCTGAAAGTGTACGGTGTATGGTTCTAAGAAACTCGGGTTGACGGTACTCGTAGATATTTCAAATGTTGCCTTAGAACCGTTCACTCCCTCTTGCAAGGCGTTGAAGACTCGGCGAAACTCCCCCCCCCCCCCCCCCCCCCCCCCCCAAAAAAAAAAAAAAAATAAATAAATAATAATAATAATAATAATAATAAAATAAAATAAAATAAAATAAATAAATAAATAAATTTAAAAAAATAATTTTTTTTTTAATTAAAAAAAAAAATGTCAGTTGAGAAGTACAATCCCACTGCGCAAAAGGCCATCGGGCCAATGGCGCCCGACGCCGGCCTGATGGCCTTTGTGTACTGGAATACTACCAATTCTGACCAGCTCGTGACTCCTCTAGACCTCAGTGTCAGTGCTGGATGAACACAATCTGTCATGTTCAAGAGTCAGTGAGAAAATCCCGTCTGGGATCGGGCTGCATGAACGATAGTCCATTGTGGATACGTGACGTTACACGTCAAGTTGAAACGGTCCGGGTGAGAAAACGCGTCTTACAACTGAACAGCTTTTAAGACTGCCGCTACTGACGATACCATTCGGTGTCTTTTCCGCCGAGCCGCGGTACCGTCAGCAACAGTCGAGGTGTTAAAAGCGTTAATTGTGACGGCAACGCGCCTAGACAGAGAGCAGTTAATTATTCAACACTCCCTCCTCTTCACACCCCCTAAAAACAGAATAACTAGAACCCTGGGCTTGAAGTTATGTAAACGATGAGGTACCCGGCTTTCTCACCCCTCTCACCTCTGGTCCGCGGAGTTGCCAGAAGTACCTGACTTGAGTGAGGTTTGGATAAGCCTAGGGCAGCGAATAATACCACAGTACACATGTACAGTGATTTACCCTAGCCAGCCCTGTGCATCCATCTGCAAGTGGCGCCACAGGTTTTCATGAGCTCCTGCAGACGCCGGGGCTGCCCCATTAACCCATTAACTGCCGGGGCAAGGCGGCGAACGTTACCCATCTACAAGAGACGTAAATCCTCATGAGCCCCCGCAGTCGCGGGGGCTCATGAGGATTTATGTCTCTTGTTAAGTCCTGTTTACTTGACATGTACATTACTGGTGTAGTTTTGGTCCCAGTTGCATCGTGTTCTTCACGCGAAATGCCGGCCAGTGCCTGCAGTGACTTGAAACGCGCAAATTCGGTCGTGATCACTATCGGCGAAGGAGTTACTGAACATCACAGAGGAAGCGTGGGACGGGTCAAGTTTAAGGCCTACGGTTGCCGATAACGAGTTATGCGTAATGTGTATGGACACTTACCCCAGTTGAGTAGCGAAACGTCTTCGGGCCCACTGCGGCCGTAGTGGGGCCGAGGACACTTTGCTTACTGGGTTTGGGCAACCTACCTGTAGCTTCATTAGAAATAATGGATCGTGGAACGTTAGCCACTTTGCCGTTACGCTGTCTTTCACAGTTTCCTCATTAACCTCAGGGCAGTCTCAGTGCGGCGTAATGAACGCCGTATTCTGCAGAGCGGTGTAGGGGGACCCCCGGCTCCCGCCTCAGCGCCTCGTCTCTGAAAGGTCACAGCGCTAACGTCATGCAGTCTCTTTCACCTGTAAGACGCATAAACTGAATAAATATTCATTGGCTTCATCGCAGCCGCAGGGACCCATATAGAACATGTACGGCGTGCCGCCTACTGATTAGGTACAGGGGTGGATCATGGGGTGGTGGTGGTGGTGGGGGGGGGGGGTGAGGGGGGTATACGTGCATAGGTCACAGGGGTTTCGGACACCACCCCCCCCCCCACCATACCCCCTCCCCAGCCTCCGGCCCAACAAAATACTTTAATGCGATCTACTCCATGGCGGAATCTGATTGCTAGAGTGAAATGGAGAGCAGAAAAGTATTTGAGTCATTTTAATTTAAATTTCATAATTTAACGGTTAGCCCTGTAGTCCAGCATACCTAGAACAAAAATACTAAGAACATTTAGAAAGGAGATATTGCGATCTAATGACTAATCCTGTACTACTTGACCGAGTAGGTCACTTTAAAATGCTAATCAAGTCAGTTCCCTCTGCCACGAAATTGGATTACGATCCCCCCCCCTCCCCCCCCCCCCACCGCACCCCCCCCCCCAACCCCACCGCCACCACCCCTCCCTCGAGTTAGCTAAGCCTCTGAGGTATCGATCCCATTTCTCAGGACGGTAGAAGTCATCGTTACACTTTGCACTTCGGAAATAGCCTAAGTCTATTGCTGCGTACACTGTCCAATGCTGAGCCAAAGCAGTATTCTGTGCTGGCCTGTGACTTTGGACCTTACGGCTGAAAGCCGTAAGGTCCAAATTCACAGGCCAGCACACAGTATACTTCATCCTTAAAGTCCAAATGCACAGACGAATAACACCAATAAAACGTGACAAACAAACAAACAAACAAAAAATAGCGCTTAATGTTAAGACGAAGGGTTAAAAAATAGGAAGCAAGGCAGGCAGCAGCCAAATGAACTGGTAACGAATCGTGAAAACGCTGGGCAATCGCCACACGCATAGCGCACGGTGTACCAATAACTGACAGAGACGTAACAGACTTTGGCTTCGGCGTCCCGTGGGGGAAACCTGTACCATCTGCAAGAGGCACAGATCCTCATGAGCCCATGGAACTGTCGGTCTCTTGCTGGCAAGGTATCAGTCGAACCATCCAGGCCTGCGTTCTCTTGTTGCTCGTGCTCAGCCTGGAAACAGCAGTAGCTGACAGATAATGGGCCTCAGCATCCGTCACTGGTACAATAATAAGTGCCCTCCCAGCTGCAAGAAGCATAAAATAATAAACCCTTATCCTTGTGCTGTTGTTTTCAGTACTGACCTGAACTTACGTGCGTCGATAATCTGCATGTGTGTGTAAGTCTGTAATTTTCGACTTATAATGTTCATAATTATGCTATAATGTTTTTATGTCTTGTTTGTACTATTTGTTATAAATGTACCACAACCGAATTTCTCTTTTCGAGATAATAAAGTACTCTTATTCTTATTCTTCTTATTCTTATTCTTCTTATTGCTCTCAGCCGTAATACTCAAAATCGTAAGTTGCATCAACACTGATGTCAAGTATTTCTCACTTGTTTACATCTGCATTGTTAAGACAGAGAAGGTCATTTGGAAGAGTTCCTTCTACGATTGATGGGAGAAAAAGCACAGAACGATAGGCAATCTATCGAGTCCTGAGCGAGTATGTGGGGCTGTTCTCTGATACTAGAACTTACGGCCAAGAGCCACAAGGTTCATGATCACACACGCGCACACAATGGGCCGGGTGTAGACTGAGACGTGTGAAGGTAAAATCCCGGCCAGACCAAAGAGTGACTGCCAGGCGTGCAACATGCACAGAAATACAGGTACTCAACAAAGAACTCGAGGAAAAACGCTTAGAAAAATAGCAGGTACAAACAGTGAAGATGGCGGCTCCGTACCGACAAATGGCATAGGGTATCATCAAGGGCGTTAACCGCTGTTCGGTTTATCGCGTATCCCGAAATATATATATATATATATATATATATATATATATATATATATATATAATATATATATATATATATATATATATATATATATATATATATATATATATATATATATATATATTACGGATATATATATAAATGTATCCCTAATAGCCCATTACCTCATGAGGCTGATTTTTTAAAAAATATATAAAAAAAATTGCTTATTGTCCTGTGAAGGATACTTTTTTTTTATATGACAGATTGTGAGATAGACTACAACCATTTTAGTTCAAGACACCAAGCTATTCTGGCACCACCCTTGACCTATCATAGTCAAATTAATTTCAAGCAGTAGAGTGTATCTGGATGAAAAGGGTTGGAGGAACATCTGAACCATAGACATTGTATCTATGCGGAGTAGAGCTGTAGAGTGGCCGAACCAAGACGAGTTTATTCAGCAAGAGGTATAGATTCACATGAGCTCCTGCGACTGCAGGAGCTCATGAGAATCTATGCCTCTTGCACTAAAACTTGATAGCGGGTCACGGAATAGTCATGAGGATATAATTATCGATGCCAATGTCACTTGCAGAGCCAAAAGGAACGGTCGGTCATGACAATCTATGCCACGTCAGTGCTGTTGAACGTGACTGACTGGGCGGGAGGGTTCACGGTAGCGTATAGAGTACAGTAGATGTGGGGAGGCTGAAAATTACCATGCCTGTCTCGCATCTCTCTCCCTCTTCAATAGCACTCGTAACCACTGACTGCGATGCAGCCATGCGTTGTTCTTCAGTGGCGGGGTCCCCAGAGTAAAGCCGGCTGCGCCGCGATCAGTCAGTGTGGATTTTCAGTTGGAGCACAAGTGAAAAGTCTGAGTTCTTCAGTTAGCGTCACCTTTCCCTTTAACGGCAACAAACTTGGATTATTTTCATTGTGAAAAGTGAGTGATGGTGTTTTGTCGTCGAGCGTTTGTTTTTTCTCTCTCCTGACCCGCCCGTCATGTGGTTATTCAGAGGAGGGAAACGGAGGACTAAAACGACGGCAGACGCTTGAGTGAGTTTGTGTGGTAGTGTAATTTTGATTTTGCGTTTGAAATGCATAAGCTCAGTTTCCTCTTTCGTTTAAATTGACAAGCAGCATAAAAGCAAGAAGTAAAGCGGATTTAAAAAAAAAAAACTTTCCCAAAATGTTCAAAATCAACACTAAACATTTTTTTATGCAAAAGCCGTGCTTTTGCTCATAAACTGTTTCATGTATTGTGCCTCAGTACAATATGGGCAGTTGTGTTTTCACTAAAACAAGTGTTTTTTGTATACATATAAACAAGCATACATTTGCATGACTGACCAGTAATATAACGTCTGAATGATGTTCCACGGCTAAAGGGTAAATTAGCCCAAGCTGCATTCTCTTGAGCTAAGATGTGCGCTGAATCAGCTTTATTTCAGTGTTCAGTGTATCCAGAGCAGGAGTTAACTCATTCAGCCTTAACGCACTACAACAGGAGATGGGTCGACCATGATAATTCACGAGTAATAATAATAATAATAATAATAATAATTACGGTATTTATAATGCGCTTATCTTATAATAATTATATCTCTAAGCGCGCACTCACAACTCGCACACGCATGCGCACGCTTTAGACAATGACTCACGTAACACAAATAGTGAAAATACATTACGACGGTCAGCTTGGGGCGGGGAGTGTGGTGATATATAGTGCTCAGTAGAACCGTTGAAAGAGGTGAGTTTTGAGGGCGGACTGGAAGGAGGAGAGCGAGTGTTTCTGACGGAGAGAGAGTGGGAGAGTGTTCCAGGTGGATGGACCGTATACTGAGAAGGAGCGGGGGCCGAAAGTGCTGAGTTTGGTGCGGGGGATGAGGAGGCGGAGAGGGTCGGAGGCGGAGTGGAGGGAGCGGGGAGGAGTGTAGGGGTGAAGTAAGTTGGAGAGATAGGCAGGAGCGTAGTTGTTCAGGGATTTGTAGCAGAGAGACAGAATCTTGTATTGGATGCGTTGGGGGATGGGGAGCCAGTGAAGGAGCTTGAGCAGGGGAGTGATGTGGTCGGATTTTTTCTTTCTGAGGACGAGGCGGGCAGCATTGTTCTGGACGCACTGGAGAGTAAGAGTGGTGGAGCGAGGAAGGCCGGAAAGGAGAGAGTTGCAGTAGTCGATGCGAGATAAGATGAGAGAGACAGCGAGTTTGGTGGCAGCTTCGGTAGTGAGGTATTTTCTGATCTGACTGATGTGGCGGAGGTGGAAATAACATGCCTGGGCAGTGGCGGAGACGAAGCTGGTCATGGAAAGAGAGGAATCGAGGATAACGCCAAGGTTCTTGACCGAGTCAGAGAGGGAGATGGGGGTGCTGTCGAGTTGAAGGTGGAGAGAGGGAGGGAGCTGGGAAAGTTTCTGGCGAGTGCCTACCAGCATGGCTTCCGTTTTGTCGTCGTTCAGTTTGAGCTTGTTTGCTGTCATCCAGTTTTTCACGTCTTCATAGCAGTCAGCCGTGCGAGTCAGTAGTGTCTGAGTGTTGTCGAGTTTGTCTTTGTCTAGTAGTTGTGAGTCGTCAGCGTAGAGGTGGTGGTGTATGTGGTGAGACTGGATGATGTTGGACAGGGGGGGAGGTGTAGAGTGTGAAAAGGACCGGGCCCAGGACGGACCCGTGTGGAACGCCGCAGGAGAGCGTGACTGGGTTGGAGGAGACGCCGTCGATGGTGACGGACTGCTGTCTGTCGGAGAGGTAGGAGAGAAACCAGGAGTGAGCAGAGTCAGTGATGCCAAAGGAGTGGTGAAGGCGGTGGAGGAGGATAGAGTAGTCTATGGTGTCGAAGGCGGCAGAGAGATCGAGTAGCGTAAGAAGGGAGATGTTGCCCGAGTCAGTGGAGAGAAGCAGGTCGTTAAGGATATGTAGAACGGCTGTTTCAGTGCTGTGATGTTTGCGATAGGCAGACTGGAAGGGACTGAGGAGGTTGTTGTCGGCGAGGTGGAGGTTGAGTGGGTTGAGGACAATCTTCTCAAGAAGCTTGGACAGGAAAGAGAGATTGGAGACTGGGCGGTAGTTCTTGAGTTCGTTTGGGTCGAGGTTGTGTTTTTTGAGGAGAGGACGGACGATGGCGGACTTGAAGATATCGGGGACGGAGCCATTCTCTAGAGATGTGTTGATGATGTCGGTAATGAAGGGCAAAAGTTTGGGGAGGCCGTCCCGGTAGAGGGAAGCTGGGAGGGGGTCTAGTTCGCAGGTTTTGAAAAGCATGGACTTTATGGTCTTGAGGACTTCATCATGAGAGACGGGGCGGAAGGACGAGAGGGGAGTGCCGGAAAAGGGGGGGGGGGGGGGGGGGGGTCAGGAAGGCAAGGCGGAGAAGGCAGAGTGTCGGCGCCGCAAGCAAATCTGGCACTGCCCTTGAATTATCATGGTCGATCCGCCATCTCCTGCAACAGGTACATAGTTGTTAGATGACGCCTCCAAACTTTTGGGAAATACGTGCGTCGGGTTGAATGAGTTAAATACATGACAATTATTAACCCTTGAAAGGTAGCGCTTTTTGTCGAGGTAATTCCTGCAGGAAAACGTTGAAAAACCTTACCGACAGCCACAGGATCAAAAAGAAAGAAGTCAAGGCATGTGTACGGCAAGCTCTGTCACTAAGAAATAAAAATTTCGATATTTATTACGCATATTAATTCAGACTAATAAGAGTGCCAGAATCGCCTCACGTGACCATGAGAGAGAGGCTTTTCAATAAAAAATAACAGAGTATTTAGTTAGTGACAGTGCGCGCCGTAGTACGGCATAAGTCATAGCCGGGAGTAAGTTAAAAAACGAAAACTGAGTATAGTCATACCTGTCCAGGCGGCCTCCAGTATACGGCAATACGTGTGTTAGCAGTTCACTCGTCAAAATCAACAATCCAGACCAAAAAGGTGACTGCCAAGCATGTAAAATGCAGAGAAGGATCCTAACGGAGAAAGAAACACGCTTACAAAAGACAGTTACAACACAATGTATTAATATTTCGGGTAAATACCCCTTTTCAAAATAGACAAACAAACAAATACAGAGATCAATCGCTACTGACCTATCTTCATTATCGCAGAAGGGCCCAAAGTGATATATCTGCGATAATATATATTATCTGCGATAATGAAGACTGATAAGTAGCGACTGATCATAGTCTCTATATTTGTTTGTTTGCTATCTTGAAAAAGGGCATTTACCCGAAATATGAATAAATCAGTTGTGTTGTAACTGTCTTTTCTAAGCGTGTTTCTTTCTCCGTTGGGTTCTTCTCTAGTTCACTCATCAGTTTTGGTCCCGTGGTCTTTCATCTGTTGCTTTAACTCATTCGCGACGAACGGCATCCGGGATACGCGGCTGAAGCCGCGTATCCGGATGCCGTTCGTCTCGAATGAGTTAACTTAGAGTGACCCTGTATATGGAGACCATATGTCTAAGGCGACCATTTTTGATAGTCCCTTGGTTTTGTACTGAATTACTTTTCAGCGTACGTTTTTGAATTACAGGCACTATGGTCACACACCCGAGTAGGCCTACCATCTTGGTGCCAGGTACTCTGTGCTGCTTCTAGCGTCTGCGGCACTCGGCCGGTAACACAAGCCAGACTGAGAGAAAACAGTTTCTAACCGTGACTAATCTTAACTGACATTATCTGGTACATGCAGTGTATCTGGTACATGCAGATTTCTCCCGTCTGAGAAGCAGACGTATTATTACAATGGGACTTTTTCAAGACTTCAAGAGGAATATTTTTTCATCGACTTCTGAGCGAAGCCGGAATCCTGGGGACACTTCGTGCTGTTTTCAAATGTGATTTAAAAGCGTTCTCAACTCATCTTAGGATCCTGTCCTCAATACAAAATCTCGGATTTTGTGTCTTCATGTTTATGTGAAACTGTCTTCCCGCACGAGTACTACTACCGCTACTAAGGTGGTGGGGCGATCGGCGATGGAGTTTGGTCCGTCGCTCCGTCTGAGTAACGGCAGCAGCAGCACCAACAGCAGCTCCAGCAGCATCAGCAGCCATGGAGGACCCGGGGGCCGGGAGGTCAACATCGCTGTCCTCGGTTCCAAGGGCGTGGGCAAGTCAGGTGAGTTGATGACACAGTGCTAGCCGTGTGCACTCACAGGGCGAGTCCTCAATCGGAGATTTGTGTGTATACCTGTTGACCTTCGGAGCCTTTGTAAGGGGACAAAAAAAAAGGCCTGCTTCCAAATCCCGTGTCGTACCTATTTCGATCATGATAGTTTAATGGTGGTGCCAGAATAGCTTGGCGCCTATAGGCGCCAAACTATTCTGGCACCGCCCTTGAACTATCAAGGTCGATCTTCTAAACAGTATGGTCTTCAGATGACAACCCCCAAATTATGAAATTTTGACCGATCAGGATCGAATGTGTTAATCTATATGGTTGGAATTCTCAGTTTGGGAAGTTGTCCTCTTGAGACTACAGGCAGTTTTAAGGGATATATCGACCATCAAGGCACCAAGCCAATCCGAACCGAGTTCAAAATTGCCCACTGATTGACATGAATCAGTGGAGCGGAAAGGAGTGCGGCAGTGAAGGGGTTAACCCATTCAGCCCGACGCACGTATTTTTCAAATTTTGGAGGCGTCATCTAACGACTATGCACCAGTTGCAAGAGATGGAACGACCATGATTTCAAGGTAGTGCCAGATTAGCTTGGCGCCGACAGGCGCCAAGCTAATCTGGCACTACCCTTGAATTATCATGGTCGCCCCATCTCCTGCTGTAGTGCGCCAGGGCTGAATGGGTTAATGCTGCAGACACTGAAGCACAGCGGAATTGACGTCCGAAGGTCTACACGGCTCAATGTCGAACAACACAGTTCTGTTGAAGAAAAAAAAAAATGTTTTCATTCCTCTGCTGACTCGTTCTCACCGAAAATGTACAAATATGAAAAACGCTTGTTTATTGCTTGCCGCAGTCTGCATATCAGTTGAGACATGATCTGCTTGACGGATCCCAATGTGCAAAAATCCATCGGGCCGATGTCGGCCGCCGGCGTGGCCCGTTAACTATTGCATTACATTAACCGGCCACGGCCAAGCGCGGGCCACGGCGGCCCGGCCGGCGTCGGGCCCGATGGCCTTTGCGCACTAGGATGATACTGGCTTGCGGTGCACAGCGGACCATTACACATAGTGAACCAACGATATTGCCGAAAAAAATATTCCTGTTTGTTTGCGGGACCTTCCTAAAAGTCATGAAAATGCCGAAAAAGTAAGCGTTTCATTGTATCACAATTAAAATCTCGCTTTAAAAAAAAATAGATCACAGGCATTCGACTGCTAATCTGTGAATTTCACTTTCGCGCGGACTCCGCTGTTTAGCTGTATACCAATCGCGTACCAAGGTGCAGCATGAATATTCATATATGCATTTTTTAAAAAAAAAATATTAAAAATTACATTTTGCCGTTTGGGCCTAGCTGGATGTTGGGACCAGCTCCGCTGGGCTATCAGCCGATGTAAAAAAAACAAACAAACAAAAAAACAAAAAAACAAACGAGACTACCAAGTAAATAGGAAAAAGCACTGTCATGGGAGATAATTGTGCATGCATCAGTTATCGACCAGTGATCACAGTAAAGTGTGGTTTTTGTAGGTAGGCAGAAATTCCATCTCTTCCTCCAGTACCCCGATCAGGGCCAGATCCAAAGGGCAGGGGGTGCGGGGATGGGGGGGGGGGGTGCTTTGGTACTACAGCACCCCCCCCCCTCCCCCGGCTGGCATCAAACTATAAATAAGTGTATTTAAAATTGAGTTGTAACGCTTGTGTTTCAGTGCCGTACATAACACCAGTTAAAAGAAAAGAAGTACCCAACGGAGAAAGAAACACGCTTAGAAAAGACGGGTACAACACAATTTATTAATATTTCGGGTAAATACCCTTTGTCAAAATAGACAAACAAACAAACATAGAGATTAGCCGCTACTTATCTTCAATGGCAGAAGGAATGTGGCAACTGAAGGAGGTGACGTAAAATAAAAGAAAAGAAAAGGAAGAACAAAAGTGCGGAAAAAGTAAAAATGACGTCAACGAAAAATCGCGTAAGAGAGAGACTCGGAAAGAACCTGAACACGAGAGACAAGAGTGTGTGCAAGCACGTGCAGGAGCGAGCGAAAGAAAAGGCGTGTAGATGAGGCCAGAGAGAGAGAGAGAGAGAGAGAGAGAGAGAGAGAGAGAGAGAGAGAGAGAGAGAGAGGGAGAGAGAGAGAGAAAGAGAGAGAGAGAGAGAGAGAGAGAGAGAGAGAGAGAGAGAGAGAGAGAGAGCGAGACGGAGAGAGAGAAAGAGAGAGAGAACGAATGGGGAGTACCCTTGGGCACGAAGTAGGCTGAGTGTCTAATACACAAAGCCTGCTAAACACCAACCCGAAGGCAAACTTTATATCACCTTCAAGTTGAGGACTACCTCGGGGAAAAACGGGAGGACCCCGGGAAAAAAACCCCCAGCATTTAGCACGGTACACAACAAGTAATAAGTCATGAAAACAAAGCAAAGAATCAAAATCAGTAAGAGAATATTGGTATAAGTGGAGAGTAGGTAGTTGTGAAACCGTCTTCAAGGGTAACTCAAAAAATAAGGGGGAGAGAGAGAGAGAGAGAGAGAGAGAGAGAGAGAGAGAGAGAGAGAGAGAGAGAGAGAGAGAGAGAGAGAGAGAGGGAGATGGGGGCGGGGGGGGGGGGGGAAGGGGGGAAGGAGTAAGAAAAAAAAAAAAAAAAAAAAAAAAAAAAAAAAAGGGAGGGGGGGGGGGGCGGAAGACAATCAGCCAGAGCCACCAACCCCACCCAACGGGCACCCATCAGCCCACAGAAAAACACACAGGTACGCAACAAGACGACCACATACATCCCCAAGGGATGCACACGATCGCCCCGCCCCAAAACCGCGTATCAAACCGTGAGCCGGAGACCCGGTGCCCGACAGGGAAGGGCAAGGGATCCAACTAAACGTTCGGCCAGCGCTGAGAAAGTCCCCAAGGGAAATGTACATATCAACCAGCGCCAACATCACGTAACTGATTAGTGAGTAGTAAATCAGTGAGGTAAAGTAGCAGACACAAGCAAGGTAAACAATGTTAATCTTTCATATTCATCCCGAGTGGCGCCACAGTGCCCAGTTTATTAATCAGAAATTTTTCACGGTCTTTCCTGGCCCAGACATTACTGGCTTGCATAAGCCAGAGGCCTTTAACTCGAATGTCTGAGACGGAGTGGTCGGCCTGATTGAAATGTCGTCCGACCGGTCTGTTGTATTGTACAACAGACCGGTCGGACGACATTTCAATCAGGCCGACCACTCCGTCTCAGACATTCGAGTTAAAGGCCTCTGGCTTATGCAAGCCAGTAATGTCTGGGCCAGGAAAGACCGTGAAAAATTTCTGATTAATAAACTGGGCACTGTGGCGCCACTCGGGATGAATATGAAAGATTAACATTGTTTACCTTGCTTGTGTCTGCTACTTTACCTCACTGATTTACTACTCACTAATCAGTTACGTGATGTTGGCGCTGGTTGATATGTACATTTCCCTTGGGGACTTTCTCAGCGCTGGCCGAACGTTTAGTTGGATCCCTTGCCCTTCCCTGTCGGGCACCGGGTCTCCGGCTCACGGTTTGATACGCGGTTTTGGGGCGAGGCGATCGTGTGCATCCCTTGGGGATGTATGTGGTCGTCTTGTTGCGTACCTGTGTGTTTTTCTGTGGGCTGATGGGTGCCCGTTGGGTGGGGTTGGTGGCTCTGGCTGATTGTCTTCCGCCCCCCCCCCCCTCCCCTTTTTTTTTTTTTTTTTTTTTTTTTTCCTTACTCCTTCCCCCCTTCCCCCCCCCCCCCCCCGCCCCCATCTCCCTCTCTCTCTCTCTCTCTCTCTCTCTCTCTCTCTCTCTCTCTCTCTCTCTCTCTCTCCCCCTTATTTTTTGAGTTACCCTTGAAGACGGTTTCACAACTACCTACTCTCCACTTATACCAATATTCTCTTACTGATTTTGATTCTTTGCTTTGTTTTCATGACTTATTACTTGTTGTGTACCGTGCTAAATGCTGGGGTTTTTTTCCCGGGGTCCTCCCGTTTTTCCCCGAGGTAGTCCTCAACTTGAAGGTGATATAAAGTTTGCCTTCGGGTTGGTGTTTAGCAGGCTTTGTGTATTAGACACTCAGCCTACTTCGTGCCCAAGGGTACTCCCCATTCGTTCTCTCTCTCTTTCTCTCTCTCCGTCTCGCTCTCTCTCTCTCTCTCTCTCTCTCTCTCTCTCTCTCTCTCTCTCTCTCTCTTTCTCTCTCTCTCTTTCTCTCTCTCTCTCTCTCTCTCTCTCTCTCTCTCTCTCTCTCTCTCTCTCTCTCTTTCTCTGGCCTCATCTACACGCCTTTTCTTTCGCTCGCTCCTGCACGTGCTTGCACACACTCTTGTCTCTCGTGTTCAGGTTCTTTCCGAGTCTCTCTCTTACGCGATTTTTCGTTGACGTCATTTTTACTTTTTCCGCACTTTTGTTCTTCCTTTTCTTTTCTTTTATTTTACGTCACCTCCTTCAGTTGCCACATTCCTTCTGCCATTGAAGATAAGTAGCGGCTAATCTCTATGTTTGTTTGTTTGTCTATTTTGACAAAGGGTATTTACCCGAAATATTAATAAATTGTGTTGTACCCGTCTTTTCTAAGCGTGTTTCTTTCTCCGTTGGGTACTTCTTTGCATATTACACGCTTGGCAGTCACCTTTTTGGTCTGGATTTATTCACCAGTTAAAAACTTTCAAAAACGTCAAAAGAACAGTTTCGGTTGTGGTGTTTTGATATATACTAGACCCTGGCAATAGAAAAATTAAAAGTTGAGCACACCCTCCCCCCCCCCCCCTTGAAAACTGATGGATCCGGCGCTGCCGATGGTGTGCTGAAGAGGTCGCCTATACCGGCCGAAACATCTGTCCACACCGGCAATACAATCTTTATTTTACTGCATGCACAATTCGACAGTGTGTGTGATATTATTAGTTGTATTACGTGTTAGGCTTTCCGGCCAGTGGTTCTTGTCGCCTCGCGGTCCGGTCAGAGGTGTCAATATCGAAGGCGGTTAAGAGCTGAGGGCTTTAGCGCGAGACTCTTACGGGGCCTCGACATTGACACCCCTGACCGCACCCGAGAGGCGACAAGAGCCACTGGCGCAGCCTAACTCGTAATACAACGATTTTGTCTTCAACTTTAAGAAGAAATAGCGTGAAGTATACCATTGAAAGGATCCCAAACTTTAACTCATTCTACCCCAGACACACCACAGCAAGATAAGGATAGACCATGATAGTTCAAGGGTGATGCCAGAATAGCTTGGCGCCTATGGGCGCCAAGCTATTCTGGCATCACCCTTGAACTATCATGGTCGATCTGTGTCGTGCACTGCAAGACAGTCTTCAAAGGAACACGGCAAAATTTGGGGATTTCGGTGTTGGGGTAGAATGAGTTAAGTGTGACGTAGATATTCAGGGGACGTAATTTTCCATACTTCCGACTGTCAGTAAACAACCTCGCGGCGCGAACTGCATTGGAGTGGAAATTCTCTCCGCCTCAGGTATTTTTTATTTTAAGACATTTTCAGTCATTCTTTTGTATAAAATTGGTAATACAGGCCAAACACAACGCGTGCATATAGTTATCTTGTTGCTTAACCCCCTCACTTTTTATTCATCCAGCTTTTTGTCTCTTCGCCGTTTCAATCGAATACAGTCAGTACGTGATAGAGGGTTCGCTTCGGTTGAAGATTTTCTGTCGCTGTTATTATCTAATTTATCCAATTATTCAATTATGTTTTGCCGCATAAAACTGATACCAGCGGTATCACAGAACACCTACATAATAATATAGTTCTTTTTGTTGTCAGTAGCCCCCTACTGAAATTATTTATTTATTGGCATACGGCTTTTGTCACTTAGAATTAGAGGTTTGACTGAATGAAGATTAGGGTGTGATTGGCCAAAGATTCATTTGGGGGAGAAAGCTTAGCTCAGCGCCGGAGTAACGTTGTCATCGTAAAGACATTTAATAAGGGAGTCTACTTCTATGTGACTGACAAGGGGTAATATGTAACCAAGGGTCACCCGTTGCCTTGAGAACAGACGACCAGGGGAAAAAATCAAACAGAGCCAGGCGGCCAATGAGAACAAGATGAGGATTCAGTTCATCCCCGTTTACCGTATTGTTTCACTGGAGCCGCTCAGATGCGTTATCTTTTAGGAACATTCAGGGTTGTTCATATTTTTAGGCTTATTATGCTGATCCATTTCCCTCCTCTTTAACTTGTCTAAGCCAACTCAAGTTCTGATCAACACACACGTCCGCAGACACAAATAAAGACGGACACGACGCTTCCCGCCATTAGTACGCTCTGTGGGCTGGCTAGCGACAGGAATCCACCTCCTTCTACTCTAACCCACCCCGCTCTGATCCGCCACACACACTGGCGCACAGAAATAAAGACGGACACACGGCTATTCCCGTCATTCGTAAGCTCCGTGGTCAGGCGTAGCATAGCTATTCTGAAGAAGAATAATAGGCACGAGCAGCGAAATGAGGTCACTTCAAGCTTCACGCCATGGCATCATTAGTCCCACAACGCTGTGTTCATAGTGACGACTCGATGTTATACGTCACTTATCTCAGTACTAAACATTTGACGTTCAGAGAATCAACTTGCAATTTTCTTGCTGATTTTCACGTCTATGGCTTACAGGTCACAATTTGACCTAATACTACTCCAGGGCCGTGACAAACAGCAGGCTTATGCAAACATTGTTTATGAAAAATCATGCGGGTATTAATGAAAATATAGGGTTTTTTCGTAAAAGAAAAATTAAAGTTATGTTAGCTGTTTTACAAATGACTTCTAAAAAGTGGTGCAGAACATTGTCTGATTTTCAGACCTAGGGCATACAGGTCACAATTGACTTAATCGTACCCGACAGCCGAGACAAACTGTAGGCTTATGTAAATACCGTATACAAAACATAATGCGATTATTAATGAGAAGATTACTTTTTTCGTAAAAAAAAAGATTCAATTGTTTTAAGATTAACCCATTTAATTCGTGAAATTAATCTCAAAAAGTGAAAATATATATATTTTTTTTTAATTATCACTCAAAAAGTTCTAGAGGTACAATGCTGGTTAACGAACTCATTCAATATCTCCCTTTTATCTAGCTATACGCAAAATATCTAGTAAAAATAAGGAAAAAATACGTACTCCAGTGTGGATCAACCGGTTTTTGTGAAACGGCCGTTTTCTTGCCAATGAGCATTTTAATCAAAACCGCATCGAAAGTAAGGTCCGGAGATAATTCTTTTAGGGACAATATCCTAAAATTTCAATCTTTCCCGTCCTTAAACGCGAGCTCTAGTCGCTGTCACACCTCACACACACACACACACACACACACACACACACACCACACACACACACACACACACACACACACACACACACACACACACACACACACACACACACACACACACACACACCACACACACACACACACAACACACACACACACTCATAGGGCGCTTGGCGCCAAAAAGAGGTTCTCTAGCAAGGTTTGCGTAACTAGACGTGACGTCATTTTTATCGTGTTACTTCTTTGCCCGAATTTCTGCACCGGCACGCCAAAAACGTCATGTGCATGCTCCGGAATGCGCTCCGATCCAGCCCCATTTTCAATACGGTAAACAACAAGTGTAAAGAGACTGTAAGAAGACACTGAGAGTAGATCTAGTCGTCTGTAGTTGAGTAACCAAACCCGACCTAACTCACATTAAACGGGATATTTTGGAAGCGAATGCCGATGTTTTCCTAGTAGAGTAGATTCGCTAGTTACCGCGTACATTTCGTGCAGTGCGTTCTTCATGGGCCACTTTTGTCGGGAATGAGCTTAGTTTGTTCATTTGCGGACGACGCATACGCCCCGCACAACTTTCTGACGGAAGTGACCAAATAGTTACATATTTTTCTGCTGTGGTCCTTGCCGCATAGATAGCTGTGTCGACGTCTTGTTTGAACACCTCCCGTTTGTCAAGAGGAGACCAGCGTGATTAATCATGTCATATCACCATAAACACCAGTAATCTCTCCGCTGATTTTCCTCGGCAGACATCTTTATGGACGAATCTGGCACGCACCCCGATTACTGTGATGGAGAATCGCGTTTATGGTCCTAATGTACGAGACAGCACTCGGCCGAGCCCAATGCGCAAAAGGCCATCGGGCCCACGTCGGCCCGATAGCGTTTTGCTCACTGGGAGGTAGTCTGGTGCGTGTGTTTGCTAGTTTGTGCTTTTGGGCCGTACGGCTGGAAGCTGTAAGGTCCAAAATCACAGACCGGCACACACAGGTCAGCACACTTTATTAGGTGCAGGCCAATGGAATATGACGCTACATCCACAAACTGTTGAGCAAATTCCGCATTTATAACTTCCTCGCGTGTCTGGAGGGCGCATGAGGATCTATTCCTCTTGGAGATGCGCGTATGATTGTGTGTGTGCGTGTGTGTGTGTGTGTGTGTGTGTGTGTGTGTGTGTGTGTGTGTGTGTGTGTGTGTGTGAGAGAGAGAGAGAGAGAGAGAGAGAGAGAGAGAGAGAGAGAGAGAGAGAGAGAGAGAAAGATTGACGTCATATTTAGAGTATTATGTCAGTGTCTGCGTGGTGGCGGAGTTGCCTCTTTTACGTCACCGCCACTGTCTACTTTCCTAGAAGTAAAGTGGTTTTTTAAAATAATTTTTATAGTGTTTTCATTCTTTTCTGAAATTTTTTTTTTTCACTACAGAAGTTGAAAGGATACAAAGTTGGTTAACGAACTCATTCAATGTATTTCTCCAAACTAGTTATATGCAAAAGTTCAAGTAAATATGACAAAAAGTACGGACTCAGTCAGCCGACTTCCTATAAACGGTTGTTTATGTCTTCAATGAGACATTCAATTACAATATGCGCGGAGGCTCTCTTAGCCACCCAATTAAGAAAGTATTTCGCCAAGTTTCAAGCTTGTGTGTACAGAAATATCGGAGATTCTCATGTTTACATACATACGCACACACATACATACGGCACATACGGCATACATACATACGTACATACGCACATACGGCGCTTCGCGCCAAATGTACGTTCGGCAGCGAGGTTAGCGTAATAGACATGACGTAATTTTTATCTAGTTACTTCAATTGTTAGAGGTTTATCCTGCCCGCCTTTGACATCATGGACATGCTATTAAATTCGCCGCACCGCGACCCGTCCTAAAAAGTCCCTTCTATAAATAGAAGGGACTTTAAAATGGCACTTGTGCTAATTACTTCATCCGTTGAGAAATAAAGTTTCATTTCAAAGTTTCATTTAATTTCACCACCTCCATTCTCCACCAGTTTCCCTTACCCCGTCCCCCTCCCTCCCCACTCCGTCAACTCTCCACCATTTTACACTTCCCTCCTCCCCTCCTCCCCACGTCCACCAACTTTCTCCCTTCCTTCCCTAAACCCTCCTCTCCGCTTCCTTCTCTCTCGACAGACTGTTTTCCCCTCTCCTCCCCTCCCGGCTTCCTTCCACTCTCCACCAGCCTTCCCATTGCGCTCACCTCCTCCACAATCTTTCCCACTGCCACCCCCACCCATCCCCTTCACTCTACTGGCTAGTACCCAGTAAGCATTGGTCCTCGGGCCGACGGGCCCACTGCAACCGACCTCGTTCCGAGAGTCTTTTGCTTACTCTCCACCATCTTTTTCACCACCCTTCCCTCAGCCGCACCCCCTACCCCCCCCCCCCTCCATTCTCTAATACCTACCCTCTCCCGCCCTCTCCGCTGCTCTCCTGTCCTTTAGCTTCCCTCCCCTCCCTTTTCTGCTCCCCCTCCCCTCTCACCAACTTCCCATCGCCTCCCTCACCCTTCCCTCTCCATCAACAGTCCCTCCCCTCCTCGGCGAAGTGTCAGGGGCTTGCTCCGCCTTCGCCACGGGTTGGCCTGGCATTGCAGTATCTCCAGGATCCGGCCCACTCTCTCCGGGGAGAAAAACCAATACCAAAAGCAGTTCAAACTACAACTCTAATTTTACAAAACGGTTTGTTTCAGTTTCTTTTCTCTTCCAAAGTTACGCCAGTTCCTCTAGTACACCAATATTGTATAACTCATTGCTTTCTGCGTAGGTAACCCCCCGTCCAATAGAATTCCCAAACAGTATACGTGCATAGAATCCTGCCAGAGATCTGGAAACATGGAGACCCAGCACTGCACAACAAGCTCCACGACCTCAGTCTCTGCTGCTGGGAGGAAGGAACACTACCAAAGGATCTCCGTGATGCAGTCGTCAGCAACCTGTACAAGAACAAAGGAGAGAAGTCTGCCTGCTCCAACTATCGTGGAATTACCCTGCTGTCCATTGCCGGGAAAATTCTCGCAAGGCTGCTCCTGAATCGGTTGGTACCTGGCATCGCTGAAGACCACCTCCCAGAGGGCCAGTGTGGCTTCAGAGCCAACAGGAACACCACCGACATGGTCTTTGTGCTGAGACAGCTTCAGGAGAAGTGCCGCGAGCAGAACAAAGGGCTGTACGTAACGTTTGTTGACCTAACAAAAGCGTTCGACACTGTGAGCAGGCAAGGCATGTGGCAGATCCTGGAGCAATTTGGCTGTCCCCCAAAGGTCCTCAGCATGATCGTCCAGCTACACGAGGACCAGCAAGGCCAGGTCAGACTCAACAATGACCTCTCTGAACCATTCCCCATTCTCAACGGTGTGAAGCAGGGCTGCGTGCTGGCACCGACCCTCTTCACCATCTTTTTTAGCATATATTGAAGCGGGCCACAGTGGACCTCGACGATGACGACACAGTGTACATCAGGTATCGTCTCGATGACAGCCTGTTCAACCTCAGACGACTGCAGGCCCACACCAAAACCCTGGACCAACTGATTCGTGAGCTGCTCTTTGCTGAACAGGCCCCCTGTTCAACCCTCAACGACCCCTGGGGGCAGGGCCCAACCACCAAACCCCTGGGGACCCCCAAACTGGGAATTTATTCGTGGAGCCCGCTTCCTTTGCTTTGTGAACTGCTTTGCCCCCCCCTCGTTGCACACACAGAGAGAGCCATGCAGCATCCTGCTTCGCAGACGCTGCCCAGCTCTTTGGACTCGAGGTCAGTCTGAAAAAGACAGAGGTCCTCCATCAGCCGGCACCCAAGGAAGAGCATCGCCTTTCCCACATCACCATCGGCGAGTCTGAACTGAAGTCAGTACGCCAGTTTACCTACGTTGGCTGCATCATCACGTCAGACGCCAAGCTGGACAAGGAGCTGGACAGCAGGCTGGCAAAAGCGAACAGCGCGTTCGGGCGACTATCCAAGTGGGTGTGGCACAATCAACAGCTGAAAACAGGCAACCCCTAAAGATCAGCGTGTACAGAGCTGTCGTCCTCACCACCCTGCTGTATGGTTCCGAGTCCTGGGCCCTCTACCGCAGCCAACTACGACTCCTCGAACGCTTCCACCAGCGCTGTCTGCGTAGCATCCTCGGCATTCACTGGGGTGTCTATGTCACCAACGTCGAGGTCCTTGAACAGGCAGAAACTGTGGACATCGAGGCTTTGTTGCTGCGGACACAGCTCCGCTGGGCGGGGCACGTCTTCAGGATGGAGGATCTTCGTCCACCCAAGATCACCCTGTTCGGCGAGCTCGCCACAGGACACCGAGACAGAAAGGCACCAAAGAAGAGATACAAAGACTGTCTCAAGAATTCACTTAGTGCCTGCCAAATCGACCACCGCCAGTGGTCTTCGCTTGCTGCGGACCGCGACACATGGCGCTCCACCATTTACAAGGCAGCCGTCTCCTTTGAGGACTTGCGCAGAGCTAGCCTTAAGGACAAGCGGCTCAGGAGAAAAAACAGAGATGCCGCAACTCAGAATCCTGGCCACTGCGGTCGAACCTGCCTGTCCCGGATTGGCCTCCGCAGCCACGAGCATGCCTGCAGACGTCGTGGGCAACCCCTAAAGATCTTCGTTCGCGAAGTCAAAGCCAAAAGACCTTGCGTACGTGCATGGAGTGTGTTAGTTCTGCAAGTACCTGTCCGATACATTTGAGATTCAATGACTTCGAATCCAAGAATCTTAACCTTTTAGGTGTCGGTAGTAGTTTTAGTGGCAATGATTCCTGCAGGGTTAACGAGATCAGATTGAATCAACCCGATGTTTTGTTTCATTCTTTGTTTGTTTGTAACTTATGTCTTTCTTTCTGTCTGCCTTTCTTCTACTTCTTCCTCTCTCGTACTTGAGTTCCTGAAACGCCGGATAACACGCCCACCCCAATGCGCAAAACTGAGGCCATCGGCCCGATGCCGGCGGCCGCCGTTGGCCCGCGCACGGCCTTGCGCGGGTCAACGACCGCCCGATGGCCTTTTGCGCTTTGGCCGGACATCAGACACAGTTTGAAAAGCACGGGGGCAGTAAACCATGAAAATTAGCTGTTGTCCTGTTCGCAGTTGTCCTGTATTCCCAGTCACATCTCTGTCTGTCAAAATCAGATCACTTTCTCTGACAGTGTCAAAAACCTTGATTTTTTCATTGACAGAGACCTCAAAATGGATAAGTATGTGAGTCATATGTGCAGATCAGCTTTTATTGAACTTCGGCACATTAGCAGCTATTCTGGCACCGCCCTTGAACTATCATAGTCAAATTTCTTTCTTTCAGTAGTGTATCAGGATGAAAAGGATTAACATTACCCCTCCTCCCACCTATCACCACTACCCTTAACTCCCCTCCGCTAACTCTCAACCGACGTTTTTATTACTCTTGGCTCCCTTCTGCCTCCCCCACCCCCACCCCCACCCCCCCACCCCCCACACCTTCCCCCAGGCCCCCCCCCCCCGCCCCCCCGCCCCCCCCCTTCTTTTTCACCAACTCTCCCTCTCTCCCCTTCAGTCACGGTAAGTATGAACAAGATGGAATGAACCCTAACCTCTACCTTTTGTCTTTGACCTGATTCTGATGTTGAATTATCTCCTATGGAAAAAGTCTCGCAGATTCTGCCAATGCGTCAGTGAGTTCTATAAGGGGCGCAGGACAAATGCATCATTGATTTGTCAAACGTCATTTGACATGACGTAAGTTATAGTTTTTATATAATTTTATATTTTACGTAATATGAGTTTCACTTTCGCTTCATAGGCTTGAGAAAATGGTGACAAAACTAGAACTTCATGGTACAATTTCAGTCTTGCTAATACTTGTTTGAAAGCAGGTTGAATTTACCTAGCTACATGATATACTAAGTACACGGATCACCTGCATGCTCTTCTGAAAGCGCGTCGATGTGTGCGTGCGTGTCAGTGCGTGCGTGCGCGCTCCAAACATCTCCAATAGGCATAGATTAGGCCTGGCGGGTTCAAGTACTGACTCGGAATGCCGCCCAGTGTGCTCTTTCATGTAGTGCAAGAAATTCAAAACTGGCAAGGGAACTCTTATTACCGTGCAGGCTGCTGCAATAATACAGTATAACTGTACTCCAGGGTTGCCCCAGATGCCAATTTAATTATGGGAAGCCGGTAGGGTAACGTGTATTGTTAGAGGCGCCAAGACGGTAAGTCCGCGGCCTCTACTCATGACGTAGCAAGGTTGCTCCGGGTGCCAAATTAACCCATTTAGCCCCAATGCACTGCAGTAGTGTAGCAGATGGATCGATCATGTTCATTCAAGGGTAGCGCCAGACTAGCTTGGTGCCATCAGGCACTAACCTTGAATTATGCAGTGAACTGGTACATACTCATTAGGTGACATTAGTTTCAAAGTTTCATTTCATGTACACCTTCAAAATGTGGGAAAAGCGGGCCTTTGGGTTAACTCTTCCGCACACGGCGCACAGCCTTCAAGCTCACGCAGTCGAATTTTGTAGCCCTCTAATTAGGGAACAAAGGCAAATAAGTTCGCCTAGTACCACACAGCCCCTTTCTCATAGTATTTCTTGTATTTATCCTACGAAACCAGTGTCAAAATGTTTATCAACCTTGTAAGGAGTCATATCCTGGGGGTAATTGGTTACAGAGACATGCTTCCGGTGGCGATGAGTGATACTTGGGGAATGCCGAAAACTAAATGTTTCTTGTATTTAGTATGCTAAATGTCCCCTATGTAGGTCTGTGCCTTTCATGTATTTTCGGAGGAGGGTGAATGGAACCAGTTCAGCTTTAGTAGAAGAAGTACATTATAGCTGGAAGGGTCCAGAAACTGAGCAGTATTGGGAAATGGAATTTTGAGTGTTTTTTAAATTGGTTAATGAGGGACTACTTATATCTGTCTTGGTAGTTCATCCAACCCTTCGACTTGCATAATTATGTATATGTACACACTCCATAAAGTTTTCTCTCCTTTGGCACATGTATTGATATCAGTATTGTTTAACAAGTAAATTAATATTCATGAATTTGCTTGATAGACTTTCCTTCCCAAAATCCCTTGCGCGCCAAGATGACTCGATCTTGATGATACTTGCATTTTCAAAACAGAAACGCGAAATATGCTCACACTGCAACATTGACAAGCTACGGAACTACAAGCTGGAACTGTGCGGCGGTTCATGGCTATGCCGTCCAGTCGGCGCAACCCGGCGTCTGTTATCTTGAGTCGCCGTTCGTCGGAAAGACGCGCAGTTCCGCGCTTCTTTTGAGTCCGCCGCACGTTATCGCGTCAGTCGCAGTCAAGGGATTAACCTTTTGACTGTCGGTAGCGGATTTTAGAAATCAACGCGACAGAATCCGCTACCGACAGCCTTAGGGTTAAATTAATGTGCGCTGCTATTACGGTTTGAAGCCGTAAAGTCCTAAATGATAGACCATCACACCTGTTACGTTGTGACAGTTGCACTATGAGTTAGATGACAGAGAATGGCCAGCTTTGTTGCTTGCAATTATCGCTTATGTTCCGGAATTCATATTGTTGTTTAGCTCATTCTACCCCAACACCGAAATCCCCAAATTTTACCGTTCTCCTCTGAAGACTGCACTCTAGTGCAGGACACAGATCGACCATGATAGTTCAAGGGTGATGCCAGAATAGCTTGGCGCCCATAGGCGCCAAGCTATTCTGGCATCACCCTTGAACTTATCATTGGGTCGGGGTATCCTTATCTCTGCTGCTGGACCTGGTGGTGTACTGTTCTGGGTCTAGGTGTACTGGATACTGGAGTCTGAGCTCTAGCAGGCAGCTAGGCTTGGTCTCATTTCACTCAAAATCGAAACCACGAGTGTAGTATGCAGGGAATAACCTAGCGAAGAAAGAAACACGCTTAAAAAGACAGTTACAACACAAATATTAGTATTATCTTAAACAAAAACTGTTTTGAGACTATACTAGACTATTCGCTACTCAATGCGCAAAAGGCCATCGGGCTGACGTCGGCTCGATGGCCTTTTGCGCATTGGGTACTTATGTGGTCAGTGTATAGAAACAGTCCCCTCTTTGAATGGATTTTCCCCACCGGTCTGCCTGGGACTGGTGGGTTAGATTTTTAGTCCCAGGTCAGCACAGGGGGTTTTCTCTCATGGGCATGTTCTGTCTACCCTTTACTCACCTGTATTGCCAAAAACTCCACAGTCTGCACTGCTTAGCCTTGTGGATGTGTGCTAATGTCTAGCTTTTTAGGCCCTCTGGTTTATTTACGTATTGACCGCTGCGACATACTTCACTGTTTAGTTTTTTTTTTTTTTCACAGCAGTGCAGCACGTCCTGAGCTGTGCTGCGGACGTTAAGGTACTTGATGGTTCCAGGAGATACATCTTTACTCGTCCCTTTGGCAGTATTTGTCTGGAGTTAGTGGGGTGTGGGGTGGGGTGGGTGGGGGGTGGGGGGGGGGGGGGGGTCATGATTCAGCTTGAGAAGAGTTGGCATGCGGGTAGGTGGTGAAAGAGTTTATGGGTAGGTGGTGACTGAATGGCCCACCTCAGCAGCAAAGCGTCTTCGGGCCCATGACGGCCGCACGGGGCCCGCGCACTCCATGTGCCCAAGGACCTTTGCTTGCTGGGTATCGTGCATCAGTTTCTGGTGGTTCCCAAATGACTGGTACGCTGCAAGGAAGGGCCAGTCCGTTCTTTATTGCACTGCAAAGTGTCTGCCCACTCTACTTAGTGTCTGGCAGTCTGGTTTAACGAGAGCTCATAAGACTTTCACTTCCATCGACATCTGCGGGAGATGGATCGACCATGAATATCATGGTCGATCCATCTCGCGCAAGTAGCGCTAAACTGTGTCATTGACAGCTCAAGGACAGTGCCTTTAGGCACTATCACGGTCGATCCTTCAGTTCTTATGCTTATACATCTGTCTTATTTGTTTTCTCGTTTAGTTATGCAGTACGTGAGTTAAAGTACCATTACACATAAAATCTTAAGACACATTTCAGCATCATTTGTGTCAAGTTTGTTATCGCCCTTGTCGATACACCTAATGAACATTAACAGCAGCCTGGACACGCAGCAAAAGCACAAGCGTAATGGCCGCACTTATTTATTTTGCCCTGCCGTCAGCGTGTCAAGCTATTTTTTAGCTGTTTCTCGTACTGCATGAAAGCGTTGTATTTCTAGAACGGAGTGGAGTCATTGTCAGGTTACTTGCCGTGCGCTGAACTGGATTGTCCTATGTCTAAATGACTAGACTTGTGTGTAGCGTTTCGTCACCATCTGTTTCAGAAGTGTATATTTGAACAGTTACGGCGGTAGTGGGCCTTCAATGCCGATTGAGTATTACCATACTCAATCGGCATGAAAAATAGTAGCGTGAAGCCTCACGCGACATCATAGGCCTACTTATACAATCTGTGCAACCTGTGTTTATGGTACGAATAGATCTGATGCCACTTTAGGGTTTCACTTTTGCTGGTTTCCCTCTTTTCACGTTTACAGTCGGTAAATCCTGAGATGCGTACAACGGATTGCAGCCACTGGCAACGTGACTACTGTCTTGCAAGTGTTCGCACTATCGTAGTTAGCAGGCGACTCAGCTCCAAACATGCCTGTTTCAGTAGCTCCGTCTGGGTTTGTCAGTTCCTGTCTGTACCTAAAAGTTAACTCATTCGACACGAACGGCATCCGGATACGCGGCTTTAGCCGCGTATCCGGATGCCGTTCGTGTCGAATGAGTTAACCCACACCACAAATCGCACGATCACAGTACCGTCGGCGCCAGTCACTGTCAGTCGAGGTAATGAATTCAACCAGAGGCACGGGGCCCGTACTAAACCTGCGGAGTCGTAGGAACGGCACGCGCAAGCTATCACCATATGGACACTCAGTGGAACTATACACGCATGTACGCATGTGCTGGTCTGTGATTTTGGACTTTACGGCTTGCAGCCGTAAGTTCCAAAATCACAAACCTGCACTCACTGATTTGTGATAAAACCGCGGTTTACATTTTCGGTCGCGTAAAAGTGTCACGAAAACCACCAAATGTGATGATAGGAATCTTTTATCGGTGGATACGTTTACCGGAGATCTTCACGTACGCTCGTGACTGGAAACCAATTAACCCTTTCACTTCCAAATACAATTACGTATCAGGTTGTTACTGTTTTGTTTAATTTTTTCTAAACTTTTTTTTTTTTTTTTACCTGATGCTCGCGGTACGTATGCTCGTGAAAAGAAAGCAGTGTCACGTGATTCTCCGTTGGGCAGACCTTTTGGGTCTGCGGTGTAGGTTAAGCCGAGCCTCTGCTGCTGTGCGCGGGCCAACCTATGACCGACATCAGCCCGAGAACATTTTTCTCACCGGACACCTGCAGGCGGCTAATGTGACCACAACACCGGACCTACCGAGGAGTCCACTTGTACTACAAGTACAATGGTCATCTTTCACCGGTCGGTGCTTGTGACACTGGACATTGGGTGGCGCGGTTTGTAAAGATTAGTAGGATTGTTACGTGGTGGAGTTGTAGTCGAAGTATGATAAACACACCAGACACACACGCACGTAGAGTTCTTTAAAGTAAACCTCGTTCAGCTGCAATCCGTCACACGTGGCTTAAGGATGTAGACAATACTGGAGTAACAGTTCCAACAATATTTAATTCAGCGATGCGATATCCACACAATAATGCTCTTTCAAATGCACAAACTACTGAATACAAAGTCTCTTCTGCTATGTCCGTACTACGACTCAAAGTTTCTCATAAATAAATAATAATAATAAATAAATAATTACGGTATTTATAATGCGCTTATCTTATAATAATTATAACTCTAAGCGCGCACTCACAACTCGCACACGCATGCGCACGCTTTAGACAATGACTCACGTAACACAAATAGTGAAGATACATTAGGACGGTCAGCTTGGGCTGGGGAGTGTGGTGATATAGTGCTAGAACTGTTGAAAGAGATGAGTTTTGAGGGCAGACTGGAAGGAGGAGAGCGAGTGTTTCTGACGGAGAGAGAGTGGGAGAGTGTTCCAGGTGGTTGGACCGTATACTGAGAAAGAGCGGGGGCCGAAAGTGCTGAGTTTGGTGCGGGGGATGAGGAGGCGGAGAGGGTCAGAGGCGGAGCGGAGGGAGCGGGGAGGAGTGTAGGGGTGAAGTAAGTTGGAGAGATACGCAGGAGCGTAGTTGTTCAGGGATTTGTAGCAGAGAGACAGAATCTTGTATTGGATGCGTTGGGGGATGGGGAGCCAGTGAAGGAGCTTGAGCAGGGGAGTGATGTGGTCGGATTTTTTCTTTCTGAGGACGAGGCGGGCAGCATTGTTCTGGACGCGCTGGAGAGTGAGAGTGGTGGAGTGAGGAAGGCCAGAAAGGAGAGAGTTGCAGTAGTCGATGCGAGATAAGATGAGAGAGACAGCGAGTTTGGTGGCAGCTTCGGTAGTGAGGTATTTTCTGATCTGACTGATGCGGCGGAGGTGGAAATAACATGCCTGGGCCGTGGCGGAGACGAAGCTGGTCATGGAAAGAGAGGAATCGAGGATAACGCCAAGGTTCTTGACCGAGTCAGAGAGGGAGATGGGGGTGCTGTCGAGTTGAAGGTGGAGAGAGGGAGAGAGCTGGGAAAGTTTCTGGCGAGTGCCTACCAGCATGGCTTCCGTTTTGTCGTCGTTCAGTTTGAGCTTGTTTGCTGTCATCCAGTTTTTCACGTCTTCATAGCAGTCAGCCGTGCGAGTCAGTAGTGTCTGAGTGTTGTCGAGTTTGTCTTTGTCTAGTAGTTGTGAGTCGTCAGCGTAGAGGTGGTGGTGTATGTGGTGAGACTGGATGATGTTGGACAGTGGGGAGATGTAGAGTGTAAAAAGGACCGGGCCCAGGACGGACCCCTGAGGAACGCCGCAGGAGAGCCTGACTGGGTTGGAGGAGACGCCGTCGATGGTGACGGACTGCTGTCTGTCGGAGAGGTAGGAGAGAAACCAGGAGTGAGCAGAATCAGTGATGCCAAAGGAGTGGTGGAAGCGGTGGAGGAGGATAGAGTGGTCTATGGTGTCGAAGGCGGCAGAGAGATCGAGTAGCGTAAGAAGGGAGATGTTGCCCGAGTCAGTGGAGAGAAGCAGGTCGTTTAGGATATGTAGAAGGGCAGTTTCAGTGCTGTGATGTTTGCGATAGGCAGACTGGAAGGGACTGAGGAGGTTGTTGTCGGCGAGGTGGAGGTTGAGTTGGTTGAGGACGACCTTCTCAAGAAGCTTGGACAGGAAAGAGAGATTGGAGACTGGGCGGTAGTTCTTGAGTTCGTTTGGGTCGAGGTTGTGTTTTTTGAGGAGAGGACGGACGATGGCGGACTTGAAGATATCGGGGACGGAGCCATTTTCTAGAGATGTGTTGATGATGTCCGTAATGAAGGGCAAAAGTTTTGGGAGGCCGTCCTGGTAGAGGGAAGCTGGGAGGGGGTCTAGTTCGCAGGTTTTGAAAGGCATGGACTTTATGGTCTTGAGGACTTCATCCTGAGAGACGGGGCGGAAGGACGAGAGGGGAGTGCCGGAAAAGGGGGTGTCAGGGAGGCAAGGCGAAGAAGGCAGAGTGTCGAGTGTGTTGCGCAGAGTTTGGATTTTGTCGGAGAAATAGGAGGAAAAGGCGGACGGAAGTTCTTCTTTGCTGTGTGTGTTGGGAAGAGGATAGTCTTTAGAAGTGCCTAGGAGTGTGTTCATGGTAGCGTAGAGGGTTTTGGAATAAGTGGATTCCAGGATTTTGTTTTGAAGGTGTTTGCGTTTGGAGTCGGAGATCATTCTGCAGACTTTGGATCTGGTGGTTTGGAAGATCTCTCTGTGAACGGTGAGGTCGGATGAGCGCCAGCGGCGTTCCGCTTGTCGACGCTCGCGCTTGGCCTCGGCTATGTCGTCAGTGAGCCAGGGGGAGGGGAGTCGGTCGGGTATGGAGCAGGTGGTGACAGGGGCATGGGTGTCTAGAAGTTTTCGAAGGGAGGAATCGAAATGGGATGCAAGATCGGGAGAGGAGGCGGGGTCCAAGAGAAGGTCGACAGCTTCGTCGAAAAAGTTCTCTCGGTTGACAGATTTTAGTTTGCGACGAGAGACAAAGAGCTTGGGCTTTTTCGAGGGAGGTATGTTGAGGGCGACGAGAATAGCGAGGTGGTCGGAGGGAAGCACAGAGGAGGTGTCAAAGTCGAGGAAGAGTTGATCGGAGGTGCGGGTGATGATCCAGTCGAGGGTGTGGCCGAGTCGGTGGGTGGGTTTAGTGATGTGCTGTGTAAGATTGTGGTTAGAAAGTGACGTGCAAAGGCGTTTTGTGTCGGGGTGGTCGGGTTTGTCGAAGTGGAAGTTAAAATCACCAAGAAGGATGTGTTTTCCGGGTCGTGTGCTGTAGTGGTCGAGGAGGAGATCGAACTCGGTGAGGAACATGGAGTTTGTGAGTTTGTTTTGAGAGCTTGGAGGGGGGCGATAGATACATGAGAAGATGAGGGACTGGCCAGGGAGTGTTCCTACGGCCTCGACAGATTCAAAGGAGGGATGAGCAAAAGGGAGAGACTGAGAGAAGGAGAGGTGAGTTGAGAGACAGTCCCTGTAGATGATGGCAATGCCACCCACATCGTCTCTCGCAAAAACTACGTGTCTCTACAACTGACAAAGCAAGACAATGTACTCACGGGCTTTCCCAGCGCCCTCCTTATATACACTATCAAAATCTAGAATCTTCTACGGAAATCATGAACTCAAACAACCAGAACGAAACGCGCAGCCGAAACTCATTAACATGAATTTTCCAGAAACAATATAACAGGCTACAAAAATACGGCTGCTCACTTCAGCTCTAAATTCTAACGTATAATTAAGACACATAAAAGTATGGTATCCCTATCTATGATAGCTCAAAAAGGTACGAGAACATTCACCAAACAAAATAAAAGCTGCTCACTACACGCGCACAGGAAAACAAAAAGTAGCGAAAATGTTGCGATGTCACCTAGCCGACGTGACACTTTTGAGGCCACTAGACAGTGCGACCCTTCTACAACGTTCCGGACTAAACTTAACAAAACGAAATCGGCTCTACTCACGAACAAAAGAAAATCTTACTAAAAAGGCACTAAATCATAACCGTGATAGCTCAAATAAACAACATATCGTTACCTACGAATAACACATGTACGCTCTCACAGGATAACACAACCACAATCGTAACAAGGATCTCTACGTCGGCAAAGCGCTGACGTCAAAGGGACATTTGCTTTGCGCATCTGAGAAAACCATCTGCCTGGGAACTCTCTCTCTCTCTCTCCGTGAGATAGCCTTAGTTGCCTGCTCGGCGTTAAACCCAAATAACTCTCTCTCTCTCTCTCTCTCTCTCTCTCTCTCTCTCTCTCTCTCTCTCTCTCTCTCTAAATATAATGTCTTTTTTTTCTTATTTTTTTATATTGTAGATGTTAGCAACGGCAAGTGTGTAAGATGACGATTTGTTTTTGTCAAAACTTTTTACCGTTGATAAATAAAGTTTCATCATCATCATCATCATCATCATCATCAACATCATCTCTCTCTCTCTCTCTCTCTCTCTCTCTCTCTCTCTCTCTCTCTCTCTCTCTCTCTCTCTCTCTCTCTCTCTCTCTCTCTCTCTCTCTCTCTCTCTCTCTCTCTTGTTCGTCAGTAATGGTATGAACGAAATTCATGCCGCTGGGATGGCTGCAGTGAAGTCCACTTGAAGAGACTCAACTCGTTACACAGAAGGGCAGCAAAGTTAATCCTTCCTGACCCGACTCACAACAGAAGAAAAACTCGCCAAAATAGGATTTTTTTCTGCCGCTGCAAGACCACTTCAGATACAATAAATAAGGCTATTTTTATGTTCAAAGTGTGGAAACAGAAATTACCAGAATATATCACAACTCTTTTCTCTAAGTCGGAATCTAGGCTTGGTGATATTAGGACACTTTTTTTAGTCTCCAAAACAAGAATTGATATATACAAATCTAGTTTGTCATTTTCGGGAACGCAGACTTGGAACACGCTTCCTGATTATGTGAAATCCGCTTCCTCTCTAGCCCGTTTCAAAATCAGTCTCTTCAAGTACTTCTCGAAGCAATCGTAATCACTACGGTGAAATATATACTGCCCTGTAAATCTGATTATGTTTGCTCCCAGTTATAAACTCTGTGTGTGTGTGTGTGTGTGTGTGTGTGTGTGTGTGTGTGTGTGTGTGTGTGTGTGTGTGTGTGTGTGTGCGTGTGTGTGTGTTTAGGAGTGTAGTGAGATCATCGTGGGACTTTCTTTCCCAAAACTAGCAATGTTTTCAGTGCTTCATTCGTATGTAACTATATACTTAGTTTTGTGTGTATATTGTCTCGTAGTTTTGTAGCAACGGCAGATTTGAAAAATGGCTATGTCTTTGACGGCGTCAAGGCCTCGAACCGTGTGCATAAATAGAAGTTTTCATTTGATCTCATTGAGATGCAGTTTGAATGCTCTTGCGCTCTCCTCACGTTATCATGCTCATCTGATCTCTCTCTCTCTCTCTCTCTCTCTCTCTCTCTCTCTCTCTCTCTCTCTCTCTAGTCTCTCTCTCTCTCTCTCTCTCCACTCAGTCTACTCTACTTTAGTATAAAGATGTGATATAAAGGATCAATATTCATTTCTTCATTAATGAATGTTCATTTGCCACGCACACACACACACACACGCACGCACATACATGCACAGCACACACACACACACACACACACACACACACACACACACGCACACACACACACACACACACACACACACACACACACACACACACACACACACACACACACATACACATCGGCACACCCTGGCATAAACGGAACTAGTCGAGAACTGAATTCTTTACCCGATGCGCAAAAAGGCCATCGTACCGACGTCGGCCGCCGTTGGTCCGCGCATGGTCCGATGGCCTTTTGCGCATTGGGTAGTCATCTGCGAGCTCAAGATAGCGTCGGAGTCTGCGAGTTTGTCTTCAGAGGGTAAACACCCGACACATGTTTATTGTAGGTGCCGTAAAAAAATGTAGAGATTACTGCAGGGTGTTTGCCGACGGATCGGATTTCAGAACACGTGCTGAGGAAAAATAAATTAATGTTTTTTCATATTAACCTCTTATGATACATTTTGATCTTGCC
>BTPG01000006.1:179052554-179085054 GCA_036245525.1 Semisulcospira habei | reverse complement strand
TGATCGAGTTGTGAATATACACCGCTATACCCGTCTGACCTATGAATTTAGCATCGCGGCGTAGGACGGAGAGAGAGAGAGACAGAGACATAGATTAAAGTGGGTTTGGTGCTTGTCATTGCGACCAGTTCTCATAAATGGCGTGTAGAGGAAGGAGTAGTTTTAGAAGCTGAAAATAGCATTTAACTTCCTAGTGTTTGTGTTTTAGTTCTCACTCGGACTCATTTGTTCATATACTGACGAGCAAATGAAATGCGAAATGTCTGGAATCATCGTGTGTTTCACATTAGTGTTTCCGATGATTACAAAAAAATGTCGCGTTTCTTTTGCTCGACAGTATACCTTCATTTTTCACTAACTTATGAATTCACTGACGATGTATGCCTTTTATAATTTTTCATGACGTCTAGATAAAAAATAATGTGGGAGATAGATCGGCCTCGATATATTGCAAGGGTATGGTGCCAGATTAGCGTGGTTCCTATTCAAGATAATTTGGCACCACTCTTGAACTATGACAGCTGATACATTTTCATTTGTGTTTATGGTGTTTTAAAGGTGCACGCTTCATGAAATTAAAAGGCATTCTTTACGAGTAGTTGCGAGACTGACATTGACCCATTTAACCCCACAGCCGCATTTTCTAAATTTGGAAGGTGTCATCTAACGACTATGTACCAGCTGTAGGAGATAGATCGACCATGATAATTCAAGGGCAGGGCCAGATTAGCTCGGCGCCATCAGGCGCCAAGCTAATCTGTCACTACCCTTGAATTATCATAGTCGATCCATCTCCTGCTATAGGGCTTTGGGGTTAAATAAGTTCCCTGACAACGCAAAATTGAAGGGGACGTATTCTACGTTTGGCCAGGTAGGCGTTTGCGGCACCAAACCACCCTAATCAGACACTACCCTTGAACTTTCATGATCGATTTACCCTTTCTTGAAATGTCAGGTTTTCAGGAATAAACTGCCTTTTGAAGTTAAACTTAGTTTGTTCATCAAAAACTTCTAACTCTATAACTGATATATAATGAATATATAATTGATGACTTGGCTCTGTGCCGCTTGAAAATGGCGGGTCATTAAATAATGCTTTCACCACTAAAACTCATCACTTTTCAATTTAGTCAACTGGAAATTACTCTGTCTGACGAGGCAGACATTTTCTAAATGATGTCGTGTTCGAGCATGATTGATGAGGCGTTTTTCTCCGTTTAACACTTAATGATCTCCTCTGCTTGAGAGAATCGGCATGGGGTCAAGAGAATCTGGGTCTCTTGTGGTTATTTTTGTGTTCTTTGAAGTGTATTGGTTTCCAAGCTATTCACTGGAAACAAAGATACAAATTTGCAGCTTTAAATGAATAAATTGGCACATCTCTGTTTCTAGACTGTGACATCTGATTCACAGCATGGCCTACCGGCAAGCAAAGGTCCTCAGGCCCTCGACGGCCGCTGCCGTGGGCCCTAAGACGTTTTGCTATTTGGGACAGGCCGGCCTAGTCCAGCAGAGAAATGCGTTGCACGATGTATCCGGCAATGAACAGTGTTTCTTTCTTAAAGTCACTGTAAAACAAGTCAAAGAATCCTATAAATAAATACTGTACATTGATACACATAGGGGAAAAACACTTCTCTACCTCAGCCTGTGTCGAAGACTGCTCATGTCCGCCGCGCCATGTTGATATGGTGCCATCTTGTTGAAACAGGGCCATCACTCCTTCGACGACTCGGAATGATGGCCCTGCTGGAATAATTATGATGATTTGGCACGTCATCAACTGGAAGGCATTACTCACTTCATCCATCCTCTGCAGTTCGCGCCAGACATGCTAAAGAGTGGTGTCTCATGCAGTGCTAAAGTTGCATGAGGTTCAGTGCACGGTACCCTCTCTTTGCTCCTGACAATGTGAAAACATACGTCTGTTTCGACAGCGGAAAGTCAGTAATATTTCATTTTCGACGACAGATTGCAACGCTTCTTCTGTTGGCAATGAAGTGACGGCTTTTATTGCCTCATGAGGAGGTATTCGAGCCAGTATTGCTGTTGGGGAGGGGGCGGGGGGGGGGGGGGGTATTTGTTTCAATCCAAGGTGTTATTATTATTATTATTACATGTTATTTATATGGCGCATTTCTCATGTTTATAATATAACTCAAATCCACATGCAAGGACTTTGAGAAACGCGATTTTGTAGTGTGAGCAAAAGAGAGAAATAAATACTCTACATCGACACTCATTGTGAAAACGCATTTCTCGACTCGGGCATGCAGGGGCGGATCTGGGGGGGGGGGGGGTCCAGGGGTTCCAGATCCCCCCCCCCCCAGCTTTATTATTTGGAAGCAAGGTCTAGCGTCGGGGAGGCCTTTTGTATCAGGTTAAAGGTCCCCATACGGTAACGCCACAGCTTCTTTGTCAGATTTTTCAAAAGATCTGGGACACTGAAGAAGCGCCGAGCGATTGGAAGACCGGCACCATCGTCAAACTTCCGAAGAAAGGAGACCTGGGGAACTGTAACAACTGGCGAGGCATCACCTTACTATCCCTCACCAGCAAGATCTTCAGCCGCATTCTCCTTGAACGCATTACGACAGCAGTGGATGGCATCCTTCGCCAGGAGCAGGCAGGCTTTAGGAAAGGCAAGTCCTGCATTGACCATATTTTCGTCCTGAGACAGATCCTTGAACAGTCTAACGAATGGAATGGATCCCTCTATGTGGTCTTTGTGGACTTTGAGAAGGCCTTCGACAGTCTGCATCGAAACTCCCTTTGGAAAATCCTGCGATACTATGGAATCCCCCAGAAACTTGTCAACGTCATCAGGTCCCTGTACAAGAATTTTGAGTGCAGAGTCGTCCACAACAACCAGCTCACCGAACCGTTTAAGGTGGAAACCGGATTGAAACAAGGATGTATTCTTTCGCCGATCCTCTTCTCAATGGCAATTGATTGGATCATGCGCCGCACCACAGAGGGAAGGAGGCAGGGAATTCAGTGGACGCTGACCTCAATGCTGGATGACCTCGACTACGCCGATGATATCGGGCTGCTGGCAAGCAGAAACCAGGACATGCAACAGAAGACACAACAGTTGACACAGTCAGCAAGCTCCATAGGTCTCGGGGTCAACATTAGGAAGACTCAAGTCATGAGGAAGAACACCATAGTGGGCGACCCAATCACCATCAATGACCAACCTCTGCAAGAGGTGGACGAGTTCACGTACCTGGGCAGCAAGGTTACCACAGATGGAGACTGCACAAGGGAGATCACCACAAGAATCAGCCGGCAAAGCCAACCAAGCCTTCGCAATGCTGAAACCCATCTGGAGGACCACAAACCTGAGCATCCACACCAAGCTTCGTATTTTTAAGAGTAACGTGCTGAGTGTCCTTCTTTATGGGTCAGAGTGCTGGAAATCCACTACTGCTACGGAACGCAAGCTGGAAGTCTTCCAGAACAAGTGCCTGCGACGGATCATGAAGGTCTTCTGGCCAAACATGATTACAAACGAGGAACTACGGAAGAGAGCAGGCGCAGACAGCATCGCTGAAACCATCGCCACACGGAGATGGAGATGGCTAGGGTTTGCAGAATGTCGCCCGACTTATTACCAAGGGTGGCACTGAGATGGACACCACAGGGGAAGAGAAACCGTGGGCGACCAAAGGAGACGTGGCGCCAAACCGTGGAGCGAGAGCTCAAGAACAGAGGCCTTACTCTGCAAACAGCACCCAAAATAGCAGCTGACAGACAAAAGTGGCGCTCCCTTCCCGTCGCCTCAAGCACCAGACGGCGCAGAGAGGACTGAATGAATAAAGGTCCCCAACAAAAAGTTGGACCCCCCACAACCCCCCATGGGCATGTGCATAAATCGAGAGAGAAAGAGGGAATCTTATTGTATTCGTTAATGAGTGACCCGAGAACTGATGCCAGATTGCAGCAATAATAGAGTCATTTCATTTGAATTTTAAGATGTTTTTTTTTTTTTCTTCTGGCACCTGCTACCGATTTCAAATTTTAATGACCCAAACTTTTCGTTTTTCATGCCCATTTCCCATTGAAAGTTTAACGTTGTAAACTTGGCACGACACTGTTGTGTTCTAGCTGCCGTCCTTTCAAAACAGTTCCATCCCTTTCAGTGCTAACTGCAGGATATTTGACAGGCGGTGCCGACTCAAAGGTAGTGCCTGATTACCTTGGAGCCTTAAAGACGCCAAGCTAATCAGGCACTACCCTTGAGATATTGATCCAATCCAGGGTACGCTACGTCGATTAGAAAACAATTTACGAAATAATGTGAGCCATAAAGTTTCTCTCAACGGTGTAAATCAGTCAAACGGAGGGAAATAAAACATTCTAAATCCAAACCTGGTTTCCATCCAGTGCCAGCGTAATAGAAATGTACAAATACAACCGTTTGTGTCGCTTTTCAGTGTCCGCTGTCAATGTCATTGCGTGTAGCTTACAAGCCGACTTTTATTGTTGTTCTTGTTTCTGTTCCCCTTCTTTTTCCCTTCTCCAATCCCCACATACATTCCGACACACGTTGAAAATTGGCTGCTGTCGCATCTTAGAAAGCCCTACGCGAGCCAGCTAAAACCTTTGTCGGCCCAGCACCTTTCTAATTGCTGAGTAGGATTGTACGCCTTCTTTCTGTTTTATCTTGCTCACTTAAAAAAAAAATTATTTTGTATTTTGTGCATTACTTGTTACATCCATTATGTTTGAGCCCTTTGGCGGTCGGTTTGTGTGTGTGTGTGTGTGTGTGTGTGTGTGTGTGTGTGTGTGTGTGTGTGTGTGTGTGTGTGTGTGTGTGTGTGTGTGCGCGCGCGCGCGCGCGCGTGCGTGCGTGCGTGCGTATGTGTGCGACTGCTAAATTCGCCCGGCTTTTGATGATCACGTTTTGCCTTTCCATTTTTTAATTAGTTCTTATATATATAAGAACTAATTAAAAATGGAATTAAGTGCGTATGTGTGTTGTGTGAGTGCGTGTTCAAGGACAAGTATTGAAAACAGGTCTACCTAATCATTTATCCTGGAGAAATAAAGTTTCATTTCATTTCTCTCTCTTTGATTCTCTCTCTTTGACGTCACTGAGAATTATATATTGCACTCTCTTTTCTTATTTTTTTCTGTTGTGTTTTATGTGCCTCTTGCAACCGTTCTGTTTATATGTTGCCCGTGTCATAAGATAATAAGATGCAGTTGTTTTGTCGAGGTCTATATTTATGTCTGGCTTTCAGTCGCATAAACAACTGGGCCTCCCTACAAACACCGACACCTGCCCAGATGTGCGTGCTTAACTCATTCTGCCCGCGACACGCCACAGCAAGATATGGCTCGACCATGATAGTTCAAGGGTGGTGGTAGAATAGCTTGGCGCCTATAGGCGCCAAGCTATTCTGCCACCACCCTTGAACTATCATGGTCGATCTGTCTCAAGAATTGTAGTGCAGTCCTCAAAAGGTAACTCCAAATGTGGGTATTTCGTACCTTGGGTACAATGAGTTTACGGCGTCAGTGTTCCCTCTCCTCTTGTTCACTCTGTCAGTTGTGATGAGCTAGACCTGCACGGGGATAGGGGACAGATCTGCCTCAGCCCACTAAGCAAAGGTCCTCGGGCCCACTGTGGCCGCCGAGGTCCCGAAGACGTACCTGGAACCCATGAAGTCAGTACGAGTAACTTTCAGTTGACTTGAATTTGTTGCCGCGATGAACTTATGTAAACGTTTAAAATAATATTCTTGAAAAAACGAAAGACAAAAATAAAAACCAACGAAACAGAACAAAAATAAAACAATTAACTAACAAACAAACGCTGCATAAAATGGCCTCGGGTCGACATAGCCATGTCGACATTTTTCTCCGTGGGCATCTGGGAGCGTGAGGCTATCTCCGAATTTGCGGTATTGTTTTATATATATATATATATATATATATATATATATATATATATATATATATATATATATATATATATATATATATATATATATATATATATATATATATATATATATATATATATATATATATATATATACTAATGTTCAAAACTTCAGGGCTACCCCACTTTTTGTGTCATTTTTTATCGTCGCAAGTACGCTAATAAAATACTATGTTCTTTTGGTCCAAATGGATCCAAGTTGACCTTAGACAGTCCACTGTACAGGGAATAATAGACAACAATTCATTAATTTCCACGAACGTGTAAAATGCACGTGAAACATCGTTTTTGTGAAAAGCTGTGCGATATTGGCAAGCGTACCAAAGGCAGGCAGGTAGAAAAACTCGGTAAAGTCGTGATACACGTGCTAAAGGGGTCACTCGTGAACACTGAGCACCTCTGTTTCACTACAAATACCGGTACAGTAGGGGCATAATTGTCACTTTCCTAACTATGCCACCACGACGAAGCCTACCGCCAGTAGATCAAGGCCGGGCGCTAGCATGGATGCAGGATGGAATTTCCGGACGAGAAGTTGGGAGACGTCTTGGGGTGTCCCATTCAGTGATCCAGAGGCTGCTGGCACGATTCCAAGAAACTGTAAGGGCAGAACGACGACCCTGCTCAGGATGCCCGCACTGTCACGTCAACCACTCTCGCATGTCAACTGATGCAAACTGTAAACGTTAACGTCAGCAGAAGCACAGTCTGCCGACGTCTGCGCGAAATTGGCCTGGCTTCATGCAGTGCAGCAATGAGAATACCCTTCACTCCAGCTCATCGCAGAGCCCGGGTTGCCTGGTGTTGTCAACATGTGAGGTGGAACAGACTCCAGTGGACTCAGGTTCTGTTTACTGATGAGTCACGGTTCACTGTGTCCTTCAACGACGGCAGAGTGAGGGTCTGGAGACGCCAGGGCGAGCGATTCACGGATGGATGCGTCCAAGAGGTGGATCGCTACGGAGGAGACTCAGTCATGGCCTGACAGGCTTCAGCACGGAAGGCAGGACTCCCCTCCATGTCATCCGAGGCACCCTGACTGGACTGCGCTATCGGGACGAGATTGTGCAGCCCCTCATCCAGTTAGCTCTCCAAGCCATAGGCGACAATGCTGTTCTGCAGGACGACAACGCTCGACCTCATCGCGCCCGTGTGGTGGATGAGTACCTTGAGCAACTGGGCATCGTGATGATGGAGTGGCCAGCTCGTTCACCTGATCTCGCTCTCAACGAGCACCTCTGGGACGTGCTGGGGCAACGTGTAGTCAGCAACCACCCCCACCCCCAAGAGTCCCCCAGCTGACTCAGTTCCTGCATCAAGAGTGGGAAGCAATCCCACAACATGTTCTCCGAACCCTGGTGAACTCCATGCGGCAACGCTGCATTGAATGCTTGGCTGCAAACGGTGGATACAATCGCTACTGACTGGACCAGTCTTGTGTGACTTTTCAAATGAGGGATGGGTGAACATTCTAGATCTAACGTACTGCTGTTGTTACAATTGCTTGATTTACTCAAAACTTAAATAAAATTGTTACTGAGTAAATTAGCAAAGTACTGACTCCAAGTATTGTTACATTATTTGTGTGGTGTTGTCGGTGCGTCTGCGATAAAAAGTGGCCCTTAAGTTTTGACCATTAGTATATATACTGCGCGCCATAATAAAACGAGACAAAGATTTGCTTGTCGATATTTCGAAAACGACTTAACATTTAGAAAATATGATTCCGTCACAGTAAAGTATTTTTAGTCCTCTTTACAGCACTCTCGGCTGCATTTTGTCCATTGTTTTGTCTTTACGCTATGACCGTATATTGTCGATAAAACTACCTACCCACCAAATACAAAATCGCAAGACGGACATTTCTTTGTGTGCTGTGTTGTTTTAACACATATCTCATGTTTGGCCAGACACACTAAAAAAAAAAACACCTGGATAACACCATTTTAAAATGCGTTATTTTTTCTTGAAAACCTGACGACGGGGAGTCATTTCAGATGAAAACTTTTTCTGTGTGGCGTTTTCCATACGTTCACCCTAAAAAACATCGGACATTTAAGATTCAGCCGTGAATGCCTCGCATCTGAGGGCCCTCAGCCTAATTTTATCAGCAGTTTGTAGGCAGAAGAATCATTTTCCATTCAGCTGCAACAAGAAAGGAGGATTTTGAGTGAAAAATGGGGATGTCGTTGTCACAGTACGCGCCTATCCTCCAAACATAAAATTGATTACTTTGATCACTTGCTGGTGGTCTGCGTACGTCAGTGCGTGTGTTCCTGCACGCCTACGTGTTTATTTATTTTCTCTTGTTTGATTGTTTCTTTTGTCTGCTTTCTCATAATGTGACAATGTGAACGTGTGTGAGTGGGGGTGGGCGGGTGTGTGTGTGTGTGGGGGGGGGGGGGGCGTGGGCGAGGGGGGGGGGGGTGTGTGGGGTGGCAGGGGTGTGTGTGTGTGCGTGCGCGTATGTGTGTGTGTGTGTGTGTGTGTGTGTGTGTGTGTGTGTGTGTGTGTGTGTGTGTTGGTTCATGATTCAATACACTGCACGCCATAAAAAAAAAACCAAGACAAATATTGGCAGGTCGATATTTTGCAACTGCATTTTTGTCTATTGCGTAGTCTTTACGCTCTGACCCGGTAAAGCTATCTACCCCCAACATCAAAAATCGCAAAACGGACTGAGTGCTACTATGTTTTAGCACACATATCATGTTTGGCCAGATACACTTAAAAGCGGATAACATCATTTTAAAATGGTTTAATTTTTCTTGAAACCCTGAAAGATGGGGAGTCATTTCAGCATTACAATTTTTTGTGGCTTTTTCCATACGTTCACCCTTAAACACATCGGACGCGTAAGAATCAGCCGCGAATGTCTCGCATCTGAGGGCACTCAGCCTAATTTTTTGTGCCGCACTTTTAGGCAGAAGAATCATTTTCCACTCAGCTGCAACAAGAAAGGTGGATTCTGAGTGAAAATGGGGATGTCGTTGTCACAGGTACTCGCCTACCCTCCAAACATAAAATTGATTGCCTTGATTACTTGCTGGTGGTCTCTTTACGTCATTTCGTGTCAGTGCTTGCATGCGTATGTGTTTCTTTGTTTTCTGTTGTTTGCTTGTTTCTTTGTTTTGTCTGTATTCTCATAATATGAATGTGTGTGTGTGTGTGTGTGTGTGTGTGTGTGTGTGTGTGTGTGTGTGTGTGTGTGTGTTGGTTCATGATTCAAAACGTGTATTTTAAGGTGGTCTGCTGGTGGTCTGTTTTTCGACAGTGCGTGTGTGCTTCGGCCACCCCCTCTCCCCACACAAACACACACACATTCACATGGTCACATTATGAGAATACATACACAATACAATGAAACAAGCAAACAACAGAAAACAAAGGAAGACTGCATAAGCACACACATACACACACACACACACACACACACACACACACACACACACACACACACACACACACACACACACACACACACACACTGAGGTAAACAGACCACCAGCAAGTAATCAATTTTACGTTTGGAGGGTGGGCGCGTACCTGTGACAACGACATCCCCATTTTCAATTCAAAATCCTCCTTTTTTGTTGCAGCTAAATGGAAAATGATTCTTCTGGCTACAAGTGCAGATAAAACTATTAGGCTGAGTGCCCTCAGATGCGAGGCATTAGCGGCTGAATCTTACATGTCCGATGCCACGATTTTTTAGGGTGAACGTGTGGAAAAAGTCACACAAAAAATTTCTGCTGAAATGACTCCCCGTCTTAAGGTTTTCAAGAAAAATGAACGCATTTTAAAATGATCTTATCCACCTTTTAGAATGTCTGGCCAAACATGAGATGTGTGCTAAAACAACGCAGCACACAGAGAACGTAAAGACTACGCAATGGACAAAGGCACAGCTGAGAGTGCTGTAGTAAAGAGGACTAAAAATACTTTACTGTGACGAAATCAGATTTTGAAAATGTTAAGCCGTTTGCAAAATATCGACCGGCACATCTTTGTCTTGTTTTTTATGGCGCGCAGTGTATAATACTGACTCGTGTAGATAATGTAGTCAGCGCAATTTTTGCATTACTATCGCACTGACAAACACGTTTCATTAGCAAGCAAGTGGGGATCAAGCTTTCTGTATATATTCTCTCTTCTTCTTCTTTTCTCCTCTTTGTTGTTGTTGTTGCCTGAAATGATATGTGTAAATATTATATATTGTCTCCCCCCCCCCCCCGCCCCCTGCCCCCTATTTTATGTTGTAGATGTTAGCAACGTCAAGTTTGTAAAATGACGATTTGTTTCTGACAATTTTTTTTTACCGTTGATAAATAACGTTTCATTATTATCATCATCATCATCATCATCTCTCCTCTTTTTTTCTTCTTTTTTCATTTTTTTTTTTCCGTCCTTGATTTTGTTTCTTGTCTGCGGCCACTCGCGCCGACGCATGTGATGCTGATTATGTGGTGATAGCAGCTTGATGGATGATTCCATCTATGTTGTCTCTCTTTTACTTCCAGACGCAGTTGCAATGGCAGCGCTGACCGTGATAGTTCAAGAGCAGCGCCAATTAGCATGGCGCCTGGAAAGGCCCCAAGCTAACCAGGCTCTGCCATTGAACTATCACGGTCCGTCATCTCCGACGTTTTGTACAAATGGTTTAACTTTTGGAATGATTCTTTTTTCTTTTCTTTTTTTTTTTGCCATCTTAGCGATCACGCTTTAAAAGTCTTAAAAGATAATTGCCAAGTGCCGACAGATATTTAAAGGGGCATCAAATTGGGTTGCAGGAGAGGGAGAGCAACTAGTGCGCAGTGCTGATGTACCGGTACCCTTTGTGCGGATATCAACATGTAACTGAAATCTTGTTGATCGAGCTTATCGCCGAATGAACCTCAGTTCTGACTTTTCGGCCGAAACGAACTCTGTGACTTGAAGATAGGGAATGCTCCGTTTATTGCACTTGAAAAAAAGTCGTTCATACTTAAACACCCCATCGAATTTTTCAGTGTGTGTGTGTGTGTGTGTGTGTGTGTGTGTGTGTGTGTGTGTGTGTGTGTGTCAGTGTGTGTGTGTGTGTCTGTCTGTGTGTGTGTGTGCAAAGCTGACTGTCATTACATTAACCCATTTAGCCCCGAGTCCCTACAGCAGGAGATGGATTGACCATGATAATTTAAGGGTAGTGCCAGATTAACTTGGCGTCTTCAGGCGCCAAGCTAATCTGGCACTACTCTTGAATTATCATGATCAATCCATCCCCTGCAACTGGTACATAGTCATTAGGCAACACCTCCAAAATTTGAGAAGTGGGACCTTGGGGCTAAAACGATTAACATTATATATTTATTGATCATCAAGTTGATCATATTTCCTTGTTGTGTGTTGCAGCCATCATCGTACGGTATCTCACACGGCGGTTCATCGGGGACTATGACCCTGAAATGGGTGAGTTCTTGTTATAGTGTGTGCACTATCGGCACAGACATATTATCACCACTCACTCTGGTTGTCTTTCTAGATTGGCTGCCGCAGTTGCCGTAGATCGAGGGAGAAAGCCAGTGTGATCATTCCTAAGTGCAAACTGTCAAGGCAAATGAGTTGGCCATGATAGCTCAAAGAGCAAAGTTAATCATGCACTCTCATTTAGTCAAACGATCGAGTCAACTCCCCTTCAGTGTTTCGACACAAAGTACAATAAATGATTTGGAGGTGTTGCTTAATAATAATTGTAACAATAATAATAATAATAATGAGTACTTGTATAGCGCCTAACCTCGGATTAGAGCTCTAGGCGCTTAGCAAAAGCTAATTGTACAAAAATAACTAATTACAAAAACGCAATTTACAAAAAGTATTTAAAAACAAACAACGCACTCTATAAACAATCTATAAAGTCACCATTCAAAAATACTAGGCATATGGACTCAGACTCGCACTCACACACGCGCGCGAACACACACACACACACACACACACACACACACACACACACACACACACACACACACACACACACACACACACACATTACTACTAATAGAGATAGAGATGACTTCAACATAGCAAGCCTGTGACAAAAGTCATTCGTCGGAGACAGAAAAAAAGATGGGTCTTTAGGGCTCGCCTGAACGCCTCTCTCGAATCCATGTATCTCAGTTCTCAGCGTGGAAGGCCAACTGGGCACTGGTACCTGAATGACCTCTTACCGAACGCCCGACTTTGTTTTGACAAGAGGGATACATAGGACTCAAGAGTCGGCAGCAGAGCGTAAATTCTGTCTTGAGGGCGTATACAGCTGGAGAAGAGAGACAAGGTAGTGTGGGCAGGAACAGGTACTACAATCAGTTGTGAGTCATGCATGAAATTTTATACTGAAACCTAGCAGCCGGACAGATGGGGTGTGATATGATCCGATCTACGGACTCTAAGAATCAACCTCTGAGTTTTGAATTTTCTAGAGTTTTCCAATCAGACACTGGGAACAGCCAGCCAGAAGAGCATTGCAACAGTCTAATTTAGACAAAACAAAAGCGCAGACAAGGACTAATGTTGCTTCAGGTGTCAGATAGTGGCGGACTGAAGCAATGCGTCGCAGTTCAGTATAGGCAGATCTGCAAACGTTCACATGAAGGCGCATGACAGGCTACTATCGAGTGTGACACCCAGATTTTTTCACATGGGGGGAGAAGGGCCCGGACAGTGGCACCACAGATTTGTAAGTCTTCGTCAACCTCGGGGAAGCAATGATCATGGCCTCGGTTTTTCCGTCATTCAACAGTGTGATTTGTTTGACGTCATCTAAATCTTAGTCTCAGAGACACACTCCGGAAGGCTCTCTGATGACTGTACCAGTTGCAGGAGATGGATTGACCATGATAATTCAAGGGTAGTGCCAGATTAGCTTGGCGCCTTCAGGAGCCAAGCTAATCTGGCGTAGTGCTTGAATTATCATGGTCACTCAATCTCCTGCTGTAGGGACTCATCGGGGCTCATAAACGGTTGATTGTGTGCTGGTCTGTGATTGTAAAGCGGTTTACGACCACGAGCCGTTAGGTCCAAAATCACAGAGCAGCACATATGATCCTATGAGGTCCAAAATCACAGACCAACACAGCAGGGTCCTATACGGTCCAAAATCACAGACCAGCAAACAACCGGATCGCTCAGACAGCACTCGCTATTTTTAAGCACATTGGTACCAGGAGGCCACTTAGCACGTCTCACCATGCACACCAAAAGGTCTTTACTGCGTAACTGCCACCACTTCCCCAATGCGCAGAAGGCCATAGGGCCGACGTCGGCCGCCTTTGGCCCACGCACGGCCTTTCGCGGTCCAACGGCGACCGATATCAGCCCGATGGTCTTTTGCGCATTGGGTCTGTATGTCGCGAGGTCAAGAGAGCTGTACTTAGTCAGGAACTCGACAGATCATCCAACAGTCTTTTCATCAACAAGAGGCATACATTCTCATGCGTCCCTGCATTCGCAAAGGTACATGAGAACATGTGTCTCTTGGTTATGATAAGAGATTATGAGATATTCTCATAATGAGGCGGTTATCCGGGTTAGCATATGGCTGAACATGTTTTTTTTTCATCTGAGTTGACTTCGGCAGGCAGACCGCTACAGCGAACAGCAAGTGCCGCATTGATTTGGGAGGAAGACTGGAGGCGGTGTGAATTCAAACTGGGAGTCAGTAAGGCCGGCTAGAACTGTATTAGGCGTTTAAGTTCATGTTTTGTAAAACTAGAGTGGTCTTGTCTGGTCTAGTCTGGTTTGATTCGGTTTCGTTTCGTCAACTTCAGTACAAAGTCAGTTGGGCCGCTGCCGGTTGTTTATTAAACTGATCAGCTTCAAGCTGTCGAAAGTGTTCAACCCATCTGCTTACCGCCACCACTATCATTTTGGCCAATCCAACGCGCAAAAGGCCATCGAGCCGACATCGGCCGCCGTTGGCTCGCACACGGCCGTGCTCTGGCCAACGGCGGCCGACGTCGGCCCGATGGCCTTTTGCGCATTGGGAAGGATCCTGCGTTATCATGGTGTGACAAAGTGTGGAAAGTTGTCACCACAGCACAACCGCCATACGATTCCTTTGTCATGCTTATGTTGGTTGTTTTTTATTTTATTGTCAGGACGTCAGATTTTGGTTTGCCCAGTAAATAAAAGGTCGTTGGGCTGACGTCAACCTTAGATAGTCCGTCCACGACCGTGCGGCGTAATTTCCATCGCAGATGGGTCTGCGGAACCCGAAATCGCATAAACAAATTGCATTAACGATACCTCTTGGGCACTCTACGACAGGCCAGTATGCTAGAGGGTTCCCTCGTGTTGTTTTTTTAAAACGGTGACAAATGTGTCACTACCCACACTGTTGTGTAGTGCCGCAGGGAATTGAATAACACACTAACGTAGAGAATAGTTTGATGCTTTTTACTGGAACAAACTTATTCCATCACTGATAGTACACATGTTTCGTTTTAACCCTTTGCGCCGTGTCGGTAGCGGTTTTAGTCGCGATGATTCCTACAGGAATCATCGCGACTAAAACTGCTGCCGACACGCAAAGGGTTGATACTGAATAGACGAGTAATTCTTCGGGGGAAAAAGAAGCGTGGCTTTGACCTCCGGGACAGCATGCACAGATTATTCTAAAGCGTCCACACGAGATGAGCGCGCAGGTCTAGGCTAGGCCGTCGTGCGCGGGTCCGCTAAGGCGGGCGTCCTCCTAAGGACGTTTTGTTCGCCCGGAAGTTCCTATAGTGACAAAGGAACGTTAACCTTTTAGCTGTTGTTAGCGCTTTTGTTGTCGCGATGATTCCTGCAGGAATCATTGCGGCAAAAACCGTTACCGACAGCCAAAGGGTTAAGACTGAACAACTTCATAGTACATTCGTCGGAGAAATTAACCATTCCTAACCATGTGTGTGTGCGTGTGTGTGTGTGTGTGTGTGTGTGTGTGTGTGTGCGCATCAGTGTGTGTATGCATCAGTGTGTGCATCAGTGTGTGTGTGTGTGTGTGTGTGTCACAGTGTGTGTGTGTGTGTGTGTGTGTGTGTGTGTGTGTGTGTGTGTGTGTGTGTGTGTGTGTGTGTCAACCGGTTTGATTCAGTATGGTAACAAATGCGTTCTGCATCACAGGCTTTTTAATCACAGCCGCGGTTTTAGCCGAGCAAAACGGTGTACCACATTACAGAACTTGAAAGGGCAGAGATCACAAAGGTGGAACTCCTACATGATTTAATAATCAAAAATAGTGGCTGGAGCGGCCGCCATTCAATTTGATTACTGGTAGGGGTGCTGACAATGTTCAACCTTTGGACTCCATCCAACTCTGTGTGCGTGCGTATGCCGTACGTGCGTGCGGGCGGGCGTGCCTGCGCGAAAGTTGAGAGAGAGAGAGAGAGAGAGAGAGAGAGAGAGAGAGAGAGAGAGAGAGAGAGAGAGAATTGTGCACACATGCGCTTGTCAGTGCCAACAAACGTCAGCCTTCAGCGGCAGCTTTATCCTAATGGAGCTATATTTCTAACTCTAGAATAGCTTTCTACGTTACATAAGGCTAAACAATCTACAACACAAACTCTGAAGAAGGAAAGCGGAATTAGAAGTATCAGAACTCACCGGCCTGCGTTTTCCCTGTTATTGGTTTTATGTAATATAAATTAATTAACCCTTTTACCCCCAAGGTCCCATTTCTCAAACTTTTGAGGTGTTGCCTAACGACTATGTACCAGTTGCAGGGGCTGGATTAAACATGATAATTCAAGGGTAGTGCCAAATTAGCTTCGCGCCTGAAGGCGCCAATCTAATCTGGCACTACCTTTGAATTATCATGGTCAATCCATCTCCTGCTGTAGGGACTCGGGGCTAAATGGGTTAATATGGACGTAAATTAACTGATGGACTAAGTTTTGTTATTTTTCAAAGTAGACCTATGTGTGTTGATAAGTGTGGTTTTTTTGTGTTGACCTTCAGCTTAGAGCTAGACAGTGCCGCTGCGTAGTTGGACCCCTTCCCAGTGCGCAATAGGCCGTCGTGCCGACTTCGGCCCGATGGCCTTTGCGGACTGGCTTATCGCCCCGGCTAACCGCCCACTGCTCGGCTAGTGACCTTTTCTCTTTCTATCGTACACTGAACAGCCAATAAACTGTCTGCCTGAAAAACTAAAATGTCATTGGCATTTCGCAAGATGCATAGATCTTGATGAGCCCCCGCAAGTGCGGGGGCTCATGAAGATCTATGCATTTTGCACACGGATCATGCTGACTGTTTAAAAAAAAGGACACGAGAAAGTGTGCTCCTGTGACCCCCATTGCAAGCGACACGCAGCCATTCAGAAGATGGAGATGCGTTTTTAACGACAATGGCTGCATGTCATTGCCCTGCATGCCGAAAAGTGGGTTTCTGGCGCAGGTTGCATAGGCCCAGTTGCACAGGGACCGAGATTTTCCATAAGGTATTGCTTAGGCCCAGTTGCACGCCTGACGATCGTCCCAGAATTTAACCCCTTCCGCCTGCCACTGTACGTACATTTTTGTGTCTGAAATCTTGCTTCATTCAACGAACACAAACCAACACCCTCCAAGAAACATTGATACAAATTGGTCTCAGCAAGAGGCATAGATCCTCATGAGCCCCTGCAGTCGCGGGGGCTCATGAGGATCTATGTCTCTTGCAGATCGATCGTGTTCGCTTTTTTTCTCGGTAGTGAATAGGTTAATGGCTTGGGAGAATAATAGTGACTCTTGCTGGTCGAACTGATGAACTTTCACAATAATGGTTATAGACTTAAAATGACAGGCAGATTCCAGTAGTTTGACCCTTCAGTCAACGAAGGCAGATTTACTGAGCCCTTTAGACATAACGTTTTGTTAAAAAAATATATATAACTAAAGTGATGATAATGATGATTGAATATTTCTGTAGTGCTAATCACATCCATGCTGAGCTTATAGCGCAGAAGAGGTTTAACCCTTTTCATCCTGATACACCCATTTTTTGAAAACAATTTGACTGATAGTTCAAAGATGGTGCCAGAATAGCTTGGCGCCTGAGGCGCCAAGCTCTTCTGACACCATCCTTGAACTAATACGGTTGATTTATCTCCAGATCTGTAATGTAGCCTTCATACATAGGGGCCTGACGATAGTGCTTTGACTAATGCAAATCCCCTGCGCCACCGCGTGCGCGCCACCCCCTACTAAGCTCAAGTCAGAATATTTATGTACATGGTGGCGCAGCGGATTTGCATTACTCGTCAGGCCCCTATGCCTTCATAGTACAATAAGCACTTAAAAAAAAAAATCAGCGTCAGGGTTAAGGAGAAAGGGGTGGGGGGGGGGGGTGGGAGGGGGAGGTGGCGATTAAAATTATATGAGCAACAGTTCGCGGACAAACAATAAACTTGTAGTTTGCAGTGTTAACGTTTACTCCGTGCAAATATCAGCTCATGTACTGGACATGAAATGCCTAAATTACCCGCAGGGTGAAATGAACAAGACAGCAGACGGGAATTAATGGAATCAGTTAATTAGACTCTGCAGGTGTGAGTCTGAGAAGATAGCGGTTACATAAGTGGCTTCAGTTGCAGAACAGTCTCTCAGCCAGTCCTCTCCGGCATTTGCAAGAGACACAGACACTCATGCGCCCCTGCAGATGCAGGGGCGCATGAGAGTTTATGCCTCCTACTGCCACGGAACATCCTCCTCAAAGGGATGACTGAAATCGGCCGAGAGTCAGACTGCGGGTAGTAGAACAGACAGTCCCTGCACCTTGTTCCAATTTCATGTTCGGCAAACCAGAATCCCATTCCATGTTCTACAATCCAGAAGCAGTGTTCAGTGGAGTTGGTTGTACGTATCACAGTCATGAGGAGCAGCACCCAAACAGCTTACTCTGTCTGAGGACATCAGAGATGGATCAGTTACTTAAAACACATTTCCCCAGGACCGAAATCCCCAAATTTTGAAGTTGCCGTCTGAAGGATTGTATTACAAGTCTAGAAATGACTGTATTACAATTCAAGGGTGGTGCCAGAATAGCTTGGCGCCTATGGGCGCCAAGCTATTCTGGCACCACCCTTGAACTATCATGCTTGATACAGTCTTGCTGTGGTGTGTCGGGGGCTGAAGGAGTTAATTTCCGGAGGGTGGTGGCGGTTGTGTCCGACTTTGTTTATGTAGGACATTTAACCTGAGACAGAACACCCCTTAAGGACAGACCTTGCTTTTCCATTGGCCAAATGATAAAAGGGGGCGGAGTGTCAATAGAACCTTTCCACCACCAGTCGAAATATCAAACGACAAAGTGTGTGTGTGTGTGTGTGTGTGGGGGGGGGGGGGTCCAAACTCTCAAAAAGGGAAAATTGTATAACATTCATTTGAAGTACTTTTTAGGGTAGGGGTTGGTCGTTTGTAGACCACCATGACACCCTCTGCCCCCCCCCCCCCCCACACACACACACCCACCCCACCCCTACCCCCACACCCGACCCCGACGTAAGAACTTCGTTCAGGCTTAACGTCCCAAGGCACTAAAGCTACGATTCCATAGGCACGAACTGAATCCGATACGAATTACGATCCGAACCCGATGCGGTGATGCAATTTTCCTTAAAGAATTGCGTCATTTTCGTTCGAAGCCGGATGCGAATTCGTGTACCGCATCGGGCATAATGGAAACACACAAACATGAAAAGGACCTGCACTACGAACTTCTCTGTTTCGGACCCGCTTCGCATTCGGATCGGGTTCGTATCAGATTCGTGTTTATGGGTGGATAACAGTGATAAAGGAGATAGACGTAAGAAAAATAATACTTTATATTTATAGACGCCGATCTCAATCAATACGAGGCTTAGATCCAAAGGTTCTTATCAGCTAGAGCCAAGAAATATTTTTTTCAGTGAGCCCCTACGGCCGCAAGGGTTAATGAGAATCTATGCATCTAGCACTGTGGGAGGGAATAGGTTTGGGGGCTGATTACATGCCTCCCAATTAATTTCATACGTCGCGCGTGCACTCCTCCCCACCGCAACGTTGCCAAGAAAAGCATCAAAGGGAGCAGCCTTACAGCCATGCGCCATGGGAAATAACCGCTAGGGTCAGTTATCAAACACATTGCGTGGTAGCTTGAGCTTAACCCTTTTAGCCCGAAGGTCCTATTTCTAAAATTTTGGAGGTGTTCCCTAACGACTATGTACCAGTTGCAAAGGATGGATTGACCATGATAATTCAAGGGTAGTGCCAGATTAGCTTGGCGCCTGAAGGCGCCAAGCTAATCTGGCACTACCCTTGAATAATCATGGTCAATCAAATTATCTCCTGCTTGTAGGGACTCGGGGCTGACGCAGACTGTGTTCCTGCAGTCATTGTTCATTCAACACAGAAAAACCCTCGCTGTCCCAGGGGCATGGGTTCACAGCGGTGTCAGCAAGAGGCATAGATCTTCATGAGCCCCCGCAACTGCGGGGGCTCATGAGGATCTATACCTCTCGCAGTTGGGTGATGTTCAGATTTTCTTGGCTGACTGAACGGGTTACAACCTGCGCAAGCCAAACAGCAAGGTGCTCTTCTCGCACAGAAAACCTTGCTTTTATTTTTGGCCGGCTGGCGAGCGTTTTAGGTCCACTTAAATGCAACCCAGTCCTCTCTATCGCGCTCAGTGAAGACTGGCCCGCTATGACCTAGGATAAGACTCCTTGATGTGAAAACTGGTTTCGTCTGAAAATTATCAGGAGAGAAAATTGGTTCAGAAAAAGAATGGATTAAAAAAGTTATCAACTGAGACTCTCCTTCTCTACTGGTAGACAGCTCTCTCGGCTCTCTCTCTCTCTCTTTCTCTCTTTAAAATCTAATGTATGCGCACGCGTGCGTATGTATGTGTGGGTGCGTGCGTGATTGTAACGCATCACTTGAGTAGGCCTACTGATAGGCATCATGCGTTACCCTTGTGCTGCCTTACATCTCGGACTAAACTTTGACGTGTGTGTGTGTGTGTGTGTGTGTGTGTGTGTGTGTGTGTGTGTGTGTGTGTGAAATATTTCTGATTATTATTATTATTATTATTATTATTATTATTATTATTATTATATTATCTCTTCTTTTTATTTTATTTATTCGTCAGGTTACCGTTTCTGCTGTTATATTTATTTAAAATGTTATTAAGGACAGACATGTAAAAAGGCACTGCGTGCCTACTGTCTTCATCCTTAGAAAATAAAGTTTCAATTCAATTCAATTCAATTCTCTCTCTCTCTCTCTCTCTCTCTCTCTCTCTCTCTCTCTCTCTCTCTCTCTCTCTCTCTCTCTCTCTCTCTCTCTCTCCCTCCCCCCCCCCTCCCCCCGCCCTACCCACAGTATAGGAACCACCGTGACAAAACCCGACAGTCAAATGGTAAAAACACAATTTGTTGTGTACGTACGCCGTTGACGAAATCAAACCGGTTCAGTCAAAATGCCCCAAATCATAAATGGGGCATTCGGGTGGCCGCATAATTTAAAGTCCGTTAATCCGTTTCATCCTGATACGGTACTGCTTGGAATTAATTTGGCTATGATAGTTCAAGCGGGGTGGTGCCAGAATAGCTTGGCGCCTGAGGCGCCAAGCTATTCTGGCACCACCCTTTAAACAAAATTGTTGATCTATCTCTTACTCTGTAAAGTAGCCCGACTTCAGACTACAATACGCAATTTCTTTAAAACATTAGCCTCAGGATATAATGGGTTAAACTATTGATGAGAATGTCAAAGTAATTCCGCCTTTGAGCTCGCCGCAGTAAATCTCTGTCTTGAAGGAAGCAGCTTGGACGAAACTATAGCGCTGCCGACTGCCGACCGGAGGTGTCAAAACATGATGATTCACAGCCCATCACCGGGCTGTGTGCGGGGAACGGCTTCAGTCAGGCAGAATTAAGTACGCCCGAGGACCAGTTGCTCACCGAAAACTCCTTCAACAGATACCGTCCATCTACTCAACAACAGTCGGATACATATTTTCATACTGAGCATCCAGCATGCATCTTCAGAGATCCGTAAGAGGCGGCTGTGTTCCTTGGGTTAGAGGTTAGAAGGCGCTCAGTGTGAGACTGGATGCCAAGACTGAAACCACTTCTACAGGGTTAGGCCGTTAGTGTTGTGTGTCAGTTATTTATAGTTGTGTTTCCCGTTTTCGCCCCTCGTTTTTACAGCAATGTTTTTCTTGTCTGCTAATCAGAATCGTCAGTATTTTTCCCTCCATCTCCATTACACGCCCCCCCCCCCCCTCCCCTTTCTGCCCCTCTCCCGCCACCACCACCACCACCACCACCACCACCACCACCACCAACCCCCTTCCCATACTTACAAACCGCTCATCAGCCGTTTACTCAAATAGTTTTAGCTTTGACTAATAATAAGTTATGTAATAACATGGAATATTGTCTGAGTGAACTAAAAAATAGTTTCTGTAGAAACACTATCAGTATTAGGGAGTGTGCTAACCCTTCGATGTCGGTAGCACTTTTTGTCGAGGTGACTCCTGCAGGAATCGCCTCGACAAAAATCCTAGTCGACATTCAAAGGGTTAACACGGAGGATAACGCAGTAGAACGATGTACTTTCTACATTGATAGAACATCGCCCGATCGTTACTTTCTATTTTGACACGTAGGGTACATTTTGACCCCTTCCAGCGGTATACTGATTAACCCTTTGGCTGGCGGTAGCGCTTTTTCTCGAGGTGATTCACTGAGTTCTGCAAAAAGCGCTGCCGACAACCAAAGGCCCGTTTAACAGCTCAGCGGCCCGCCACTCAACCAGAGCTCACTGATGCAAATCCGGCAGTGAGTGTAAGAATAAACGCCGGATGATGACTACAAGAATAGGAATAGTTTGTGGTCTTATTGACTTCCCGCAGTGCGCAAAAGGCCGACGGCGAGTCGGCCGCCGTTCAGGCGGCGTGCGCGGGCCAACGACTCACTGCCGACGTTGGCCGATGGTCTTTGCGCACTGGTTTAGTATCTGCTTCAGAGGCAACTATAAGATGTGATACCGTATGCTGACGGGTGGTGCCTAAGGGATGTAGATGATCGTCTGGTTCTATACCTGCGGCGTATTTTTCTGAGGGCTGGCGATTGGGTGCCTGAAAGGCGGGGGCAGGGGATCTAACTGTTTGTCTGTCCAGCGCTGAGTAATTCCCCTTGGTTTGTGCCGGTATAAGATGTGGACCATGACTCGTCAGTGTAGCGAAAATACCATTGAATCAATACATGAATCTTCAAAATCTTATTGTTCTTCTGTGTTGTGCCTCTGGCAGACAGCAGACAGCTGATGGCCGACATACGTACTGTACACTGTGCGTACACCGATTTTTGTTTCTGAAATCTTGGTTCATTCAACGACCAATGAAGCCCACACCGTCCAAAAAACATGCATACAAACTGGTCGAGGCAAGAGGCAAGAGGCATAGATCCTCATGAGCCCCCGCTGTCGCGGGGGCTCATGAGGATCTATGTCTCTTGAAGTTGGAACGTGTTTACTATTTTTCTCGGCAGTAAAGGGGTTAACGGATGCTTCTTATCTGCCCTTGTCACCACTTTTCCCACCCCGCTAATGCTGACAGCTTTTGTCGGGTATTTCAGGGTTGTTTTCCCCCCGTATTTAGACAAGTATTTATTGCTGTTTCCTCCACTCCGGCACCAACCCGTCATCATATTAAGCCATGAGACCCGGCCTAGGCAGTACCCCTTTCACCAAATGACATAAACAGAATTAGGTCTATTCCAGCAAGAAGCATAGATCCTCACGACCCCCCGCAGATGCGGGGGCTCGTGAGGATCTATGCTTCTTGCAGACGGAGGTCATTTTGCTTTAGCGGGCTAGAACAGATGTTCAAGTACCATTACGCGTAGATTTGAAGACACATTTCAGCACCATTTGTAGTTGTTATGCCTTGTCGACACACCCGATAAACTTTAACAGCAGTTCGAGCATACGCGTAATCGCACTTTAAAAAAATTCTACTTAGCATTTAGCATGTCACTCTATTTTTAGCTGTTTCTCGTACTGAAAGCGTTGTATTTTTAGAACAGAGTGGAGTCATTGTCAAATTTCTTGACATAAAGACAACGTGTGCTGAACTGGATTGTCAGAGTCCGAAATAGCTCAGGCGGTTAAACGTCGGAGCAGGAGAGCGAAGGGAATCGCCGGGTCGTGGGTTCGAATCCCGTCCCGGCCCCGGTAGCTGGACTCACAATCCAGGGGGAAAAAACGGATTGTTCAATAGCATTTCCGTTGAAAGGTCCTGGTAAATCAAAGTGGCACAGTTGGAGTGCGCCTGAGTTGATCAGTGTTCAGGTCGTACTCCATAGGCAATAGATTTCCCTGTCCCCCATAACCCGCCCGTCAGGGCCGTCCATGATCACCTCGGTGCTGTGGACGTTAAACCCGAACTAACCAACCAACCAACTGGATTGTCCTGTGTCTAAATGAACCATAGCTAGACCTGTGTGCAGCGTTTCGTAACCATCTGTTACGGAAGTGTATCTTTGAACAGTACGACGGTAGTGGGCCTTTAAGTCAGTCTTGTGTTAAGATCACCTGTCAACAACTCATCATGGTAAGACTGACATAAAGGCGGTTATGGACTGACGTGGCGAGGAAATGTTACCCTACCGCAGCCACACGCAAGGTGTTGTAGATGGAAGACGCAGCCAGACAAGAGTGTTTCCAGAAGAGTCTTTTATTTCTTGGTCATCGTGGGTCTAATAGGTTGGGCACAACCAACCTACTAGCATGGCATACTAAAATGGCGAAAATACCGGAGCTCGGTCTCTCGCTTCTCAGCTCCCTCTATCTATCTATCTCACTCTCTTCGTTGTGTACTCTCTATCTATCTCGTTCCCTTCGTTGTGAGCTCTCTCGTTCTGGTCATTGTGCGAGCTCTCTCTCTATCTCGTTTTCTTCGTTGTGAGCTCTGCCGTTCTGGTGTTTCCCCCCACTATATATCCCCGTTCTGGAGGGCATCGTCCCTTTGTCTCAATCAGTCAAAGGGGCTATTACTGTCACCCATAATTATTCCTCATCTAAGAGATAGTGGTCAGCGTCCTCTGATCCTAGCTATCAAAGGAACCCATTACTGTCTCTCATAATTATTCCTCATCTATTATGGTGGTCAACGTCCTCTGATCCTAGCTATCAAAGGAACCCATTACTGTCTCTCATAATTATTCCACATCTATTATGGTGGCCAGCGTCCTCTGATCTTAGCTGACCAGGGACCCATTACTGTCTCTCCTAATTATCCCACATCTATTATGGTGGTCAGCGTCCTCTGATCCTAGCTGACCAGGGACCTATTACTGTCTCTCCTAATTATTCCACATCTATTATGGTGGTCGGCGTCCTCTGATCCTCGCTGACCAGTAACCCATTATTTATTCATTAGTCCTAACTCCCAGTTCGCTACTGCCCGCATTGGGACCGCTAGAGTGAGATTGATGTACTTCCACTCGAAATTATCATTCATTAGTCCGAGCTTAGTAGGGCCGGCCGCTTGTCAACTTCACGTGAGCCCGTGGTAGCCAAAGTGGACCGTGTCATAACCCTCTCCGTGCTCTGCCCGTGGTACTAATTATATTCTCGTTATTTTCATATCAAGGGAAATTATAACATTACCCGACCGTGATATTGGTCGTATACACTTATAGTGTAACAATTCCTCCCAAACCTACCCGAAAAAAAAGGAATCTTAATTCACAAGATTCCTTTTTTTTTCATTACACAATATTCAGACCACAAAATCATTTCAAACAATTAAACATGTTATCCAAAAAATACATCATTTTTTGGAATGACCGCTTATTTAAATCGATCACTCCTTATTAAAAATTATTATTGTCCGGCGTAATCACGCCAATAAATGTTCACATCAAAATCGTCGACTCAGTTATGTCTTTGCACATGTGTTCGTTATTCTTCACGATCCTTCCTGGATCGCCACAGCGTTGATCCTTGGTTACCCCAACGACGGGTAAAACTTGACAACGTTCGAGGCGGGGAGTAACTGCACTCCTCCCTCCATCATCGGCGTAGAGTCCTTCGCTCTTGCGACGTCATTCACGTCTGCTGATTGCACAGCCGCCGAAATCAACGTAGGCACAGTGACCTCACGTTCACCCTTCCTGAGTCGTGATAGCATGGAGCCAAACCATGCGCTAGTTTTCTTCTTATATCGTATACACCCTACCCCAATTATGATCACTACAACTGTCCCTACGATAGAACCAATGATGATCTGTTTCCATATCGCCCATTCTTGTTTTGGCTTAACGAATCGCATGCTCTGAAGTCGAGCAATTAGATGATCCATTGGCATTTCCTTAATTTCATCTAACTCTTTGGGCAAAGAGATGGGATCGTAGTCTGGTAAAGCGCTATGAAATGGTTTCCATAACGTTATATTGGAAAATGCATAGTTTTCCAGCCATCCTATCAATTTGTCTTCCACCTGATACTGGCTCTCTTGTTGGTAGTAAGGGGTTAACATCAATCTATCACTAATAGCCGTACATGATTCATTGAGGCGGATTAGCGATAATGGTGGGTTGATTTGTTGGTACGTGACCCCTTTACCGTGACAACTAATACTCATCTCTAGTGGACTATGATTACTAATGACCCATAGCCCATCCATTATATACCGTGCCATAGGTAACACTGTACCCAACTTGACCTTTGTTTGGCAGTGTGTTGCAATTACGTCTGAATTGTTTAAAAACAGCGCCGTAACACAAAACTGATTAATGTTCATAGGATATATTGCACTTCGAATCGCACAGAATCCTATCAAGGGTTTGGAACGAGCTTCAAGTTCAGCTTCCGTAAGGAACGCGAACCGCGTACGTTGCGCGTCTACTGCTATTGTTGTGGATTCTAAGTCATACTGAGCCGTCATTGATTCTGGCGCAGGCCGACCTGAATCTCCAGTTACTAGTGGTAACTTCATCAAGTTTTTGAAATACGACATTGTGATTAATATTTAAACCCTGCTCTAGCCCCAATACTATCAGACTAAAAAAAAACTTCATCTTGTTGTTGTCTGCAGTACGAGATATCACCAGAGACTTACACCACTGTCTCTGACAAAACTCAAATCATGCTTCATGATTTACACATTACAATAGTCCTCTCCCAGATACCGTCTGAGAGTCGCATTTCTAATTTGAAGCCTTTGGCAGAAGAGTCAGTATCGCTTCAAGAATTTCCCTAACCCCATTAGTCTGTAAACTAGGCTGAATCGAACGATTGTCGTCGATCTCCCCATCATCAGAACTGTCTGATGTGCCCTTGCTACAACTAACCTTTACTGCTGAGAGAGATCTTTTCTCTCTTGTCTTTAGGCGCTTTCTTAACTCCATTAACGGAACGTCCTCCTCGGATGAAGAATTCTCACGCTCTTTTCGCACCCCCCTAGTCAGTCTGTCTCGTGCGTTCTCTTGCCCTATTGCATCGTCACTGTCGCTATCGGATGATTCTGGAGCTACAACCTGGGTGGCTTTACGTAATGTTCTCCCCCTGGCTTTTGGAATCGGCCACTCGCTAATTTTGGCTATCCGCAAGTGTTCAGCATGTGAACTGACCTCGGTGCCATCTAGTTGATGTCGTACCCTGAATGTGACAGGCGACAATTGTTCCACCACTCTATAGTGCGACCTCCACTTACTGTCTAACTTATTGTGTCTACGGTGATTACGAAGGTACACTGGATCACCGACCTTAATCTCGACAGGCTGTACACCTCTATTAGCATACTTAGCCCCCTTCTTCTGTGCTTTCTTAATTCGCCGATACACCTGGGTGAAGGCCTTGTGTTGCTGCTCAAGCGCTATCTTGTGAAAATCTTCACCAGCGTATTTTCTCCGGGGTCTAAGGATGTTATCTAACGGTAGCACTGGATCGCGACCGTACAGTAAAAAGAAAGGAGATTCCTGCGTAGTTTCCGAAACACAAACCCTATAAGCTGCTAGTACCTGGTTAATATGCACGTCCCATGTCGAAAAATCCTCTTGTATCTTTTTGGACAGAATGTCGTTAAAAGTTCTGTGAAAACGTTCGACTTTAGCATTGGACTGTGGATGATAAAGACTGGTCGTGACATGGTCTATGTTCAGTTCTGCCAGCGTTTCTGCCATAACCCTATTCACATTCTCAGATCCATTGTCTGATACTATCTGCAATGGACAGCCATGTCTGGGTAGAATTTCTTCTACGAGCAGCTGTACCACTGACTGCGGCGTTTTATCTGGTACAGGGAACGCCTCTACCCAACCTGTCAGATGACAGATGAATGCTATGACATAGCGATTCCCGCTAAGAGAGCGGTCAAACGGACCTGCCAAGTCCAATGACAACTTAGCGAATGGGTATGGAGGAATGTCCATTTCCTGGACGGGGGCCCTTTTCTTTTGTAACACTCTAGACTGACAGATGACACACCCACTAACATATTCATACAGTTGTTTGTACATGTTAGGCCAGTAATACTTTCTACTGACTGTGTCATGAGTCTTGTCTATTCCTAAGTGACCATTTTCGTCATGGTACTGTCTGACTACGTACTCTACCAAGTGAGACGGGACATACAATCTGGCTACTGGTTCATCATCAGGATGAGACAAGAAATATAGAACATCCTCTATCAGCATGTATCTCCTATTGACTGTCATGGTTCCTTGTTCACTAATCAATAAGTCCTTTAAGCGCACTATTTCAGAATCCTTCTCCTGTTCCTCAATAATATCAAACCCTGGAAGATCAACTTTTTCCAGCTTCTCGTCACACCCTGCCCTTATTGTACAACTAGCAAACTGCTTGGGTGGGAATTGGTTGGAGTTTATGACTCCTATGACAAAAGCATTGTCATTGACCTCTCTGGTTAACTCTTCTTCTTCCTCATGCTCTGGCATGTGAGTACCACTCGGCATTCTGGATAGTAAGTCTGCCAAAACATTTTGAGGACCTGGGATATATTCAATAGTACAGTTATATCCTGAAATGCCTAGGGCCCACATCTGCACCTTCTTATTTTGCATTGGTGAATTAAGCAAATACTTAAGAGGCATGTGATCCGTGCGGATTACAAACTCCGCATTATGCAAGTAGTGATTTAGCTTTTGAAGCGCATAATGGATCGCAAAAGCCTCTTTCTCTATTGTCGACCATTTCCTCTGACTGGTACTAAGTTTATGGGATAGAAAGTAAATAGGTCTTTCTACCTTCGAGCCTGGGGAAATGTCTGAATCCTCATCGCATTTTTGCGCGAGACATGCCCCCACGCATGTGTCGCTGGCATCCGTGTAAAGGATGTACGGACGCCGTGTATCTGGATAGGCTAACATTGGTGCTACAGCTAATGTTTCCTTCATCAAATCAAACGCTTTCTGGCATTCCTCTGTCCAACTGAATCTCGCATACTTTCGTGTCAGTGCTATGATTGGTTCAGCCATCTGGGAGAAATTAGGAATCATTTTCCTGTAAAACCCAATCATACCAATGAACGAACGGCACTCTCTGACACAGGTCGGAGCCGCCATAGCCCTAATGACTTTTACCTTTTCCTCATCCGGTTTTATCCCCTGGTTACTAATGACAAACCCTAAGTATTTGGTTTCTTCCTCAAAGAACTGACACTTCTTGAGTTTCAGCTTCAGGTCATGCTGTCTCAATCGATCAAAGACTGTCTGAAGGTGACACAGATGGTCTTCTATTGTTTCTGAGAAGATCAAAATGTCATCGAGATAGGCACAGGTAAAGCTTTCTAAACCGGCTAGCACGATATTCATAAGCATCATGAACAATCCCGGTGCTCCCACCAAACCAAAAGGCATTTTCGTGAATTCGAATAATCCCTTGTGGCATGCAAATGCTACTCTATCCCTACTCTCCTGATCCGCCATCTTGACCTGCCAGTATCCCGACTTAAGGTCCAGACTGGTAAAATACTTGGCCTTTCCAAGCAGTGACAAAATGTCATCTATCAGCGGTAGTGGGTACGATGTTTTCTTTGTAATCTCATTCAGTTTTCTAAAGTCAACACATAAACGTTTCGACCCATCCTTTTTGGATACAATCACTAAACTAAAAGACCATGGGGACTGAGAACGTCTTATCACACCTGCCTGTAACATCTCTTCTAGAGCCTTGTCAACAATCTCTCTATCTTGAAGCGGGATTCTATACGGTTTTATCCTAATGGGAGGATGATCGCCGGTATCTAGTTTCATCGCGACAGTGTCAGTAGCCCCTAAATCAAGGTCGCTATTCGCGAACAAGTCTTGATTGTTCGTAATGAGCTCTGACACTACACCTTTCATATTCTCCGGCGCAGTGACTTCAGTCAAGTCGACTGCCGATACCTGCCGATCAACCGACCCTATTTGTACTTCATGTACTTCCTGAACTGCTGTTACCTTCCCGACAACACAACCCCTTCTAACTCTATACGTCTTGTTTGTGTTGTTTACTATCAGTATGGGATACGTCTGGTGATTATTTTGCCTGACTACCGTGCTTGTCACTAACAGTCCCGGTTCTTGTGCTATAAATCCCTTGTCTGTTTCCGAAATCTCTAAGAGTGTCTCTCTTGCAAAATACGGAGCATTCTTCATCCGTACCTGGAGTACTTCTGCCGTCTGAGGTTTTATCACTTTCGTCTTAGTCACTCTGACCAAAGACGAAATGTGGATGTCCTGTTCATAGGGCACATAAACACTTCCGACTCTGAGTTTCTTCAAGTCAAAATAAATCCTCACCCCGTTTTTGTCTAACCAGTCATTTCCCAAAATAAAGTTCCTGTTGAGCCCTGATACCACGTAGAACTTATGTTTAAACTTTTGCCCCGCTACCGTAAATTCTAATTCTGAACTCCCCAATACGTGTAAAGCTTCTCCACTAACTGACTGTAACGACACATCTCCCTTTCCTAACTTTGGCTTATGACTGAGTTTATCGTAAGCCCCCTTGCTAATCAAAGACACCTCTGCTCCCGTATCGATCAAGCTACGAAATCGTTGCTTCCCAATTTTGAACACTATGCACTTAGGGCTACCCGCTACATTAATGCTAAACAACTGACTCTTTCTACTTTTCCGGTCCTGCGTAACGGCTTCGTGTGCCGCAGAACCTTCTAGTTTTCCTGCCTCGGCGGAAACCTTCTTTGACCTTGTGGCCGTCTGTTTCCGGCCTTTCTACATTCCCGCTGAATGTGACCTCGTTCCCCACACTTCCAGCATTGAATCGGTGGACGCATTGTTTGCTGACCAACCGCCCCTATCACTCGGCAATTTCTTGCCTGGTGCCCTACTCTCCCGCATTTAAAACAATTACGGTGACGAGCATGGTCTACTTCAATAGTCTCTTCTCCACCCCTAGCTGTCGCTCTCGGCTGACTAAATGGCCGATTGTTTATCGTGCGTAGCTCAAACCTATGGCGAAGGTTTTCCTCCTGCATGGCCACCTGCACGGCCCTATCTAACGTATTTGAGTTGTCCCTCAGGACTTTCATCTTAAGAAAGTCCTGCGCCAATCCGTCAACAAAGAAATTTGTTAGTTGCCGTTGTACCACAGCAGCGCCCATCTGACTCGGGAAGGCTTCGCCGGCCAGAGTCATTAGTCGCTCTGCGTACAGAGGCACACTTTCCCTCGGGTGTTGTTTCACCCGCTGTAGCAACGCAAAAGCATGATTTTCATCGGCGATTTCGCCGAACCTTACGGTTAGCTGCCTTTTCAGTTCATCCCAATCCCCTGCCGCTTCCGTTTGTAAGAATCGATGGATAAAATCACTCACCACCCCCGAGCTTGCTTGATAAGCAATGACCGGGCGCCTGTTGAGGGCTTTTATTAGCACTGCATATTTGTCAATTTCTTTTATCCACTCCCTAAATTTGGTAGGCTTTCCGTCAAACGTTCCTACCATCTGCCCTATACTCTGGGCGTTAATCGCCTGACTCATTTCCTCTACTTTTTCGCCTAAAATCCTAAACACTTCCTCTGCCATTTTGGTTTCTTTTTAAATGTAACAACAACACAACTCTAGCTAAATGGTCTGGCTCCTATATAAGACTCAACAAGGGTTAAACGAAAAAAGTCACTTACCCCGTGATCCTTTCGGCTGTTGGTCTTGAATGAGTCGCAGACGTCCCGTGGGCTCGAACTCTGTTTTTTTCTTGACGTGGGCTCGAACTCTGCTTTCCTTGAAGTGGGCTCGAACTCTGCTTTTCTTGAAGTGGGCTCGAACTCTGCTTTTCCTTGACGTGGGCTCGAACTCTGCTTTTCCTTGACGTGGGCTCGAACTCTGCTTTTCTTGAAGTGGGCTCGAACTCTTCTCTTCTCTTCGGGTTGTTGGCTTGCACTCTTCCCTTCTCTTTCTGGTCTGCTCTTCCACCCTTGCGTCGTTGGCTGTCGATTTGGTGCTGATAGTCTAGTTTTTCTGTTTCTTCGTTCCTCTGTTTCTTCCCGTTCCGAGATCCTGGTCACGGCACCAAATAAGAAGATAAGGTAGTGTTACACTACCGCAGCCACACGCAAGGTGTTGTAGATGGAAGACGCAGCCAGACAAGAGTGTTTCCAGAAGAGTCTTTTATTTCTTGGTCATCGTGGGTCTAATAGGTTGGGCACAACCAACCTACTAGCATGGCATACTAAAATGGCGAAAATACCGGAGCTCGGTCTCTCGCTTCTCAGCTCCCTCTATCTATCTATCTCACTCTCTTCTTTGTGTACTCTCTATCTATCTCGTTCCCTTCGTTGTGAGCTCTCTCGTTCTGGTCATTGTGCGAGCTCTCTCTCTATCTCGTTTTCTTCGTTGTGAGCTCTGCCGTTCTGGTGTTTCCCCCCACTATATATCCCCGTTCTGGAGGGCATCGTCCCTTTGTCTCAATCAGTCAAAGGGGCTATTACTGTCACCCATAATTATTCCTCATCTAAGAGATAGTGGTCAGCGTCCTCTGATCCTAGCTATCAAAGGAACCCATTACTGTCTCTCATAATTATTCCTCATCTATTATGGTGGTCAACGTCCTCTGATCCTAGCTATCAAAGGAACCCATTACTGTCTCTCATAATTATTCCACATCTATTATGGTGGCCAGCGTCCTCTGATCTTAGCTGACCAGGGACCCATTACTGTCTCTCCTAATTATCCCACATCTATTATGGTGGTCAGCGTCCTCTGATCCTAGCTGACCAGGGACCTATTACTGTCTCTCCTAATTATTCCACATCTATTATGGTGGTCGGCGTCCTCTGATCCTCGCTGACCAGTAACCCATTATTTATTCATTAGTCCTAACTCCCAGTTCGCTACTGCCCGCATTGGGACCGCTAGAGTGAGATTGATGTACTTCCACTCGAAATTATCATTCATTAGTCCGAGCTTAGTAGGGCCGGCCACTTGTCAACTTCACGTGAGCCCGTGGTAGCCAAAGTGGACCGTGTCATAACCCTCTCCGTGCTCTGCCCGTGGTACTAATTATATTCTCGTTATTTTCATATCAAGGGAAATTATAACATT
>BTPG01000006.1:178688643-179052054 GCA_036245525.1 Semisulcospira habei | reverse complement strand
TTGAGAAAAAAATCATGGACGACGGCAGATGGACGACGATGGAAGGAAAACCACTGACAACTTTGCTTCGCATATGAGCGAACAAAATAACAACAACAAACATAAAAACACAAAGACAAAATATGCAGAGGTTTGAAAGAAGGCATATTTTGTGCAACTACACTCCCTGATGTCTGTATATGTTTTTGTCATGCGCTTGTGATCATGGCACTGCGTTTGAGGTGGACCCTGCCAGTTGTTGTGCATTTGAGACAGCATTTTCCTGTTCCGTTAACATTTGGCCAATTGTGTGCATACTGTGAAATGGTGACAGGCTCTGCGACCACTGAACATGAAAACAATCCAAACCCTAACCTCATCTCCCCAAATTATACTCCCACCCTAAGCCTTGCTTACGCACACTTTTTTGCAGTTTCTAGTTTGATTAGCATAAGAATCCAACAAAAACTAAGTAAATATCCCACCTTCTTTGTGATGATCACTGTAATCCTTCAGTATAGCATCCATCTCTGCATCTGCATCACACTTGGACAGACTGTAACATTGACAAAGTCACTCATAAATTCTGTGGCAAAGATGACAGTAATAAGATAAAGAAACTATAGTTAGGCGACCTATACATTTTGTAAGAGATAACACCTCAGTGGCCTGTTTTCATATCTGCACAGTGCACTTGATTGCAAATGGCTGAAATGGAAACTAACCATAATGACACACACTTCATCTTCAGTGTAACAGTCAGAATTTTAACCTACTTCGAGCCAACCTCTATAGTCAAAGCAGAGCGTGCTAATCATGTGCTATTCCGGGTTCATCATAAAGTGTTTGCAGACTAGTACCAGATTTTTCTTTATTCTGTCTGACTCCACAGAAAAGCGTGAAAGCATACAGAGAAGCATCTACCAGCGAGCTTTGCTACTTTCTTAGTTACTGCGTTTCCTTCTCCGCGGCCGTGTTTATCTAGCATCTACCTGGCTCGCCGTCCTTCGCTGTTGACAGACATTTCCCAACAAGCAGTGTGCCAGTGAAGTGAACAGGACTGTGTGTGGGGTGTCTGGGTATTTTAATATAACGACTCATGACGGATACCAGAATGATATTTATATGTTTCAAATAGTCACAGTGTTGACGGACTGTCGGAGCGGTGCCCTCTAAATACCGGCGCTGTACTAAAGCGACGTGCCTCCAGGTGCAGCTCTGACCGTTGTTTTTATGTTGCCTAGATAGGAGATTATTTTCCTTTCGACGGTAATTTGTTTATGTTGTTAACTTGTATTTTTATGCACTAGCTTTTGTCAAGTAGGAATTTAACAAAAGAGCATATACTAGTGTGTTCAGGAGACTTAGGGCTGTCTTAGCATTCTGTTTGTGTCAGGGTGGTTCAGGTCGGGATGAAGCCACTGGCACCGCGTGGCCATTAGATGCCTTGGCGACGGGCTTCACCCGTCCCGAGTCATTGTTTATTTTGTAGCTCTGTTATTGTAATTTGTGAAATGAGCGAGTGAGTGAATGTGAGCAGCACCTGCGGTGGCAAAACAATTTTTGCTGTGTATGATTATTTTCTATCACAGCAACAATAAAGTCATCTTGGAAGGACTGCATTACAATTCAGGAGACAGATCGACCATGATAGTTCAAGGGTGGTGGTTAAATAGCTTGGCGCCTACTATAGGTGCCAAGCTATTCTGCCACCACCCTTGAACTATCATGGTCGAGCCACATCTTGCTGTGGTGTGTTGCGGGCAGAATGAGTTAAGTCCACATCCACTTTATTTAGATAATATTTTTATATTGCCCCAAAAAATTGACGTAGCCAGCATTTTCCAGCTGATGATAATTATGCTGTAACTCTCTGCATCTCATGGGACTGTTCATAGACTAAGTGAAGAAAAGCTCACATGAAATAGATTTTCCCTTTTGATGCAAGGGAGCGCATCCTGTAGTCCACACCTGAGTCGAGATGGATCACATCACAATAGTCCTGCAAGAGGCATTAAACTACAATGTACCAATTACAGTGTATCAATGCAGTCAGTGATAGGCATATACTTACTCAGTGCGCAAAGGCAATCGGGTCGACATAGGTCCACACATGGCTAACGGCAGTGGACGTCGGCCTGATGACTTTTTGCGCATTGGGTATTTTATAAATGTTCAATCACAAGTGAAGTAGGTCCAAATTGCACATGTTTCAACACCAACAGCTGATTAAAACCCTGGACAAACATGCCATATGGCATGTTTGTCCAGGATTTTAATCAGCTGTTGGTGTTGAAACGTGCAATTTGGACAGACTTCTGATTTCTGGAAGCTGTCTATTTTGATCAGCAACAACAGACGGAGTACCAGTACGTAGAGGACCCCCACCCCCATTGCCCTGCCCGAATATACTGATGGGTCAAACCATCAATCTTCCACTCAGCGGAATAATAACAAATACAGTGTATCCATGATCTAGAGTAAACTTCAGATATAAAGTTTGTTATAAGAAAAGTAAATTACACAGAAAAAGTCTAGTTGCAACCTCCATAGAAATGCCTTGCCATCAGGTATCTTTTGAATCCAATTAGGGCTTTGAAGTTGTGAATAGTATTTGAGGAAAAATAAATTTTGTCAAAATATGGCTATTTTTCACTTATTTCCTGATCCCTGTGACCTTTACCTTTGGAGAGAGGTCACTCAAATAGGTATGTTTAGAAAGGTCTTGCCTATATATAGCCTGGGTATAGGGCCTACCTTTAGGATTCCAATGAAGGGCACAAAATTTCCCCGCTGAAGGCCATTCTTGTAGAGATCTGAACATCAATCAGCAAAATAGCTATCAGTTTCACAATGCAATAATAATAATAATACCAGTCGTTATACAGGCGCTGTAAATCGGCTCAAACACTGTGAACTGAACCCAACATGCACACTAATGGGAAACACATGCATCCACTCTGAAGACAAGCACAGTAAAAGACAAACACAGGACACTCATGTGGTATGAAGGGTGAGTTCAGCTATTAAAGTTTCACAATTTTGATCATTTGTATTTGAAATTTATGAAGTGGCCTGAAACCAATGTCATATTGGAAGGGGTAGGAAGAACCAGGCTACCCCAAGGAAAGAACCCCATATACACACAAATCTTCCTTAACCCAAATCATACTGAGGCTAAAAGCTTCAAAATTGTACACTGCCATATGCAAGCTACATTATAGTACTTACAAATAAGGATATAGACCAATGGCTTTAGTTTAAGGGTGATGCCAGAATAGCTTGGCGCCTAGAGGCGCCAAGCTATTCTGGCACTACCCTTGAACTATTTTAGTCAAACTTATTTCACACATTGGTGTATTCCGAATAGTTACAATAGTGCACATAATTAGTAATGCCTTGTATAACCTCAGCTTACCATCAGGTTGTCTGTTTGACGTTGCAACAACAACTACTCCATATTGAAACAGTGTCGTAAACAACTGTTTTAGAATTACAGCATCAGCAATATCAGTCACCTGAAATACGCAAAGGGAAATACACGTATTAAAGCCAAATGTAGCCAAACTGTTGCCGCAAGGGTTTCATGTGAAAGGAAAACAGAAAATAGAGGTTGAAAACCCTTTAAGTTAGAAACATGACGTTTCGGATCAAAGGTCCTTCTTCTCGGTGACATGGAAACAAAATAGAACAAACAAATTAAAGCAAATTTTGCATGGGATGTCAAGGCTCAAGTTGCTTGTTATAACTAAGAGTGTGTGTGTATGTGTGTGTGTGTGTGTAGGGGGGGGGGGGGGGGGGGTTAGCAGGCAGACACATTTATTTCTATTGCGGCACAGGAGGTAGTCCGTGTGAGTCTGTGACATAAACTAAAGATATTCAAATAGCCTTTCACCAAAATCAATGTTCAAGTGTGTGTGTGTGTGTGTGTGTGGAGAGAGGTCATACTTTAACCTACAAAGCCCTGAAAGGCTACGACAGGATGTTGATCGACCATGATATTTCAGATTGGTGTCAGAATAGCTAGATTTACCTGGAACTCGTCGAAACAGAGCAGCCATGTTTCTTCTCGTATCTGCTCAGCCACAGGTGTGATGGGGTCAAATGCTGGGGCCGAGCGTGTGGACTCAATTTTAGGTTGAGATTTTTTCAGCAAGTGTATTCCTGTAATGCGTAAGTGGAGATCTCTGTTACAGCCCTTAAAACTCTGCAGTTCTGATGACTTTAAACCTTTCAGCCCCATGGGTGCATTTCCCAAATTTTGGAAGTGTTACTTAACAATTATGTACCAGTTGGAGGAGGTGGATTGACCATGACAATTCAAGGGTAGTGCCAGATTAGCTTGGCGCCTGAAGGCGCCAAGCTAATCTGGCACTACCCTTGAATTATCATGGTCAATCAATCTATTGCTGTAGGTATTCGGGGCTAAATGGGTTAAGCGCTGAGAGGCAAAAAATAATTATTGCAGACTTTACATAGTCCACTCTGCAAGTCACACATTTCCCTGCAACCTAATAAAACCTGGCATGCTAATGCTCATACTTCAAATCAATTCACTGCTAGCTGTCCAGATAAATGGATCTCTGTTACATGTATCACAGCGTTCAAGCAAACATGCTTATTTTGCTCATGTGCAATAGCAAAAGTGAGTCTACATATGTAATGGGCCAGTGGCCATCTGTCTGTCCGTCATCATCTGTCCGCCACAAACATTAATGTTGGCATTTTCTCAGAGGGTATTCAAGCCACTATCTTCAAACCTGGCCCAAGGATACTTTGAGGTAAGACCTTTCTTAACATACCAAGGACACAGGGGATCAAGAAATAGGTTAAAAAAAGACCATATTTTGACAAAATGTTTTTTTCTGAAATACTATTGACAACTTCAAACCCACACTTGGTACGGTACCAGATGGTAGACCTTCCAACGCATACTAATTTGGATGACCCCATGGAAAGGTCAAGGTCACAAGAGATCAGGAAACAGATATAAAAAAGAAGCTATATTTTGACCAAAATAGATTTTTGTCAAATACAAATTACTATTCAAAACTTCACACCCAAACCTGGTACAAAGATACCTGAGGCCGAGTAGGCCAGGCGGGGGCAGAGGCGGGGTCGGGGGGCGGGGGGGGGCGCGGCGGGTGGCTGGGACGCACGGGGGAGGGCGGCGACGCCGGGAGGGCGGGTGCTGTGGGGGTTCAGAGATCCGCAGGGCGCGACCCAGTGCCTCGCGGCGGCTGGAAGCGGCAGGAGGTGACGTGGGCAGGTTCAACACGTCCTTCACTGACTGCCAGGACCGAAGAGGAGGGGATCGCCGAGTGGAGCCTGTCGCAGCTGTCTGCGTAGGTCCTGCGAGAGGTAGGGGCAGACGACAAGCACAGCAGGGTGCGGTAGCGGCGAATCGAGGACCTAAGCGTTGACACGCGGCCCAGAAGGCAGGACTTCTTCCCCACAACCAGAGTGAGGCGGGGCCCTAACAGCGGCGAGGAGGAGAAGAGCCAGCTCCAAGGTAGACGAGCGCTGCTTGGCCAAGTCGAGGAATCCAGCACAGGCGAGAGCGCTGCGGATAAGGAACGCCGTCCGTACCAGACGGGGGGGGGTATGCAACGGCGGGAGGCGCGAAGTCTACCAGCTGCTGCTGAGCGGCAGGAACCACTGCGGGGACTGCAGAAGCAAGGCCTGGGAGTGTCCGGCATTCAGCTGCACTGAAAGGCGATGTCCAATCCACCGGCCAGCGAACGACGGTGACGAAGAGAACCGCGTCGGAGCCTGAATCCTGCTGCAGGGGCGGAGAAGGCGACATGAACCCTTGAAACCTCGGGGCGTGGCAGGGACGAAACCTCTAGGGGGAAGAGCAACGTCCAAGCAGGCGACGGGGAAGGCGTCCGGGCTTGGGGGAGAGGCGAGACTGTAGAGGCGCGGCGCATCGAGCGAGGGAATGGTCTCCGTCCTGGGCGTCCTGGACGCAGGATCAAGGGCGTAGAAGACAGCGCGCGGAGGTTGAGCGGTGGAGAGAGCCGAGTCGGAGTCCGCCGGAGCGAGCCAAGGGCTGCTATCCACATCGCCGGGCAGAGCAGGAGGCTGACGCACCAGGAGCTGGTTAGGCGGGAGCTGCCGCCAGATGGGGCAAGCGGCTGAGAAGGCGCGGGCGGTGAGACCGACGAGTGGAGCGTCCGTGCGAAGGAGGGCGGAGCACGTGGTCGACGGCGCGAAGGGGAGGGGAGTGGGGAAGGTGGGGAAAGGGTACCGGGGAAGGAGAGGGGGGAAGACAAGGCTGGAGGACGAGCAGCACGGACGACCCAGGAGGACATCGAACGGAGGGGGTGACTTGGACCCAGGAGGACATCGACTGGTGGGGGGCGACTTGTAAGAAGAACCAGCGATGCCCGAGGGGAAGACTGACGAGGAGGGCGAGACATCCGCGAAGCTGAAGCGGCGAGCAAAGGGGATGCGAGAACCGAAGACGCGGGGCTGCAGGTCCGGTGTAGGACGCCGAAGTCCGAGGGGGCGTACACAGGCGAGGGACGAGGAGCTGAGTCCAGGCGGTCGCGAACCCGTAGTCGCATGTCGAGGGTCGTACGCAGAAGCCGAGGCTTCTCTTGTCTCTTATCTACCTTCTTCCGGCGTCGGAGAGAAGCAGCGTTCAGTTCTGCCGGAGGACTTGTGAGGCTTGGGTTCCGCAAGGCGGGGCGAGCTAGCTCGCTGCGGACCTGGCTCGAGTGAGCCGGTGCGCAAGGGGGGAGAAAGGCGTCCCCCAACGTAGAGTGTTGGGGTTTGTTTTCCGCAGAGCGGGGCGAGCGGACTTGCTGCGGACCAGACTCGAGCGAGTGGGTGCGCAAGGGGGGAGCCTTTGTGTGCCATCCCCCAACGGCAGCGAAGTGCGTTTCTGCTGGATCTGGGGCCGAAGCATGCTTGTGGCTGCGGGCGGTGCGGCGACTGTCACGCCGTAGGCTCCGCAGCTGGGTGTCCCAAGGTCCTCTACCCAGAGCGCAGACATCACGGGAGTGGCCCTAAGCACAACCAGCGCAGGGGAGGTAGACGGCATGCTTGTCACTTGGCCACTGCAAGTCGCCACATCGTGTGCAGGTGCAGACTTGACCACTGCAACATAGAGTGAAACAACGAAGCGACTGGTCATAGCAGAAGGCCACGTTTCTCAAAACGAAAACCGCGCACCACTTTTCACCTTTCCCCACCATCCTGTCCTGAGCAATATCGCTTTCTTAATAACAAGCAACGATATAGTAAAAGATGCCGGCGCACGCCGTCAGAGGCACGGCGCTGGCAAAACATCGAGACCTTACCTGGACATCTCGCAAGGGGCAGGGAAAGGTAGCACCTGTTGTCGAAGAAGAAGAAGCGCCCACGCAGCAGAGGCCCAGAAGCATCCAGGAAGACGAAGGCTGGGTCCTCGACGAAGGTCCCGGCCGTCCAACCGGCGAACTTGACCGGCGAAGCCGAAGCACACCGGACGCCAGGTCGAAGGCTCCGAGAGGCACCGCACAAGCCGGAAGTCTCTCAATGCCGGAACCGGTGCAGGACAGCGCTCCCACGAGGGACGAAGGCCAGCCCCACGGCCCGGGGACCTATCTTCCGGCAGCGACGCAAGAAGCACCAGTGACACTTATCCACTTCCTAAAAGTCACAGAAGACGACGTGCAGGCCGGGAACGAAGTCACGCTAACGAAAGTCCAAGGGCTCCAAGAACCACACACAGCCGTAGGTAGCACAGTAGAGGTCTAAGAACACGACCCTACGCTACAACATGGGCAGTAAAGTTCCAAGGCAAGGCGAATGCACAGGCCAGGAACGAAGTCCACTGTCGAAGGTCCAAGTACTTTTGAACCATACACAGCCGTCGGTACACACAAGGCCAGAAGTTCCAAGGCAAGGCGAAAGCACAGGCTGGGAACGAAGTCCACTGTCGAAGGTCCAAGTACTTTTGAACCATACACAGCCGTCGGTACACACAAGGCCAGAAAGTTCCAAGGCAAGGCGAAAGCACAGGCCGGGAACGAATTCCACTGACGAAGATATATTCAAGTACAGCTTGAACCATACACAGCCGTAGAAGCACAGTAGAGGGCTAAGCGAACACGTCTATACGCTGCAAGGTAAAGGAAAGAACTGGTTTGGCTTGGCTGCTCGGGCAGTTACCCGTAACGGTTGGGAAGGAAGGCTACCTGGGTACCAGGTCACGGCACCCCTGGTGGCCTCCCCTGGCACTAAAGGTACACATCGTAAGTTTTTGGGCTAAAATTACGCTAGCTATAGGTTGTTCCTTGTAGTAATGACATCGGTAATGTTTTTGAGGAAACAATTCATCTTGCAGCAAGATAATGCGCGTACACACACTGCACGTATCACCCAGCACTTCTTGCAGCAGCACAACATCCCAGTCATGCCCTGGCCTGCCCTCAGCCCGGACCTCAATCCCATCGAACATCTCTGAGACCAACTGCAAAGGGAGGTCAATGCTGTACGTCCCAGACCAACGACAGCCGCAGAACTGGAGAATACTATTGTCCAAGGCTGGAACAACATCCCCAGGGCAGTTGTCAACCGCCTGATGTACTCTATGCGACGATGCTGTCAAGCCGTCATCAATGCCAATGGGGGTCACACACCATATTGACTTTGTGCTGTGCCATGCTTGCTCCAAATACAAAATAAACTTCCACACTGATTACGCTGGTGTCTATGATTTCATTCCTAAAATGTCGATAACATCCGTTGAATGGTTTGTCTGAAATCGACTTTCAACTGTTGGATTAAATGTGATTTGAAGGGACTACTCCGCGTTTCTTTTGTTGATCAGTACATGTAAACAGAGGGTTTTACAGTAATTTTTTGTTGCCCTCTGAAACCTTTACCTATGAGAGGTCACTCAAATTAGTACAGGTGTGTATTTAGAATGGTCCCACGACAAAGTATCCTTCAACCAAGTTTGAAGTCTGCGTCTGGAAAAGTCTCAAACAAAATTGCAGTGCCCACAGCAACGGACAGACTGATGGGCAGTATGGAATCAATTTTACTACTGCGCGTGAGCCAAAAATATTGAAAGTCACATTTATATATATAGAGTACATGATCAATGTTATCCAGCAGTGTGCAACAGTGCTATTAGAAAAAAGAGTTGGAGAGCATGGGTGGGAAAGGAGTGATGCTGACAATTACAAATGTCCATATTTGCAAAATGCATTTTTCTTTAAAAGGTATTTTTTCGAAAAATACTTACCGATGACATGACAAATGGGAGTGTCTACTACGTGCTCAAATTCTAGCCTACGAACCCGTTGTGTGCACACACAACCCGGGAGGCACTCGGGGAACCCTCCAGAGGGGCCAAGAGTTGTCTCCCGGACCTGCCTATCCGGTTCCGAGTCACCTGACTCGCCAGTCAGATACTAGGCTCACCAGCGGCAAGCGGGGCAGGTGGGAGGGTCCTCCGTGTCATGTCATCGGTAAGTATTTTTCGAAAAAATACCTTTTAAAGAAAAATGCATTTATTTCATCAAAAACATTACCGATGACATGACAAATGGGAGAATCACGAATAGGAGGAGGGTGCCGCCCCGGTACTACCGGAGACCAAGACCGTCCTCCCATTGCTAATTCCCAGGTAACGAGCTAGGTGCGTACCTACGGCGCCTGCAGCGCCGGGAGGGAGTGCTGTGCCACCGTGAGGTCCCCCAACAAGGCGAGGTTGTCTCGCTGTCCCGCCAGATCCCGAAGGTAGAAACGAGCGAAGGTAGATTCTGCTCGCCAGCCCACCGCGGCCACGATGTCCTTGACAGCGCAGTTCCGATCGAATGCGACGCTCGTGGCCATGGCGCGTACTTCGTGTGCGCGGATCTTCAGTCTCTGCGCTACGCGTGGGGAGAGATCCATGTATGCCGATCGTATTACCCAGCGCAGCCAGGAGGAGATCGTCTGGGCTGTGATATCAGTCTTGCCCTGGCGTATGGGCAGGAAGAGGCGGGAGCGCCCTCTACGGGTAACTTTGGTACGGCGCAGGTAGATGCGTAGGGCACGCACGGGATCCTGTCGCCGAGTCTCCGGAGAGCAGGCAGGCCCTCCCAGGGGCCGCAAGGTGATGATCTGTGGAGCAGTTAGGGGCGACCTTGTTTTGGCAATAAAGCTGGGGTCCGTTAAGAGCTGCACGGAGCGATCTGCCCTGAACTGGAGGCAGTCTGGGCGGGTAGAAAGAGCGTGTAGCTCGCTAACTCTGGACGCGGTGGCCAAGGCTAGCAGGAAGCAGGTCTTGCGTGTCACATTTGCCAGAGGGGCTAGAGCGAGTGGCTCGAACTGGGAAGAATTCAGCCACGTCAGGACCCAAGGTAGGTCCCAGCGAGGAACGAGAGAACGCTGAGTCGGACGTTGGAGGCTGAAGCTGGACATGAGGTCGGAGAGGTCCTTACAGGCGCCGGGGTCTGGAAGGCCGAGATGACGGTACGTGTCTGCGACCATGGATAAGTATCCCCTGATGGTGATGGGCGCCAAACCTTGGACCTCGAAGAGCCATAGGAGAAAGTCCGCTAGCTGTGGGTTAGTCAGTCCGGTGGGTAGGAGGCGACGGGCGTCGCACCAGGCACACAAGACGCGCCACTTCCCTTCGTAAACACGCCGGGTGGAAGGCTTGCGGGCTGCAGCGATTGCCTCCACTGCTGCACCAGAGAAGCCTCGAGCGGTGAGGGCGCGCTGCACAACCTCCAGGCGTGAAGAGACAGGCGTTCGGGACAAGGGTGGAAGAGAGCCTGCCTGGGCTGCTTGAGCATGGAACGGGGCGTGGGAAGGCGCAGGGGAGGAGAGGTGGCGAGGTTGAGTAGGTCGGTGGTCCAGGAACGGGCCCAAGCCAGCGGGGCGACCAGAAGCAGGACTGCGTTGCTCCCTCGAAGTTTGTGGAGGACCTTGGGAATGAGGACTGTTGGGGGGTACGCGTAAGCGATGAGGCCGTCCCAAGGAATCGAGAGGGCATCGACTGCCCAGGCCAGCGGGTCTGGAATCGGGGAGACGAAGAGGGGAAGCTGGCGGTTCCACCTCGTAGCAAAGAGGTCGATTAAGGGAGTCTCCCAACGGGCGCAGATCATCTGGAAGATATCCGGGCGCAACGTCCATTCTGTGTGGAGCAACTGGCTGCGGCGAGAGAGCGAGTCCGCCAACACATTCAAGTGGCCAGGAATGTGTCGTGCGAGGAGTGTAATGTCGCGTTCCTCGGCCCAGCGCATCAAATGGAAGAGGAGCATACAGAGGTCGGGAGATCGGGTGCCCCCCTGTCTCTGGATGTAGGCCACCACCGTCGAGTTGTCGGAGAGGACGAGAAGCCGCTGGTTCCTGAGCTGGTTCTCCCAAACGAAGAGGGCTTGCCAGACTGCCTGCAGCTCTAACCAATTGCTGTGCTTGTCCGCAAACTCCGGGGGCCAGAGGCCGGAAGCCGAGGAGAATTGAGGAAGCAGGTGGGCTCCCCACCCCGAGAGGCTCGCGTCGACACACAGGGAGAGGTGCGGGGGAGGGGAGGACAAAGGGACTCCCGAAGCCAACCAAGCCGTGTCGGTCCAGCGTAGAAGGTGAGGGCGAACCAGGGGGGAAACCGGGACCAGGTGGGTAAGGTCGCCAGAAGAGGGTCTCCAGAGAAGCAGGAGGTGCAGCTGAAGGGGGCGGGCGTAGAGGCGACCCAGGGGGAGAAGGTCCGCCGCTGCGTTGATCAGTCCGAGGAGTTGAAGCCAAACTCGGGCGGGAGCTGCTTCCTGCTGAGCTAGCTGGTTGGCGAAGGTGGCCAACTTCCGAATCCGGGGATCCGGGAGGCGAACAACGTTGAGATCGGTGGCAAAATCCATTCCGAGATGAATGAAGCGGCGCGAGGGCGTGAGATCTGACTTCCCGACGTTGAGGAGGAACCCCAGTCGCGACAGCAGACGCATCAGAGTATCCCTGTCCTCTTCCAAGACGGACTCGACGTGGTTCCTCAGGAAGAGATCGTCGAGGTAGTTGGACATAGGGCTGAGAGACGACTGCCGTGCCTTGGCCATAACTGCATCCATCAAGCGGGTGAAGACCCAGGGGCTGAGGTTGAGGCCGAAGGGTAGGGCTCGAAACTGGTAAACGGTTCCATCGAACGCGAAGCGCAGATACCTCTGGGCGGCCGGATGTATGGGTACGTGTAGGTAAGCGTCGGAGAGATCCAGGCTGACGGCGTAATCCATGGGTCGCACCGCGGTACGCAGGGCTCGGGCCGTCTCCATGTGGAAGGAAGGAGCCACGATGAAGCGATTTAGGGCTGAGAGGTCGATCACTGGGCGCCACTTGCCGCCAGGCTTGGGGACGACGAAAAGTCTGCTGTAAAATCCCAGCGAGTCTGCGCGGCGCACAACCTCTGTGGCATCCTTCCTCAAGAGAGAGTCGACTTCCCCCCGTAGGGCGCACTCCTTGAGCGGGTCTGCGGGGATCTCGGTCCACAGCGGAGTCGTACGCAGAGGAGGAGGGGAACGAAAGGAGATCCGTAGGCCGCCGGAAACAGTGTCTAAAATCCACGGGTCTTCTGGAATCAGTAATCGCCACTCGTCGCTGAAGAGGGCGAGCCTGCCGCCGACTGGAGGACCCGAGACGGCCGGCGGAGGCGGAGGAGGGGAGGAGTCACTGAGCCCGCCCGCGCCCAGGGCGACGGGCGGGACGGGGCCAAGCGGGTCGGGGGCGTTAGCTTGGCCGGGGCGACCGAAGGCGGGGCGACAGCGACGCAGGGACTGCAGCTGGGTTGTTGACGTCGGAGCGACGGGTCTGGAGATCCGCAGGGGGCGACCCACGGCCTTGCGGGCTGCCTGAAAGCGCCGAGGAACAGACTTGGGAGGCCACCTGTCCGCATTGGAATCCTTGACGGCTTGCCAGGTGTCACCAAAGAGAAGGGGTCCCCCGAGGGGGGCCCGACGCAGCTGGGTCTTCAGGTCGGCAGGCATTCCCCGGCAGGCCTGCAGGACAGCGTCGCGGCGGAGTAAATCACAATTGGCGGCTGCAGCCATAGCGTTGACCGAAGAGTGATACGCGGCGCGGCTGGCCGCTTCAGCGAGGACGAGGAGGTCGCCAAGAAGAGGGGTCAGGGACGGGTGCCACGAATCTTCCACGCGCCGGAGGAAGGCTTGCGTAAGGAGCTCCATGAAGCCGGCGCAGGCCAAGGAATTCCTGACAAGCGAAGCCGTCTTGTCCAAACCCGCGGGGAGCGCGCGTCTGAGTGCAGAGGCCCCACCCGCCTGAACCACGGCGGCTGGATCCACCGGAGGGAGAGGGCAGAGGAAGGCCTGGGAATGGCCGGCGTACCACTGCTGGCGGAAGTACATATCGAGGTCCGGAGGCCATCTGTGGTCCGAGAAGAAATTACTGTCTCTTGAGTCAGACAACAGGTGGGCCGAGAACACATCCCGAAGCTCACGAAAGGAGGGGGGCTGAGGGAGAGTCTTGAACTTCTTTACCTGTCTACCCGCGTCGACGAAGGCAGAAGGCTTCCTCTTCAGGGGGGGGGATGGAGGGCAGTCCGCTGCCGGAAGCGTGGCGGAGATGAGGCGAGCGACCTCGTCGAGGGCCAGAAGAACCTCTGTGCGGGAGGAGGCCGGTAACCCGTGGGCTGTCGACGCATCCGAAGGAGAGAGCGGCGAAGGAGAGCGGCTGAGACCTCCGAGGAGAACTGAGATGGAATCATCAGGGAGAAGACTCAACGAATCGTCGTCCACGCCGCCGAGAGCCGTCGAAGAGGGACGGCGACCGTGACTCCGAGAGCGAGCAGCTCGACGAGGGCGAGGGGAGCCATAAGGGGCCGAAGCACGCAGGGGGAGAGCGACGTCCGCGACGGCGACGCGACGCACTAGAGGAGCGGGAATGGCGGCGGCGACCAGACGAGCGACTACGAGCTGGAGACCGTGATCCTCGGGAACGAGGAGGAAGGAAGGAGGCTGGGCGAGGGGAAGGGGAACGGGCGGGACGAGGCAGACGGCGGGGAACGTGGGACGAACGCCGCGAAGAGGAAGAGCGCGAAGGTCCATGGTCCAGATGACGAGAAGAATCCCGAACTTCACGACGCTCACACGAAGGAGCGCGAGAGTGGTGGTCCGACTTCGATCGCAAGGAGGAACTGGACACAGGTAGTGGTGTGGTGAGTGTGCGCGAATGTCTCCGCGAGCCGGACTCTGTGGCGAGGCGGGCTCGCAGCGGCCGAGGGGGATCCAAGGCCTTCCTAGGAGACGAGTGGGGACCGGTTGACCATGGACGGCGCGAGGCACGTCTCTCCGAACTGACCTCTGTCTCGAGATGGGTTCTCTGCCTGTCGTAAGGCTTGGTCCAAGCGCGTTCCCTCCTGGGAATCCGCGCCTCGAACTCCCGACTCCGCACACTACCTTGCTGTGTCCGCTGTGGAGATCTTTCCAGACTGGGGCCATCGGGGGCAAGAGCGGTCGGTGTGTCTGAGATGACAGCCGGCACTTCCGCAGGTCTTGCAACAGGCACAGGTGTCGGGCGTTCACGTCGGTAGAAGCTCCAAAGTTGGGCCCAGCGGAGCTCCGGCCAGACGGCGCAAACGTCACAAGAACGCTCAGATGTACAGCCGACACACGGCAGGCAGACCTTGTGCGAATCCGAGGGCCACTGGAAACCTCCACACTGCGTGCAGGTCATCAGGAGGGCACTGCAACACACCAAACAAACAACGTGCCGGTACGTGGTCGAGACCAACAGGGCTCGTCCTACCAAGGGGAACCGTACCGAACGATATGGACAAACGGGCTGTGCCCCCAGGCTATACTGTTATAGCGCCCGAAGCTAAGCTTGCGTCTTTAGAACAAAGCCTACCCCAGCCAGGCTGGAGAGGAATGTGCGCCAAACAACAATAGGTTTAGTTTAGTTTAGTTATTTGGGTTTAACGCCGCGCAGGCGACTAAGGCCATCACACGGCGGGCCAAACGACAATAGGGACGAAAGGCCGTGCCCCCAGGCAATAATGCTGTAGCGCTCTAAGCTAAGAGTGCGCTCTCGAAACAAGCATACCCCAGCCAGGCCGGAGATGCAACATGAGCCACGCGCCGCAGCTGGTTTAAACAATGCTCCCCGAAGGCTACCAGGGGAAGCCAGTAATTTCACCCCAAAGGGGAAAGGCGAGGGCACCAGGGCCCCGCCGAGCTAAGAGTCCCCGCTCAACGAAACCGAACAACACGAACAAGGTAGAGTCCAAAGGCACAGGCCGGTACCCCGCCCGGGGACCGGCTTCGGGCCCAACTAACTATCCTACCTCTCTGCCGAAGCGGTAGCGGGAGAAGAGACGTCCATGTCGCCACCGGCGAAATGGCGGGAACCAGCAGGTCCGCCAAGCGAAGCCAACCAAGGAGGACGCCAAGCGAAGAAGCGCAAGCGAAGCTGCAGCGAAGCAAGAAGCGAAGCAGAAGCGAAGCAACAGGCGAAGCCAAAGTCACGGCGAACTCGAGTACCAAGACCGACCGGTCGAAGGGAGCGCGAGGCTAGAACACGTCCGAAGGTCGTGAGCCTACGTAGCTGACTGGCGAGTCAGGTGACTCGGAACCGGATAGGCAGGTCCGGGAGACAACTCTTGGCCCCTCTGGAGGGTTCCCCGAGTGCCTCCCGGGTTGTGTGTGCACACAACGGGTTCGTAGGCTAGAATTTGAGCACGTAGTAGACACTCCCATTTGTCATGTCATCGGTAATGTTTTTGATGAAATAATTACTTTTTCTTGGATGTAACCCAAATACAGCTCTCAATAAATCCCTCAGTTCTGTACTGCTATTCTTTTTACAAGTGCATTGCTTAGTACTTAAGAACAGTTTTAACTGTTTGAACTAAACTTGTTGCCTTAATCCGTTTCATCCTAATACACCCATTGCTTGAAATAAATTTGACTAATAGTTCAAGGGTGGTGCCAGAATAGCTTGGTGCCTCAGGCGCCAAGCTATTCTGGCACCACCCTTGAACTAAAACAGTTGATCTATCTCCTAATCTGTAATTTAGCCTTCATGGGACAATAAGGAAATTTTACAAAATCAGCCTCAGAATGTAATGGGTTAGCACACTTACTTCGATGGACATCCAGCATAAACTTATTAAAATGTGTCCTTTTTTTTCGGTGCCGCTGGGAAGTTTCAAAGAATAAATCCATCAACATTGTTTTTCCACAGCCTGAAAAAGATAACAGAACAAACAAAAATCATCCTGTATCCAGTCATTCAGCCCTGACACTCAACAAGGGAGATGGATCAATCTTGACAGTTGAAAGGAAGTGACTAATTTGGCACTAAATCCTAAACAATCATGATCCATCTCCCTGTACACAGTACCTCCAGCAGATGGTGTACATTCATACACATGTACACGTATAATAATGTATAAGGACAGTTTCAGCACCAAGCAACCAAGGAAAATCACTTAATTATTCTACAATTACACGTACATATATATACGACTGTAATAATTTTAAACTCCACCAGCTAGAGAAGACAGTATGCTTTCTACAGGCAGACAGAAGCCCATGTCAAAACAATAATGTAAATCTTCTAAAATGATTCAAAATCAAAGGTCAATTAATGCACAAAAGTGATCCAAGGACCAGCTCTTGGTCCAAATGAAGGGGTGGTCACCAGGAAGAGAAGCGCGGAGCAATCCAGCAGAATCCACAGGGTCTTCGGCACCAGCACCGATGGGGGGAATGTAAACGAGATCAGTCCGTACCCAGGAAGGAGAGTGCGTCTTCCGCCCAGACGAGAGGGTCCGGGACTAGAGAGGCAAACAGCGGTAGCTGGATGTTCCATCTGGCAGCAATGGTCGACTAGCGGCGTCTCCCATCTCGAACGGATCAGACGAAAGACGTCTGGGCGCAGGGACCACTCCGGGAAGTGGCAGGCTCCGGGTCCTTGCACCAAAACAGGAAGGAAAGGAGGAAGCCCCGCAAGGGCCAACGAGTGCCTCCTTGTACTGTAACAGGGCCGCCACGGTCGAGTTGTCTGGCAGACGAGGACCTCCTGGTTAGTCAGAGTCTCTGGCCAGGCGTTGAGGGCCATCCCAACTGCTATAACTCCCAGTTGATGTGACTGTCTGCGAAGTCCCCAGGCAACAGGTCCGAGGAAAGGTCTGGGAACAGTAGTGCGCCCCAGCCGGGCTGGCTCGCGTCGGTCCAGAGAGATCACCGGGGCGGAGGGGAGTACAGGGACACGCCCGACGCCCAGCACGCCAGATCCGCCCGCGTCTGAGGCGGGGGCGAGAAGTGGGGTAACAGAAACGGATCCGTCCGGGTGCCAACGAAGGGGCGCCAGCGTAGGAGGAGGTGTAGTAGCCGCGGCGAGCCTTCTCGCTTTGTATCCTCTAGCGCCGGCCGAAGGGGAACGAGTCCGCTGCCGCACCGAGCAGTCCCAGGGTCTGAAGCCAGACACAGTCCTAGAAGGAGACCCCTAACTCCAACCGCTGAGCGAGGTCGGCGATCTTCTGCCACCGAGCCAAGGACAGGCGGAACAGGTTGAAGTCGGTCAGGAGTTCCTCTCTGAGAGTCACGGCGACTAGGTTGTGCAGCATCAAGTCATCCAGGAAGTGAAGGACGGATTCAGCGACCGCTGGCGTAAGCTGGCCATCACCGAGTCGAGGATCCTCATGAAGACCCAAGGACTGAAGTTGAGGCCGACGAGGAGGGCTTGGAACTGGTAGATGATCCCACCAAGGCAAGTAGGTACCGGCGTGAAGACGGATGAATCGGCACGTGAAGAACGTGCCTGAAGATTGAGGCTGAAAGCAAGATCCATTGGCCGGACTGCTGAGTGAAGAGTCTGGCTGTCTCCATCCGAACGGGCGGCTCCCAAAGAGGACTTGTAAAGCGCCGATGACTGGGTGCCACCTGCCCAATGGAACAGGGACGATAGGAGGCGGACGTAGAACGCTGGCGAGTCGCGTCGGGAGACCACTACTGTCACTGTTTTGTTGAGCCAGGCCTTCAACTCTCTGTGCAGAGTTGAGATTGGTCGACTTTTGAGATGATCCAAAGGTCGTCTGGGAACAGCAATCTCCTATGGTCGCTGTAGAAGGCCAGCTGCCCGCCGACTGGAGACCCAAGAACTGTCGACGGTGGTGGAGAAGGGGAAAGTCAGAGGGCCTGAGCGAAGCGAGACACAGCGGGGGCGGAGTCAGCAGCAACCAAAAAGGAATGTACGTCACGGAGCGGGGACGAAGCTTCCAGGTCCCAAGAGTCCTCCAGGAAAGAAAAACCGCTTGCGTCGCCAATTCCGAACTAAGGAAGCAAATCCGTCAAGAGGGTGAGGACAAGCATTCTGGAGTAGCCGGAGCCCACCCGCCTGGATGACGGCTGCCGCATCCACCGAAGGAACAGGGACGGTGGAGGCTTGAGAGAGTCCAGCGTACCAAGCCTGGTGAACGCGTAGCTGCGAAAAATTGCTGGTCGCCGAAGGAGTCCTGGCGAAGCCGGGCCAAGAAGCATCGACGAGATCCCGGAACCGTGTGGCTGAGGGAGAGACTTGCGACCTTAGTATGCCGCAAAGCAACAACCTGGCGGAAGCCTGTCTCTTCAGAGGAGACGAAGGTGGTCATAAGTCAGGAGGGAGGAAGTGGGCGAACAGACGGGGGCCTCTTCCAAAGCACAAACCGTCTGTGAGCTGAGCGAAGGGCCGAAATCCTAGACGAGGAGGAGGCCGACGAAACAGTTGAGAAGCGGGAGGGATAGCCAGAGGACGAATCCCGCAAGAAGATGGCAGAAGCCGAATCCGCTGAAAGCAGGCTTAGTATGTCAGGGTCTACCTCCACCGTCCGCCTACCAAAGCCGCAAAGAGGGCGACCGGCTTTGAAAGCACGGGACTGGCGAGGGCGAGCCCGAAGGAAGGAGGAGGCGACCGCGAAGCCCGCAAGTCGGGGCGTCGCGAGGGAGGAGGGACCGCGGCCAAAGGCGAAATAGGCTCTGTAAGCCCCCGACTCACCGAAATGCGAGGGAAGGGGGGCTACTAGTGACGGGAATAGCGTGCGGACGACGAGGGGAAAGCGAGAGCCGGAGACCGCGCTCCGAACGTAAGAGGGGAGGCGGAAGGGGAACGCTGGCACCCCCAACCTGCTCGTCGCGAATCCACACCTGTGAGTAAATGTCTGAGACACACCGGGCCCGTCTGGAAAGTTCGGGGCGGGGGGGTGGGGACAGAAGTGTCACACCAAGCCCGCTCAGGAAAAACGGAGCGGGGAGGGAACAATCGGGGCGCGCGAAACCGCACCTTTGAGTAAATATCTGAGTCACACCGGAAAGAACGGGGCGGTGGGGGGGGGTGTGGAGACCGAAAGTGTCACACCAAGCCCGCTCAGGAAAAGCGGCGCGGGGAGGGGACAAAAACGGGGCGCGTGAATCCGCACCTGTGAGAAAGTGTCTGTCACACCGGGCCCGCCTGGAAAGTTCGGGGTGGGGGGGGGGGGGGGGGGGGGGACAGAAAGAAGTCACGAAACCGCACCTGTGAGTAAATGTCTGAGTCACACCGGGCCCACCTGGAGATTTCGGGACGAGGAGGGGGGGGGGGGGGTGGGCGGGGGGAGTGGGGGGGACAGAAAGGAGTCACGCCAAGCCCGCTCAGGAAAAGTGAAGCGGGGAGGGTACAAATGGGGCACGCGAAACCGCACCTGTGAGTAAATGTCTGAGTCACACCGGGCCCGCCTGGAGATTTTGGGGCGGGGGGGGGGGGGGGGGGGGGGGGGGGGGGGGGGGCAGGGGGGACAGAAAGGAGTCACGCCAAGTCCGCTCAGGAAAAGCGAAGCAGGGAGGGGACAAATGGGGCGCGCGAAATCGCACCTGTGAGTAAATGTCTGAGTCACACCGGGCCCGCCTGGAAAGTTCGGGGCGGGGGGGGGGGGGGGGGGGGGGGGGGGGGGGGGGGGGGGACAGAAAGGTGTCATGCCAAGCCCGCTCAGGAAGGCGGAGTGGGGAGGGGACAATTTTGGGGCGCGCTACCCCAGCTCCAAAGCCTCGGAGCGTGGGGTGCGCGTGACAAGGTCACACCGGGCCCGCCTGGTCTTAAACGGGGTGGGGGGGGGGGGGGGGGGGGGGAACGTAAATGTAGGGAGCCGGACCCGCTCAGACGAATCAGAGCGGGTGGGTCACCTCTTTTTTAGTACTTTTGCGCTAGTCACGCAGGGCCCGCTCGGGAGAAAAGGAGTGGGGGGGGGGGGGGGGGGGGGGGGGCCGCGGACGAGTGCTCAGCTCGCCTGACCCACTCGGGAGAAACGGAGCGGGGGGTGCAAAATAAAGGAGCTCTAGCCACGCAACGTGGGGAGCACGCCTCCGATACTCGCCTGCCCTTCTCAGAAGAATCGGAGCGGGGAGGGAGTTCCTGCGCGGTTAAAGTAAAAGAAGGGGACTTACCTGCGGGCTGGAAGGCCCGGAAGCCGGAGCAAAGTGGGGCCCGAGAAGCCGACGGAGCAACGCCATCCTGCGGAGAAGTCCGGGGAGACTGTCGAGACCAGGAAGGAAGGACACGTCTGTAGCAATCCCACATCTGAGACTGCCGGTCCTCACTCCCGTCAGCACACACGTCACACATCCTGTCGGAAGAGCAGTCAGAGCACGGCCAGCAGGCGACGAGGGCGTCCGAGGGCCACAGAAAACCTCACAAAAGGAGGCAAAACTTCAACAAAAGCCGCCATAGCGTTCGTTGCACACTGTCCGCAGGAAGGAACACACTCAAGCGCCGAACTCACACCACGAGGCACAAAGCCACGTGAGTAAAGTCACAAGCCGAAACCCCAAGGCTGCAGCCAAGGACGAAGTTCACTGAAAGTCAAACCGGTCGGCGCTAAGTCCACACACAGAAAACGTTGAAGTGTAGAACACACCAACGAAGTACACCGAGTCCAAGGAGAAGTCTAACCAAGGCAAAAGCCAAGTTTGTAGTAAACCACAGAAGACACCGGTCAAAAACCGTAGCAAGGCAAAAGCCCGACCGTCCACGGTCGAGCTAAGACAATGACAATGACAATGAACCTTTATTTTATAACGGTAAAAGTATTTGGTGACAGAACCAATTTTCAAACTTGCCGTTACTACCATTAAGCTAAGAACTATCATTAAACACTATCAGAAACAAAACAACGTTTTCACACAAAAGTAAATAAAAGCACATAGGCACAAACATTCTCTACATCACACACACACACACACACACACACACACACACACACACACACACACACATTCTACACCACACACATACAGACACACACGAACATGCTGCAACACACACCCACACACACACCAACGCACGCACACACACAGTAACGCACACACACACACACACCAACGCTCGCACACACACAGGAACGCACACACACACATACACACACACACTACACAGCCCGCATACAGTTCACAGTCATACAACGCACATCATAAAGATTAAAAAATAAACATGTGTGTCAAAACAGGAAAACTAAAAGAAATACAGAATCAAGCCTAACAAAAAATGAAACTATATAGATGCATACCACACAAATATGACTCTATGCACACATACGCACAAACACAAAAATATAAACTCACGCGCGCACACACTCTCTCTCTCTCTCTCTCTCTCTCTCTCTCTTTCACACACACACACACACACACACACACACACACACACACACACACACACACACACACACACACACAGATGTGAATTTAAAAAAAAAAAAAAAAAAAAAAAAAAAAGCACGCAAGGAGCATTGAAACACCCAAAGTTAAGGAAGGCAGGAAATCAAAATGATCATAATAAACAAAAGAACAATAATTTTAAGAAAAGACTAGACAAAACAAATAAGCACAGTAACAACAACGAAAATCATCAATTTTTAAAAATTTTAACACAACTTTCTATCGACGTCCCCACATTCTACCCCCTTCCCTCTCCCCTTGATAACTAGTGCCTGCCAAACTGTCTCCCTCGACTTCGCTGATCAGCAAAAGTAAATCGAGTGCGACAGCAGGTGAGGTACGTGCCTGAAGTCAGCTATTATAAGCATTAATCTAAGCAAATGACTAAATATAGCATACATAAAATAAAGCAGGTGCACGATTCACACGCACGCACATATGCTCGCACTCACGCAACCACGCAAACACGTGCACACACGTACAAACAAAATGTTACCACTCGCATAGGGCAGTGTACAGCGATAAAAGCAGTCAGAAGACTGATCACAAAGCTGATAACTTGAGCCATTCGATGCCCTAGAGGCACCGACATGACCAAAGATGCCTTATGAACATGATTTGAGGTGCTTGAAGAGGCTAATCCTGAAGGACGACAGCGTCTGCGCACATCTTATGTTAAGTGGCAAAGAATTCCATAATGAGCTTCCTGCGAAAGACAGGCTTGATTTAAAGATGTCAATACGCGGGCGGGGAGCTCGATATTGTGGGCCAAATCTAGAGACGTCAGACACACGTTCCAAAAAGAAAGTGTTAAGATACGCTGGACATGACTGTTTGTGCAACTTAAACATGAAGACACCCTTGTTGAAAAGAAAGTGTTGCATGTCCAGTGACAAGAGTTTTTTATCGGTTGAGAGATGGGAAGCCGGAATTAATTTGGCAGCTCTCCGATGTAGGGAGTTTAGCCTCTTCAAATGCACTTCGCTTGAACCACCCCACACTGTTGATGTATAGTCGATGTGAGATTTGATATGAGCGTTGTAGAATATCGTACGAGTGGTAACGTCAGTGATAAGTTTAAGCTTAGACAGCATGTACATATTCTTAGAGACACGTTTACAGACGGTGTTTATGTGGGGCTGCCACTTCATTTGATCGTCTATAATCACTCCCAGCAATTTATGCTGCGCGACCTGTTCTATGACATTGTCATTAAGAGACAAGCTGAGAGAAAGCGGTTTCAGTTGATGCTTCTGGCGTATAGCATGAGTGAAACTGAGGTGAGTTCTCCACATGCATGCCGGGATAGATTGGTAAGGGGAGGCCAACCGGGCTCCTATTCTTGGATCCCCGGTGTCTCCTCCCCAGTTGTGTAGGGGACAAAACTTTGGGCTGAAATCGCTAGGCTATAGAGTGTATTCCATATAGTAATGCCATCGGTAATGTATTTTGAAAAAACAAATTGTTTGTGCGTTCTATTAACCCATTTAGCCCCGACACCCTACAGCAGGAGATGGCTTAACCATGATAATTCAAGGGTAGTGCCAGATTAGCTTGGCGCCTGCTCACGCCAAGCTAATCTGGCACTACCCTTGAATTTATCATGGTCAAGCCATCTCCTGCAACTGGTACATAGTTATTAGGTAACACCTCCAACATTTGGGAAAAGTGGCTGTGGGGCTAAAGGGTTAACCTTTTTGAATGGTGTTCTCAACAGCAGCTTTTCACTTATTTTTTGTTCTTGTTTTGCCATTGTCCTGGATAGAAGACGCTCTCAATTTCAATCAAATAAACTGGCTCTACTTACGTACCAATGTGGACAATAAATTAAATCAGAAGGTGTACTGAATCCATCCGTGTTTGGCTGCCAGATAATTTGATCTGCCCAAGGCACACACATGAATGAGGCCCACAGGAGGTTTAAATTTTCATGAGCCCCCACATCTACAGGGCCTCATGAGGATCTATGCCTCTTGCAGTAGCGTGACGTTTGCTGTATGGCAGGGAAGAGGATGAAGGTATGTAACTGTAAGTTCTTAATGATAAACAAAGAATGACATACCAACTCCCCCATGCAGATAAAGACCTTTTGGTGCAACATTCTGTTTCTTCTTGGCACCTCCCAATGCCTGAAACACACAATATGCAAGTGAGAGTCTGCATGTAGAACTAGAAGCTCAAGAAATACACGATACAGCAGTTAACAATAACACTTAACCCATATCATACCGAGGCTAAAAGCTTCAAATAATCTGTACACTGCCATATGCAAGCTACATTATAGTACTTACAGATAAGGATATAGACCAATGGCTTTTGTTCAAGGGTGGTGCCAGAATAGCTTGGCGCCTAGAGGTGCCAAGCTATTCTGGCACTACCCTTTAACTATTTTAGTCAAACTTATTTTACACGCTGGTGTATTCCGAATGATAAGGGTTAACAGTACATGTAAGTACAGTAGGACTCCTATGAAGTCACCCATTTTACGGTCACATCCTGTTTACGATCACATTCAAGCTGCACGGACAATGTTTACTATACAGTACATTGATTTAGGGGTTTGTTTCCTTTTTCTCCCGTTAGGCTTCTCTTGTATTAGTGTCTCCCTTGGTGTGGAGAGAATTTGAGCCGATAGGTCGGTTAATGTGGTTTGCATGTAACTCCTCGCTCGTAGTTTGGTATGGAACAGCTTGATTTCTTCAATTTTTCAACTGTGTTTGAACAGTTTCTTGCAATGCGGTGTGGGTGGGCAGACAGGTGGTGTAGGTACTGATATGTTTCAGTGGGTTTCCTGTACATTTTAATGTCCAATTGTCCCAACTGTCGGAATTTTTCCACCTTGTACATTCTTATGTCTAAGAATGTGGCTTCTGTGTCGCTGATCTTATACGTGAAGTTTATGCCTTTCGTATGTGAGTTTGCAAGAGTGAAGTATTGGTGAATTGTTTCTTCCTCTGCTCACATGATTATTAGACCATCGTCACGGTAACGCAATGGTGTAGAATTGATTCCTAGTGGTCGAAGCCGTCCGTCACGTTATTAAGGATCTGTGCCATTAGGTCAGGACATGATGGTGATGGGACTTGTCCCATGGCTCATCCAATGATTTGTTTGTAGTGTTTACCATTAAAAGTGAAAATGTTGTTTTTGAGCATCAATTATAGAAGTTTGACTATCACTTCCCTCCTGATTTCTGGCATCGGTAGACACTTCAGTGTTGCTGGGAGGGCCTCTTTTGTGGCCTGTAACTTACAGAGCACATCTTGGTCTAGGACTGTGTACATGTTTGACACGTCATATACACATATTTTTATGTCTCTTTCAAAAGACAAACTTTTCAGGATCCTGGTCAGTGTCGATGTGTCTTTCAAGTAGGTCAGGAGTTTCTCTACAAAGGGGAGTAGAAGATGCCCGATGTAGTACGTCGGCGTTGATACTTGTGATATGATTGGTCTGCCTAATACTTTAAGGTCATCATTCAGACCTTTTGTTTCCGCCTCCCTGAGCTGTTCAGGTGTTAGTTTATGCGTTTTTAGAGGGTGTACAAGTGAGCGGGGTCTTTTTTTGTTTGAGATTGTAACAGGAATCTGTATGTCATCTCGTTGATCTGTTCTCTTTTGTACAATTGTTGGATTGTTTGCATGACTTTACTATGTAAGTCATTCATGTTAGGCGGAGGTATCATTTGGTAGTGGATGCCTCCGAGATGTCTTTCTGCTTCTTGTAGTCTCTCTTATTTTGGATAACTATTGTTGAGCATTTAACTGCCTTTTTAATGATAAGTCTTTATTGGTTTTCAGTTGGCCTCACGTTCTTCTTTTGTGAAGTTTTGTTTTGTTTGGGTCCGTTGTAGGTGGGATAATTCCTCCCTGGTGTTACAGATACAGGTTTTTAAGGCATTATTTCTGTTAGGAGGCTCGTGCCCTGATTTGACCCTGAATTCACCGGGGTTTCATCCCCTGGTGTACTGCAGTGGTATCTGCAGCGCATTTTTCGGGCCAGTTCTAAGTAGTCCCCTGTGATTTCTCTTTTAAAACCATTAGTGTTTGGGTGTTCGGCATCCTGTCTCGGAAGACAATGGAGTATGCGCTTGCTGGGTCAGTCACTGGAGTGACCTCTCCAGTGCGCAAGCCTGGGCGAAGTGTATGGAGATCCTGGGATGCCCAGTCGTCAAGATCCCCCTCTCGGCCTCGCTGATGTATCCAAAGGAATGCAAAGCAGTACGTTTGGCATCAGTTTGGCTGCAGGAGCTGCCAGAACAGTGCATGAATACAGGCAGCTGTCTGCCTTCGGGGCTCCACTCCTGATTTGAAGGGTTTACTCCTCCACATTTGGCCGTTGGATCCAACCTGATCTCCTCCGTCCTCTAGCCGTTGGCTGTCAGAAACAGCTCATCCGCCTAGTGGTGCAATGTGAACACCACCCCCTCACGTGGTTTAGCCCACCAGCTGAGGTGGTTTGCCAGGGTGTGGCGCTTGGAGCCAGCACGTGAGAGATTAAGGAGATGGATGAGGACCAGTGATGCCCGTCCGTCCTATGTAGGACGCAGCTGCCGAACAGCAAAGGTACTACCTCTATCCAGAGCCCCCTACACCCCAGTGTTTGGGTAGGAATGAATTTTATCCCTGTGGATAGTGCGAGGTATTGTGCGTCTGTTAGTTGGATGTCAGACAGGTTCATTACGAACTGTTTGGCTTTGTTTAGTCTGGCCGTTCGTTCCTCTTGCCTTTTCCGGTTGTGGAAGTTTTGGCTTTGTTGTTTTGTTTGCTCTTGCTAGTTTGCGCTGAGCGTTGTTTCATCAGTCAGCGGACTGCGTGGGGGGGGGAGAGAAAATGAGCCCTCGCGGTGTCAGGGGCACTCGCCGTGTGTGGTAGCGTGTTGTGAGCAATGGCTCGCTTGCTGCCTGGGCATTACATGATGCCCTTTTGATAGTTTTTGTTGTCATGGATATTTTGGAGCTTTTTCTAATTCTATCTTCTGAACTATTTTTTGTTTCTACCCCTCTCTTTCTCCCTTTAGTTCAGGATTTTTCGGGGCACATTTTCCAGGGGGTTTATTGTTGAAATACACCGTGTTAATTCTTTAAAGAATTTTTAATTTAGGTATGGAAAGAAGAATGGGGACTTTGTTCGGTGCAGAAGCCCTTAGGAGGACTGTGAGCTATCCATACTGAGTTTTTCAGTCTGTGTGAGCCAGTGGCTTCCTTTGCTTCTGTTAGTTTCACTTACTCTTATTTTTCAGTTGAACAGCTGATCTTAGTATGATTTAGCGTTAGTCTCCATATATGTTAATCAAATTAACTTATTGGACCATGATTGTGGAGGAACAGATTGACTGTTCTTAGGTGTGTAGAGATATGTTTCACTTTACACACTACCCGATGCAATGGCCTGTTTTTTTGGCCGGCGGCTGTACACACTTTTTTCTCACAAGTCAGTCAGTTTTTTTTTGTGTGTTTCTACATTCAATATACAACACATTGGTGCAAAATTGAATGTGTCAGTGCAAAATAATGTTAATACTTGAGTGGCAAACGTGGTCACTGTTTGGTGCTTTCACCTTTTGAGAATGGCTTATAATTTTATATGCTCCTATCTGAGTGTCACAAGCACGCCTATAGGTCCAGTTCCATCAAACCTCTGCTGTTTACGGCCACTTTTTGTGTGGCAACAGTGGTGACCACTCACTGGAGGTTCTACTGTGCTACTGTGTGCAACACTACAGTTAAACCTTTTTTGAACAGTCAATGGATTTTACAGTCACCTGACGTTTACGGTCACTTTCACAATGTACGGACGATGTTTACTATAATAAAGTACCTGGATTGTACATTCACCTGCTGAACACGGCCAACGGTCAGCGTATCGGAGCCCAAAACGCAAAAAATACCTTGAATTTACAGCCATGGCCAGACCGGCGTAGTAAAACCATCATGCACGACGGGTCAATGACTGCTCGCCCAACACCTCGCCAGCCGCTACACAACTTGGCAGAACCGAGCGCTGTGTCATTACACAATGACGGGCGAGTGCCATCTGCTTCATGCTGGGTTGAGACGCCTCATGAAAGGGGCGGCGTATATCAATGGGATTGACAATTACTGGGGGAATAGAACACCCGCGTCGCAAAACGCACATCTGCAAGAGGCACAGACTTTCACATGCCTAGAGGCTCATGAGATTCGATGTCTCCTGTTGATTTTATTTACCTCTGTTGTTTGCACTCTTATGTAGAATGCATCCCATGCTCAGTTTATCACCGTGATTATCGACTTCAGATTTTGCAACAAATGCTCTAGTTCTAAGTCAATGGCCGTACAACTGGTTAAATCAGAAGCAGATTAAGCAGGTGTTGAAATTGGTGCCCTTATGGTCTAACTGGGTGGTGCTTAAATCACAGAAACAAAACATATATTTTAATCAGAAGAGAGCCATTACAGAAACTGCTGTATCACTACGCATGCGCAGAAAACGCAATGTCGGAAACTCTGAAAGACTGACAAAGATTTATGTCCGTAAAAGATACACTCGTATGTCACAGCTGCAAACATCATACACATGCCAATGCTTAAGTAAGCACTTCTCCACATATCTTTCCATCCATATGCACCACAAACTGACAAAGACTGATTGCTAAGCTTGAAACTTACATGTGCAGTTATGATTTGATTTTTGAATGGGGTTTTCTCTTTTCATTGGGTGTTATGTGGCGTCAAAAGAAAGCCGCACCGACTTCGAAGCACAAATGTTTACATGTTCAACATTTTACAAAGACAATGTACATGAGCATTACTCTTTCCACATCTTTTGTCTTAACTGTGATGATTTTACATGCACAAAGGCCGCAAACTTGCACCGTAGGGGAGACACAATAGCATACACTATAACTCTAGTAGCTTAGTGGCTATGTTAGCACATATTTATATTTTTGGGTGCTTCTGGGTCCATTTCTATTGTACCCGCCATGACCGCTCACCTGCCCTTTATGGCCACATTTTCTTGGTAACAGGGGTGACTGCTCTAGGAGGTTCCACTGTACTTAATTAGTATTGTACTAAATTTCAAAACAAATTGCCTTTAAAATTGCACCTTATTAATTTTCAATATCAAACCTTTGAAAACCATGATGATTCTGTGAGCTGATCTGGGTTGTAGGAGAGCAGCTGGTAATGCAGGGTCTGAAGTCTCTCCACTACTCGTTGCTGGTGCGCATCCTTGTGCAGCGCCCCTGACTTTACCATCTGAAGGTATGCACCAAGTGGTCCTTCACCAGACACTGTGTCATTGCGTGAAATGGCTGTGAACAGACAGTCCTAATATTCAGTTATACATAAAAATGAACAGATTTATGCACGATATTGTACATATTCGATCCCGCCCCCCTCCCCCCACCACCACCACATGTAATCGGGGGCTCTTACATCTAAAGTTCCATGATGTATAATCCTGTGTAGTGAGTAGAGAAACAATAGTCATCAATGAAAATGTGTAAAGTGTGAGATGATCTGAGTTCACCTGAGACATTTGATGCTGCGCAAAGCTGAGTAACATGCTCAGTCCGTTTGAATTTCCCCACAGTGTAACACAGAAGGCCTGCTGTTCTCTTCATGGTCAGGTAGGTCATACATGATTTTAGAGGTTCTCTCCCTTTCAAAAAAAAAGGGGGCATTACTCCTTGTGTGTGCAGCAGACGACACATAGATTCGAAGTCAAAGCAGTTGTGTCAGAGCTAACAATTTCAGTTTTCACATACGTACATTTGAAACATTTTGTGTAAATACATATGTGTTAATAACACGATATGGATTGATTCCTTAACCACAAGATGCTCTAATATGATATAGGCGTTTTGAAAGTTTGTGAGAATTGTGCCCCTTAACTGTGCTAAACGTCACGTGTTCTTGCACGCATCGCTCGTCATCAGTTTTAGTGCTCGGAGCCCCTAAGGAACGCAAAATGGCTAGCACAGCGACTGCCCGAATAAATCCTAAGAAACAGACGTTGGAAGATGCCTATTCTCCGCCTGCAAACTTTCTAGAGATCGATTGCGTCGATCCTCAAACACACGGAGTCGCCAAGAAAAGATACACAGACTATGAAGTCCGTATGAAGGTGAGACACGCACAGACCGTCTTTGTTACCACCCCTTTCAGTTAGGAGTGGACGGAAGTGATCAACGCCGCTAAAACTGAAGTGAATGTCAGCATTATAATCCAAATGGTACATCTTTAGCGCATTTGACATATCGTAGATAAGTGATAGGTGTATTTCACGCCACTAGGAGTTGTGCTTTTAGCAGTACTTGGTGTTTTGGCTGTCGTCTCGCCTATGTTTCTACTTCTGTTCTAGATCTCTTACACAGTGTTTACACCCACCCATGATTAGTGTCTACAGTGCCAGTGATTTACGGTCATTGTTGCCGTCATCTATATTCTTAGCAGTACTATATTTTAAGCTCGAGGCAGATATTGTGCATGTTCTTTTTTTTTTTTTCTTTCTTTCTTCTTGTTGAGTGGTAACCCCTAAGAAGAGTAATAACCCACTATGTCAGTGCACATGTGAGGAGCAGGACAAAATTTAAAATAAATGGTTAAAAGGAAGGAGTACTGTCATTAAATGGTTTAAAGCTGGATACTCACCCAACCCTCATCAATGCACTTGGTGAACCTGGGGAGGGATCCGTCAGTGTTTAGTGTGGTAATTCCAAATAATCAGCGATCTGATTCTTTTCCACATGTTCACATAATTTCTCATGAAATTTTATTGTAAGTTCAGAGGTAACATTTGGTCAAAACGTTTTGCAAAGCTTTGCGATATCCTACATTGCCTCTTTCCCATTGAGTCAAATTTATGTACAGACTAAGAAAGTACCCAACGGAGAAAGAAACTCGCTTAGAAAAGATGGGTACAACACAATTTATTAATATTTCGGGTAAATACCCTTTGTCAAAATAGACAAACAAACAAACAGAGAGATTAGCCGCTACTTATCTTCATTGGCAGAAGGAATGTGGCAATGTGCATATTACACGCTTGGCAGTCACCTTTTTGGTCTGGATTGCTTATGTACAGACTGTACGGTTTACGGTGCCTGTCACACCTACGTGTCAGTACTGTAACTATAACGCTCATAATCATCAAGTGCGCACATTAAAAAAATCCCATTACACTAGTAAAAAAAAAAAAAAAAGAGAAGGCCCATTAGGACCAGTGGAATGGAATTGGAAACAGAAACATATTGCATGCACCGAAGTTAAATTATAGCAGGGTGGAGGTTTGCACATAGCGTAGCACTAGCAGCAGGCTTTCAAGGCTCTAGCTTGCATCCCTGCGGCGCTTTGAGCATCATGAAATAGGTGGATATATGCGCCTCGGAGATACCATACCATTCATTATAGTGATCATTAAATGATTAACTGTATTTTCTTTTTCATGTTCTTGCATGCTCTTTTTCAGACCAACTTGCCAGTGTTTAAGCTCCGAGACTCAAGTGTTCGACGAAGATACAGTGACTTTGAGTGGTTACGAAATGAACTTGAGAGAGATAGTAAGGTAATATATTTAATCTTAAAAGAATCGGTGCATATTTCTTAACTTGTATTTGTGTTCATTTTATTTGTTTTTGTCACAAACATTTTTTTTTTGTGTGCAAATTTTAAAAAGTAAAGCCAAAAGTCTGTGTACTTATTCAGTGATTGCAACTGAAGTGGTTGTGTTTACGTTGCTATACAAAATAGTAAGGTGTTTGCAGTGGCTTATTTTCTTCCCATACAATTTTAAGTATGTAGTCTTACTGCTGTTCATTATCATATACATCATAAACGATGCAGAGCTTGAGGTTTTGATACATGAAAACCTCTGGCCCAGCACCATGTTAATGCCCAATGTGGGAATTAGAGTTTTAGTGCTGTTTAATAGTAAAACTGTGACATTATGCACATAAATGCAATGTGTATATGTAGAGTCCTTTTTATCGCTTTAAAAAAAAATGATGTATGGATACACATAATAAGCGGTGCTGCACTGACCATTTCTTCAGGTGGGACAATAAGGTTTATACATTTTATATTTAATATTATTATAATGTGAAGAAATTAATGGACAGACACGGGCTTATTCTAAAAATGTATGCACATGGGTCATTGACTCGCAGAGTACAAATGCAATGGGTCATTTTTGGCTCAGGTGCGAAGAAGAAGTGATTCTTATGTTCTGGGCCAGTGGTCGTCCACCGTTGTCTGTGGTAAACTTTAACGTTAAAATTTTCTTGGAGACTATTCAAGCCACAGTCCTCAAACTTAGCACAAGCATACTTTGTGGCAAGACCTTTTTAGTCCCTTCTATTTCTAGAAGGGACTTTTTGGGACGTGTCGTGGTGGGGCGAATTTAAAGCATGTCCATGATGTCAAAGGCGGGCAGGCTAAACCTCTAACAATTGAAGTAACAAGATAAAAATTACATCATGTCTAGTTATGCTAACCTCGCTGCTGAACGTACATTTGGCGCGTAGCGCTGTAAGTATGTGTGTGCCTATGTATCTCCGATATTTTTGTACACAAGCTTGAAACTTGGTGAAATACTTTCTTAAATGGGTGGCTAAGAGCGCCTCTGAGCATATTGTAATGGAATGTCTCATTGAAGACATAAACAACCCTTTATAGGAAGTCGGTTGACCCAAATTAGAGACTGTAATTTTGGTCATATTTACTTGAGCCTTTGCATATAGCCAGCTTTGTATCCTTTCAACTTCTTTAGAAAAAAATTAATTCTTTTCAGAAAAGAATTAAAACACTAAAAAAAAACTTTACTTCTTAAGAAAGTCAGACAGTGGCAGTGACATAAAAGGGGCAACTCCGTCACCACGCAGACACTGACATAATACTCTAAATATGACGTCATTCTCTCTTGCTCCGCTCTTTCTCTCACACAAACATGCATGCATCTTCAGGAGGAGTAGATCCTCATGGGCCCTCCAGGCGGATTAGGATCTATGCCTCTTGGAGATGTTTGTAGCGCATGCACGCACACACAAATCGACGTGCTGTCAGAAGTGCATGTATTTGACCCGTGCACTTAGTATATCATGTGGCTAGGTAGTCAACCTGCTTTCACTCTAATTATAGCAAGACTGAAATTGTACTGTGAAGTTCTAGTTTTGTCACCATTTTCTCAAGTCTATCAAGCAAAAGTGAAACTCATATCACGTAAAATATAAAATTACGTAAAAACTAAAACTTGGGTCATGACCAATGACGTTTGACAAATCAATGACGCGTATGTCCTGCGCCCCTTATAGAAATCACTGATGCATTGGCAGATCTGCGAGACTTTTTCAATAGGAGAATCAGAATCAGGTCAAAGACAAAAGGTAGAGACCATTGACAGCGAGGACAGCCCTCAAATAGAAGGGACTTTGTGAGTTATGGTTCATCCCATCTTGTTTAAACATTCGAAGTTAATGACCTCTCTCAAAGGTCACACTCACAGGGATCAGGAAATAGGTCCAAAATTGTCATATTTTGACAAAATTGATTTTTTTTTTAAATCATTGACTATTTAGAACTTTAAACCCAAACTTGGTACAAATGTACCTAATGGTAAGCATTCTAATTTGGTTGACCGCTTGAAAAGTTCACGGGTCATAGGAGCTCAGGAAATAGGCTAAAAATAGTCATATTTTGACAAAAATGTTTTTTTCTCAAATACTATTCACAATTTCAAACCCAAACTTGGCACAGAGATACCTGATGGTAGGACATTCCTCTGCATACTAATGTGGATGACCCCTCGGGAAGGTCAAGGGTCACAAGAGGTCAGGAAATAGGTCACAAATAGACATTTTCAGACAAAAATATTTTTTTCTCAAATGCTATTTACAACTTCCATCCCAAACCTGGTAAAGAGATACCTGATGGTAAGACCTTATGCATGCTAGCTTGGATGACTTCTTTGAAAGGTCAAGGGTCAGAATAGATCAGCAAATGATGTGAAAAATGTCTTTTTTGGGTAGAATTTTAGTTTTTAGGATTTTTTTGCAAAACATTGTAACCAGATTTGGCAGAAAGGTAGCTGATGATAAGACCTTTCTATGCATACTAATTTGGTTCACTACTCAAAAAGTCAATGGGTCATGGAAAGTTGACAAAAGTGAAAAAAGCGTATATTTTTTTTAAAAAAAACATAGAATTTGCAGGTTCAATATCAAATGCCAACCATTTCTTTATGTTTAAACACTTGCTTATTTCAGTGACCCCTACCTGGGTCAGCCCTTTGGGACTTGAGTGGGGTTAACATTTTTTTAGTTCCCAGGGTGACCCTGGTCAGCTCCACAGGGTGGGGTTTCTGTCTACCCTTTGTCCATTCACCTGTATTTTCCTGTTTTAAACTCTCCCTACTGTCTGCGCTGCCTGTAGGTAGCTCTTGATATTGGATGTGTGTTGCTAAATGGTCTTAGGTTTACTTAGCGTATTAGACCCGCTGGCGACACACATTCAATATTCTGTTTAGGTTTTTTTTTCACAAGCAGTGCTGGCACGTCCTGAGAAAGTCTTGTTGCTGTCGGGACGTTAAGCAATGTACAGCCAACCAACCTTATTTCAGTGACCTGTTGGAAGGTCAAAGTCACAGTGGTCATTAGGTGGATTGGTCATGCATGTTAACCTTGACGGCTTTGCCATTCTTGTTAAGACTGGATGGGCCAAGTGACCTGTGTCTGGGCACCTTCTGACCAACTGCTGAAATATCAAGAAGTGGTTGCGGAGGGAGGGGGGAGGGGGTGGCAGTAACAGAAAAGACCCACTGCCTAGAGAAACCTATGAGTCATTACTCATTGACCCCTTAGCGTAAAATGTCATGGGTCAGTTTGGGAAATGATGTGCCAGGGCATGTTAAAAAATGAACGCTCATAATTAGTGCAAAATGTCAACTCTTTGGTCAGGTTTATTAACTACAATTTCAACTGCAACCGTTTGCCCCTTTTTAGTAGGTTCTTTCTTAGAATGCATGGACATTTAGCTCTAGGTGGAGGCTTGTAACTTACGCACGTGCAGAAACCACAATAAAATGTGGTCTTTCTTGCAGGTAGGCTGAAATTCCTTCTCTTCCTCTAGTACTCCGATGGTGCACTGAAGGGGTCGCCTAGACTGAAACAGCTGTCCACACCAGTAATACAATTTGAACACCCCTTGGGGGACCTAGATCTAAATTTCCATGCATCAAGAGGCAGGGAATTCAGTGAATATGTGATATGCCCCCCTTGTGGGGGTGGTGGGTGGAGGGGGGGGGGGAAGGATGTGCGGCTTCCATATTCATTGCTTCCTGTCACTTACTTAGTACACCCCTCTTTCCCATCCTTTTTTTGTGCGTCCTTTGACCAAACTAGATCTATGATCATTGGTTGATAATGCACAATTCTCTCTCCTGACAGTGCTTTTTCCTGCTTCCATGGTAGTTTCTTCTAAATTACAAGCACTGGCAGTCAACCCTTTGGTCTCAACCCTTTACATTATTTAGAACTAGATTTTTCATGCACATGAGCCTTAAGGGCTTTGTCATTTTTGTTACATTTACACTTTATGCAACCCTGGTGAACAAATCTTGTACTTGTAGGGTTACTAGTTGTTAATAAAGATTGACTTTCCTGTCAGCTGCTGCGGGAAATGTTCCCTCTTTCAACCCACCCATCCACAGGTCAAGTTGCATAGTGACTTAGCAGTGTGCAGCTGACTTGTCACTGGCCACAGATACAGTTAAGGGGTCTTTTCCGGCCTTCCTCACTCCACCACTCTCACTCTCCAGCACGTCCAGAACAATGCTGCCCGCCTCGTCCTCATAAAGAAAAATTCCGACCACATCACTCCCCTGCTCAAGCTCCTTCACTGGCTCCCCATCCCCCAATGCATCCAATACAAGATTCTGTCTCTCTGCTACAAATCCCTGAACAACTACGCTCCTGCCTATCTCTCCAACTTACTTCACCCCTACACTCCTCCCTGCTCCCTCCACTCTGCCTCCGACCCTCTCCGCCTCCTCATCCCCCGCACCAAACTCAGCACTTTCGGCCCCCGCTCCTTCTCAGTATACGATACGGTCCATCTCCTGGAACACTCTCCCACTCTCTCTCTCTCTGTCAGAAACACTCGCTCTCCTCCTTCCAGTCCGCCCTCAAAACTCACCTCTTTCAACAGTTCTAGCACTATATCACCACACTCCCCACCCCAAGCTGACCGTCGTAAGGTATTTTCACTATTTGTGTTATGTGAGTCATTGTCTAAAGCGTGCGCATGCGTGTGCGAGTTGTGAGTGCGCGCTTAGAGTTCTAATTATTATAAGATAAGCGCATTATAAATACCGTAATTATTATTATTATTGTCTTCTGAAAGATGCATGCATGTATTCAGACAACTCCCGAAAGTATATTTATAAGACCTCCCACAATTTGCACAAAAAAAAACCCACAAAAAAATACACAATAATTGTGACCCTTGACTCCCTGAGATATTTTGCTTAACCCTTTTTTTTAAGCATCACAGGTGCTTTTCCAAAATTTTGGAAGTGTTACTGAATGACTATGTACCAGTTGCAGGAGGTGGATTGATCATGATAATTCAAGGGTAGTGCCTTATGAGCTTGGCGCCTTCAGGCACCAAACTCATCTGGCACTACCCTTGAATTATCATGATCAATCCATCTCCTGCTGCAGGGTCCCAGGGCTAAATGGATTAAATGTCATGGTTTCTTTTATTTTGTCACAATAATTTTCTCGAAGACTTTTATTAGTAATAGTACAGATAATTTTTGTCTAAGTGTAATAAAAATACGTTAGGCTTTGAGATGGGGCCTGGTCGGAGCACGTTCCGTAGCATGCAAATGACGAACATAGGTGGGCACACACTAGACTCTGACAGTGAAGTAACACGATAAAAATTATGTCATGCCTAACTACGCCGAACTACGCTGTTGAACGTAGATTCAGCAGGAAATGGAGTGTGTGTGTATGTATGTAGACATGAGTGTCTCCTGTGTCTGTGTACGTACACGTCTGAAAATTTAGAAAATGTTTCTTTCAAGATGTATCTCGGAGTAATTTTCAGCATTTTGAGATTGATTACTCATTAAAAAGAAAAATTGCAGTTTACACAAGGTCGGTTCACCCGCATTGAGTCTGTAATTTGTGTTGTTATATTCATTTGAAATTTTGAATACAGCTAGCTTTTCGAGAAGGATATTGGATGAGTTCATTAACCAACTTTGTATTTATTCAACGTTTTTGTAAAACAATAATTTATTGCAGAAAAAAAATGTTGGCGGCAAGAATTCTCGACTTCATACGGTGGCGTAAAAGCGCTAGCCACATTATACATTGTTGCTGTTGTTATACATTGTTGTTGAACTGACGCAAAGAACCAGACATGTCATTGTTATGCATGATTTGACACAAAGAAAAGCTTTCTCTCTCTCTCTCTCTCTCTGAAAAATTGATTTAGGAAGACCGCTAATAATAGAAAGTCGGTTGACCCACATTTGAGTCTGTAATTTTCATTCTGTTCACTTGGAATTTTGGATAACTAGCTTTGAAATAGACATAGGATGAGTTTGTAATTCAGCGTTGTCAGTACTTCTTCAACTTTTTGAATAATAATTAATTCATTTTTGCAAGTTTTGGATTCAATATATATTCCCATCAAACAGTCAGTCCTGGCAGAGGCTGTGTGGAAGAAAACAGTTAACCCTGGAAGAAGCCTTTCGGATGAGTGACGTGAAACATCAAATACATCACTGTGTACATAGCGTCTTGAGACTAGCGATGCCATGACTTCAAGCTTATAGTGACGTCATTTTGCTGCTCATGCTATTATTCTTCAAAATTCCTGTTGCTACACGAACCCACAGAGCGTACTAATGGCGGGAAGCGCAGTGTGTCTTGTCTTTATTTGAATGCGCCGGCATGTGTGTTGATCAGAGGTTGGCTTAGAGAGGAGGGAAATGGATCAGGAGGGTAAGCTTAAAAATATGAACAATTCTGAATTTTCCTAAAAGAAAAACGCATGTGAGCTCCAAACAATATGGTAGACTTTGGGATGAAATCCTCATCTTGTTCTTTTTTTCAGATCGTTGTACCACCGCTTCCTGGAAAGGCATTGAAAAGACAGCTTCCTTTCCGAGGAGATGATGGTATATTTGAAGAGGAATTCATTGAGGACAGGCGAAAAGGGCTTGAACAATTTATCAACAAGTGAGTATGATGCCTGGATACAATTTAACCCCTTCTCTGTCAGTTGCTAGAACAGCAGAAGCAGAAATGGTGTCTTTTTAATTTATCATTGCCTGTGTGAGATATAAATGAGGCCAACACGCGGCATAGATTTTCACCTGCAATTTCAGGGGAAAATTACAATCTATATGCCTCTTGCATTTGTTGCGTTTTGTGTCCTAGCAGTGAAGGGGTTAACCTTTTCATTTACAGTTACACTGAACAGTTTGATATTTTGCAGGAAAGTACTTAGGTAATGATTGACACGATAAACTATACTATTACATATACTTTATAAATAGTTTATTTCAGTATATATTGCATTTCATGAACACCTTTTCTTTTGAACACATACTGGTTTGTGTTGCAGAGTGGCCGGTCACCCCTTGGCTCAGAATGAGAAGTGTTTGCACATGTTCCTGCAGGAGCCAGTAATTGATAAGAACTATGTGCCAGGCAAGATTCGAACCAACTAGATGCAGTGGTGACAGCCAGATTGTGCTCCACTGCCCCAGAGACTCTTCTTCTCCATCTCTGCAAGGGATTTTCAACAAGCTGTAGAAGTGTGCTACTGACTTATGCCATTATGGTGACAAAAATCCACCATGTAAGAGATTAATTCAAAACAGATGTGATCCAGCTGCCACCGTGGCTGGCTTATTTTAATTTAAGTCACGTAGTCAAGTGGTTTTGCAAAATACAAAGTTTCAGGCTGTGCTTGGATTGTGTATGTGTCATTTGTAGTATCTGGTTTCATTGTGGTACACCCTTTTGTAGCAATGTGGACAAGTATGAATTTGTACTGGTCAGTAGTTGCATTTTTATTTCGATACTTATTCAAAATTCTTGATAGCCATTTTTCATTGTTTTTTAAAACAGTCTCAAGTTTTATTGAGTTGGTTGTGTGCTGCATGATTGGATACTGTGAGACAGTTTGTATATAAGGGAGAGAATCTGAGAGTGTAAGACGGTGAAAGCCACTCATTTTTTATGTCTCTTAACCCTTATCATTCGGAATACACCAGTGTGTGAAATAAGTTTGACTAAAATAGTTCATGGGTAGTGCCAGAATAGCTTGGCGCCTCTAGGTCCCAAGCTGTTCTGGCACCACCCTTGAACTAAAGCCATTGGTCTATATCCTTATCTGTAAGTACTATAATGTGGCTTGCATATGGCAGTGTACAAATTTGAAAATATTAGCCTCAGGATGATATGGATTAACTGAGGCACAGACTAGTAAGAGAAAAAAGTCAGTGACTTTTTGCCTACCTCTAGTGTCCCCCAGGTGTCGGAAAGATTATGTCACATCAAAAATAAGTAGGTTCTGTCATGAAATTGCAGGGGCGGGTACACGGGCAGCCATTTTTGACTGATCTTATTTAGGGGCATTCCTAAGTTTCACGGTTGTTTCTTGGATCATGATCAAAGGGTGACACAACACAACCGCCATTTACAGGACAGTATTTGTTGGACAGTATAAATACTGACTTTAAAAAATAAAATATAACTTGATATGTTAGATGCGATGAGTTTTCCTATTATCCTTGAGTGTTTCTTCAGGACCACCTTTTCCTGCTTGTAAGTATTGTTTTGACAGCTATTGTTTTGTAGCTATTGTGAAGATGGAGAAAAATCAGGGTGTGCCAAAGGCAGATGACAGAAGCTCTGGGGCGAGGTTTTTGTTTAAACATGCACATATTTTTTTTAATGAATCATTGACTATCAAGTAACTTTGTGTTACACCACCACATTGGGTTTTTTTCACTGTATTTTGTAAAAGAGTGTAGTTCATAGTACTGTCTGTACTGTTTGCCTGCATGTGTCTGTCAGGTTTCTGTTTGTACATATTTAAACAGTGTTATTGTTTTTGATATTGATGCTTGAAAGTTAGTGTTTTCCTGTTTTTAGTCCTAATTCATTCATACCTACTTTTTGCAGTTGCTCACTGTGTTTTGTAGTGTGTAAGATTACATTATCCCAAAATACTGAGTGGCACTAGGGAAATATTTGCTTCCAAAATTTTCAAAAAGAAGCACTTTATGTGTATATATATATATATATATATATATATATATATATATATATATATATATATATATATATATATATATATATAGGGAGAGAGAGACATAAATGCATTTAACAATGAGATTCCTGGTATGTGATACATACTTTTAAAAAAAAGTAAACACAGCTTGTTACCCTTTCGCTGTGGGTAGTGACTTTTTGTCACGATTTCTGCAGGAATCGGCACTAACACAGCTGCTACTGACTCCAATGGGTTATTTATTTTTATTTTCTTATAGGCAGGGGATGTCAACAACAACAAAAATGCTGGTCTTCTGCAAACTGGGATGCTTCATACACATTTGCTGCATTTGTACAACTACAAGTAGTACCATACCATTCACAGGTTTTTTTTTGTTTTGTTTTGCTGTGTGACGGTCTCTATAGCCTGCTTGGTGTTAACGTGCTTGTGCATGCAGCTGCCAGCACAGATAAGAGAACCAGTGGCTGCATGCACAGTGTTGTTAACCCAGTTAGCCCCAACACCCTACAGCAGGAGATGGATTTGATAACTCAAGGGTAGTGCCAGATGAGCTTGGCGCCTTCAGGCGCCAAGCTCATCTGGCACTACCCTTGAATTATGGTCGATCCGTCTCCTGCAGCTGGCACACAGTCTTTGGGTAACACCTTCAAAGTTTGGTAAACCCGACCGTGGGGTTAAATGGGTTAACTTGCACCTTATATTGTATATATCTGTGCACTTTGCTTAAACGGTGTCACGGTCCACTTGTTATATTGATGGAACACTTTCTGTCGGACTACAGCAGCAAATATTTATGTTCGCATACTAAAATTTGTGAAAACACATTGGTTACCATCCTTGATCCACTACACACAGTAGCGTATCGATGGAGGTAACAGGTGTGGTTTGGATATTTTCCTCCCTCAGTCCCTGTGTGCTTTGTTCTCCTTTTCTTTATTACTGTGCCAGCTATGTGTGCTGACATAACATCGCCAGTTGAATGATTTTAATTTAACCGTCTGCCTCTCTTCCTTTCTCACTAGTCAGTATCTTGGCATCTCGCCATCTTTTATTGCCTCTCTCCCAGTCTTTTACTTTCTCTCTCTTTCTCTTTACTTTCTTCATCCTCTAATCCAAAACTTGTGCTGGACGTTTTCTGTCATGAAATTTAATGGAACTCGTTCAGTCCTTAGACTGTGTGGAAGTTTTCCTTCAGTGACTACACAACAGCTGCAGTAGAAGGATAGACCATATTCAGGGGCAGTGCCAGATTAGCTTGACACCTTTGTAGGGGCAAACTAATCTAACACTGCCCTCAGACAAATAAGGTATAGCCTGCTGCTGTAGTGTAAGGGCTGAATGCTGTAAAATACACTGGCTGAAATGATGTTTGTAATTAATAGAAATGTGTACACAATGTGATGTACAGGAATGATATATGTATATGACAGGAAGGAGCATTCTTGTTCAAATAAAGTACATTCGACTGAAATTGTGTTTTGAGTTGCTTATTCTTTGTTGTCCAATTGAGTGATGGATGGTAAATCTGTTCAATCACATCTGTCATTGTGATTATTACAGAACTGAGTGAAGGTGTAGCTTAACCCATATAACACCCAGGCCAAATTTTGGAGGTGTTGTCTAACGCCTGTGTGTACCAGTTGTAGGAGATGGATTGATAATTCAAGGGTAGTGCCAGTTGAGCTTGGCGCCTTCAGGTGCCAAGCTCATCTGGCACTACCCTTGAATTATCATGATCAATCCATCTGCTGCAAGGCATTGGGGCTAAATGGGTTAACATACAGTCTTGGTGTTTTTATAATAGATACTTAACAAAATCAGCCCATACACACTGCAGTTTATGCATGTTAAAAATACATGTATGTGTGGAGATGGTATTGCAAAGTAAGCAGGATTCATAGCGTGCACAACCTAGCACAGATGCCCTACAGCAGCAGATGGATCGACCACGATAATTCAAGGCAGTGCCAGAATAGCTTGACACCATCAGGCACCAAGATCATCTAACATTGTCCTTAAATTCTCATGGTTGATCCATCTGCGATTGGCTACACCTCCCAAATTTGGAAAATGCAACAGTGAGGTTAAATGGGCTAGAAGCCACATTACATGCAGACTACCCCAAACCTGTCGATACCAAGCTAGCCCACCAAGTTCAAATATATTGACGTGGAGGCCCAAATGTGCTGAGACCCTAGCAGCCATTTGGACCACCATTCAAGTAAAATCTGGAAACCCTCATTTTTCTCTGGTCGTCGAAACAGTTTCGCATTCACCATGTGGGCATCTTCCTCGCGCTGGGACCATATGGCGTTGAGGCGCGTCCCCTGGGTGGTGGATAGGGGGTCCCTCGTGAGAGGGGTGCACCAAATGAAATAAGGTGCCGTGAACCAACATGGTCTAAGGGAAGGTGACCCCGACAGAAAACCCCTGGTCCTCCTAGTAAGGGGGTTGGGCGTGGGGGTAGCTTCCCCACCCTGCAAAAAAGGAAATAGCTACAAAAACGCTGACGAAAATACTAACAGTAATTCCTTTCCTGGAGGAGGAAGGTTCTTCTACCAGAAGACTTATGACGTCCTGTGGTGAAAGCTGGAAGTCTTCGGAAGCCACAGGACCGAGCCGCCTCTATCCAGGGATACAACCATGGGCACGTGGAACGTCAAGACCATGTACCAGAGCGGCAAGGCCGCCCAGATAGCAGCGGAAATGCAAAAGTACCTTTCCCTGCTAGGTATCAGTGAAGCCAGATGGACGCAGTCTGGCCAGAAAAGGCTGTTAAGTGGGGAGATGATTCTGTATTCAGGTCATGAAGAGGAGAATGCCCCCCCATACAGAAGGTGTAGCATTCATGCTGTCACCAGTGGCACAGAGAGCGCTGATGGGCTGGGAACCTCTTGGGCCAAGAATTATCACAGCAGCCTTTAGAACCAAGAAAAAACTCAAGCTGAACGTCATCCAGTGTTATGCGCCCACTAATGACAGTGACGAGGAAGAGAAACAAGAGTTCTACGACCGACTCCAGAGTGCCTTGGACAAATGTGTGGAGCGAGACATCACCATCGTCATGGGCGATTTTAATGCCAAAATAGGGGAGGACAACACCGGATACGAAGACAGGATGGGGAGACAGGGACTAGGCTCGGAGATGAGTGAGAACGGGGAGAGGTTTGTAGACTTTTGTGCTCTAAACCGACTTGTCATTGGAGGCAGCATCTTCCCACACAGAAGAATACACAAAGCAACTTGGGTCTCACCTGACCATACAACAGAGAACCAAATAGACCATATCTGCATTAGCAAGAAATTTAGAAGATCCCTTCAAGATGTTCGAGTGAGGAGGGGAGCAGATGTCGCCTCCGACCACCATCTGCTTACCTTAAGAATGAAGCTCAAGCTAAAGAAAAGCCGCACAGAGACAACAAGAAGACAGCGCTATAATGTAGGCCTCCTGAGAGAAACTGGAGTTAGAGAAGAGTTCAAACTGGTGCTGTCCAACCGGTTTCAAGTGCTACAGGAGCTAGTAAATGAAGAGGAGGCGGTCACCACAGAGCAGCAGTGGAAGGCAGTTAGAGAGGTGCTGAACTCAACCTGCAAAGACACTGTAGGGTTCAGGAAACACCATCACAAGGACTGGCTGTCGGCACAGACCTTGAAGAAGATAGAAGTGAGGAAGCAGAAGAAAGCAGCTGTCAACAACAGTCGCACGAGAGCAGCCAAAGTAAGGGCACAGGGGAAATACTCGGAAGCCAACCGCGAGGTGAAGAGTAGTATCAGGGCAGACAAGAGGGCCTACACAGACAGCCTGGCAGCAGAGGCAGAAAAGGCAGCAGGCAGCGGCAACATGAAACAGCTCTACGACATTACCAGAAGATTGTCAGGCAAGTATGGCCATACAGAAAGACCAGTAAAAGACAAAGAAGGCAAGCCTATTGCAGACAGAGCAGACCAACTCGACAGATGGGCCGAGTATTTTGAAGAGTTACTGAACAGACCTAGCCCACCCGATCCCCCAGACATCCAGCCGGCAAAGACCGACCTACCCATCAGCTGTGACAGACCCAGCCGGGAAGAGATCAGAAGAGCAGTGGCACTCTTGAAGAACGGCAAAGCAGCAGGCCCAGATGGCATCCCAGCGGAGTCTCTGAAAGCAGACCTAGAGACAACAGTGGAGATGCTGTACCCACTGTTTGGAAAGATCTGGGAAGAGGAGGTGATGCCGGCTGACTGGAAGGAGGGGTACCTAATCAAGCTTCCCAAGAAAGGCGACCTCAGCAAGTGTTCCAACTACAGAGGAATCACCTTGCTGTCAGTACCAGGAAAGGTCTTCAACAGGATCATCCTGGAGAGAATGAAGAGCTCCGTTGACCCCCAGCTGAGAGACCAGCAAGCAGGATTCAGGAAGAACCGATCATGTACAGACCAGATTGCCACTCTCCGCATCATCGTGGAACAGTCTCTGGAGTGGAGCTCCCCGCTGTACGTCAACTTTGTGGATTATGAGAAAGCATTTGACAGTGTGGACCGAGAGACTCTGTGGAAACTCCTACGACACTACGGTGTACCCACAAAGCTCGTCCGCCTGATCAAGAGCAGCTACGATGGCATGACATGTCACGTGATCCACGAAGGGCAGTTCACCAGGGAGCTCCAGGTCAGAACTGGTGTCAGGCAGGGGTGTCTGCTGTCTCCGTTCCTCTTCCTACTGGCCATAGACTGGGTCATGAAGATGACCACAGAGCACAGACGAAGTGGAATACAGTGGACACTGTGGACACAGCTTGACGACCTCGATTTTGCAGACGACTTGGCATTACTGTCCCACACTCATCAACAAATGCAGGACAAGACCACGAGGCTTGCTGACATCTCGTCCCAAGTGGGCCTCACCATTCACAAACAGAAAACAAAGACAATGAGGCTGAACGCAACCAGGGAAGAACCAGTCTTGCTTGCTGGCACCCCGTTGGAGGAGGTGGAGTCCTTCACCTATCTCGGGAGCATCATAGACAAAAAAGGTGGCACTGATGCAGATGTCAGAGCAAGAATCGGTAAAGCCAGAGCAGCCTTTCTCCAGTTGAAAAAAGTGTGGAGCTCCAGAGAGCTGTCACAACACACCAAAGTCCGGATTTTCAACTCCAATGTAAAAGCAGTACTCCTATATGGAGCAGAAACTTGGAGATTGACAAAAACCACAGTCAACAGAGTACAGACCTTCATGAACAGTTGCCTTAGAAGAATTTTGAAAATCCACTGGCCAGAGAAGATCAGCAACGTCAGACTCTGGGAGAGAACAGAGCAGATAACAGCAGAGAATGAAATTGGGCGAAGAAGATGGGGATGGATCGGTCACAGTCTGAGAAAGCCAGCTTCCAGTATTACTAGGCAGGCATTGTCATGGAACCCCCAGGGAAAGAGGAAAAGAGGTAGGCCGAGAAACTCCTGGCGTCGAGACCTCCAAGCAGACATCAAGAGACTGGGAACCACCTGGAGTAGAATCGAAGGAGAAGCACAGGACAGGAGTTGCTGGAGGTCTCCCGGGTAGGGGTGACAGGCGTAAGTAAGTAAGTAATGTGGGCATCTTGATACATAATATAGCTTTGCTAAAAAAATATCCAAACATTTGGCAACAGGTGACTGACTAGATTTGGTCCATTATTAAGACAAGTGGTACGTTCCTGTGTTAAGTGTGTTAAAACGTAGAATTGAAATACAACAGTAAAACGAACATAACGCAGATTCACATGTATCCTCAAGCGCTTTGTGTAAAACGCGCGCGCCCTACGCGAGCCTTTTGTAATAACTCCTTATGAATTTGTATGTAAACGGTCGTTGTTCTAGCCGGATCAGTAAGTGTATGCATGACCTTAAAAAATAGCTGCACTGAACTTTGTTTTTTTAACAAAACACTTTTTTTTTTAAACTGATGAAGCCTTGTGTGTGTGTGTGTGTGTGTTTATCTGATTGTGAAAATCGCCACTGTCCCTAAAAGTACTTAGCGATCACGATCCCCACGGCCACGCCCCCACTTCCTCAAGCCACAGTCAAGGGAAGTCACTCTCAAAGTCAGGTTGAAAAATGGCGACGGTGAAAAATTCCCAACCGCCGGACACCAGGGCTGAACTGATCGAGCTGGTGCGTAGAAGAGCTGAAATAGCGGTGAGCATTTTTAGCTGATGCTTTTTCGAAACAACGATCGTTTATATTAAGCAACACATCAAAGCTCTAAGGTTACTCTATAATAAGGTACAATCCAGCTTATCCGTCGTTGGCGCCGCGCCAGCTTTTCTAAATGAAAATTTAGTTGTTTCGTGATCAGATCTGTGTTTGTCAATAATAATGCCAAATGCACACAGGAAAGATGAATCAGAAAAGGTTTCGTTTTTTTCTGCCTATAACCTACGTTTGACAAACATGTTTGAAAGATAATGTGTGTCTTCCTATGATTGCTGTAAGTAATGTGATGCCAGAAGTTGTCTCCCGTAATACTGTGATGGGCGGGTATTTCAACGTGGGTGTGTGATTGTGTGCGTGTGTATGTGAAAAAGAGATTTAGAGAGAGTGATGAACTCAATATTTTTACAGCTTTTCACAAGCCTATATTATACATACACCAAGTTTTTGTTTTTTTTAATGAAGTTGTTTTCATGTGCAGGAGACACTTGCCAATTTGGAGCGACAAATTTATGCCTTTGAGGGAAGTTACCTGGAAGACACACAGCTCTATGGCAACATCATTAAAGGCTGGGACCGTTACCTCACCAACACAAAGTATTACTTTTTTTCCAGGGTGCATTTTCGGAACACGCCCCGCACCATTTGAATTGATGCATTGAGTCTCATGTTGGCCCATTGCTTTACCGGGGTGCGCGACATCGGGCGCATCGTTTTTACATGCATGCACGTCCGCCGTGTGTTTATTTCTTGCACAAGTTTTTTAAGTGTGTGTGTGTGTGGTACACACACACACACACACAGCAGTTAAATTATAATCTCTGGATGTTTTGTTTTTTTTATTTTTTTAAGTTTTTCTGGCTGATCACCTTGGCCCACTGCTCATTGAGTTGGCCCATTGAATTTTGACCGAGTGGGCCAATTGGCCCACAGCCTATTTTCAGCTCACGTGCGAAGCAGAAGTGAGTATGTTCTGGGCCAGTGGTCTTCCGTCCGTCCACTATCATCTGTCGCCGTCGTAAAAACTTTAACGTTGGCATTTTCGCGGAGACTATTCAAGCCACAGTCTTCAAACTAGGCCCAGGGATACTTTGTGGCAAGACCTTTCTAAACATACCAATTTCAGTGACCTCTTACAAAGGTCAAGGTCACGGGATCAGGAAATAGTTAAAAAATAGCTATATTTTTACAATTTATTTTTTCTCAAATACTATTCACAACTTCAAACCCAAACGTGGTGCAAAGATACCTGATGGTAATACCTTTCTATGCATCAGGCATGGGAATTGTCTGCCTAAAGGCAAATTTCTGCCAAAATGATACTGCTCAGCCGCCCCCCCCCCCCCCCCCAAAAAAAAAAATTGTCCGCTGAAAAAAAAATTGGGGTGCAAAAAGTAACTGAGCACCGGTCATTATACACTGCGAGGCATTCGTTAAGTGATATGCCACCCGCTAGAGTTACACGTCACCTATTGTGGCTGTAACGCAGTCGTTACTTTACCGTGCAAGTGGGCAATACAACACTGAACGCACTCTTTTTTATGCTCGCTCCAGAACGCGCCAGATTGCATGGATTTTAATCTAGATTTTAAAATTTGCCCGTGGGGAGGGTGGGGGCATGCCCCGGACCCCCCTAGTTTCAGACTTTTTTCACTTTTCTAATTCCCATGCCTGATGCATACTGAATTGGTTGATCCCTCGGAAAGGTCAGGGGTCACAAGAGCTCAGGAAATTGTTTTTTTTTTTAAATAGCCAAATTTTGACAAAAAATGTTTTTTCTCAATTACTATTCACAACTTCAGACCCAAACTTGGTACAAAAATACCTGATGGTAAGACCTTTCTATGCATACTACTAATTTGGTTGATCCCTCTGAAAGGTCAAGGGTCACAAGAGCTCAGGAAATAGGTCCAGAATAGTCATATTTTGACAAAAGATGTTTTTTCTCAAATACTATTCACAACTTCAAACCTAAGCTTGCTACAGAGATACCTGATAGTAAGACCTATCTATGCATACTAATTTGGATGACCCCTCGGAAAAGGTCAAGGTCACAAGAGGTCAACAAAATAGTATAAAATGTCAATTTTTGAGCGAATTGTAGTTATTATCAACATTTTTGCAAACTTTTCAATTTGGCACAAAGGTAGCTGATGATAAGACCTTCCTATGTATCCTAATTTAGTCATCGCAAAGGTCAGGGGTTTCACAGATGTGTGAAATTGATTAAATTTTGAGAAAACGTGGATTTTGTTGGTGCAGAAGCCATACCTTTACTTATTGTCACACGTGTGGATCGGTCATACATGTGAGCCATAATGGCTTTGCCTTTTTTGTTAGAAAAATAAACCCTGTTCTTCTAAAGTCCTTATTTAAATAATGATTATTAAGATTAGGAAGGATTGTTTCAAACTTCAGGACCTTTGAGTATACTGGTTGTTCACAGACTGATGTTCTGATTTGTGCAGGGTGCTTCAATTTTCACTATATTTTGTAAACCAGTGCAATATTTATTGTGAACGTGATTGTAGTGTTAATGACCGAGTTAGTCGGGAATTGAGTCAGCTTCATGTACTGTAGTATTTACTGTAAGTCACCTTTTTATCAATGCATTGTTTCATTATAACAATATTTTAATAAAATTGGTCACATGCATTTAGTCAGAAAACAATGTGCACTTAATACAAGACAGACATGGGACATGCCATTCTGGTCACGTGTAATTGAATAAAGTGGTCTGAAAACTGGTACCACAGTAGAGGGAGAGGAAGAGCCTGAGTGCCTGCAGAATAAACTCTCTGACGATACGCCTAAATAGGCTGTTTGCAAGTTCCCGAGTAGTGTGAGAATCCTGGCTAGATTACATGACTGAGCGGAGACTAGACTCGGCGAGCCACGATATGTGGCCAACTCGGCTGCCAGTCATGCTTAGCCGACAATGTTTTGCAGTGAATCACATATAATAAGTTTTAAGTTTAGAGAGACAAAGAATTGTGGAAGATTTACACAGTTGTTACACTTACAGTTGCTACAACACAACCTTTTGTTGTAAGATTTGTGGAAATAGAAACTGTATATGGCAATGAAGCCAGTCACAGTGGCTGCTGAAAATGGTCTGCCATGTCATTTCAATAGCTAGAAAAATTATTTTGTTATACTTATACCATCAGTACATGCATATATTCATGCAAGCTCTGCTAATACTAGGCGATTTCACTGAAGTAATTTCTTTCTATAAAGTTTTCCTGTGCGCATTGCCAATTGTCCATACTAGTGACATACTCTCTCTGCCCACAGCCAATTGCGCTTTCTTGCCTCTCGCTCGAGAAAGCGATCCATTAACCTCAGTATAAATTAACTTTGACACTTACTGTCAACCTACAAAAGTACAAGAGAACAGCACTACCTATACTCGAAAGTTAGTAGCACAAGACAAAAATTTAGTCGCCATCAAGTGAAAATGTTCTGTTGAGGCCCAGGCTGCCGTTTAAGGAGCTTCAAGCTGCCCAAAGCCATTTGAGTTGCCGTACATGTGCATCCCTTATCATCACCCATGGGACAAAAGTCAGATGCTGGAATCAAACCTTGCATCTCAATCATTGGTAGCAGAGGCTTTACCACTGCACCACGAAGGGTGATTTCAGCAAGATCATCTTTATATTTATTTTTTCTGTTTCAGCAAAGCAGACAAACGCAACAGAAAATTTAAAGAGTCAGATCGTCTTTTCTCCAAATCTTCAGTTACGTCAGCAGCTGTGAGTGGTGCATCAAGTCGAGCCAAACTTAAAAAAAAATTATTATTAAATGTAAAAAAGGGTTACATTAATAGTTGATGAAATTATTTTTGTTAAAACACAAAAAAACAAGGTTATTTACAATTAAAATTCACCTGATGATGTAAAGTAGGTGGAAGATAATGCATCATGTTTTTCAGGGTGGTACGCAGTGAAGTCATTCTACACTTTGTACAACGCACATTTACTTTTTTTTTTACAGTAATACTAACAATAAAAGATATGTCCTGAGGACGTAAAAAAAATGAGACCAAAGGGACTGACTGTCAGTGCTTGTAATTTAGAAGAAACTGCACTGTACCAAGTAGGAAAAAGCCCTGTCAGGGGAGATAATTGTGCATAAGCAACCAATGATCATAGATAATATTAAGAGATGGGGGGAGGGGGGCTTCCATATGCATTGTGTCCAGTCACTTAATGCACCCCTCTTTCCTAGCTTTTTGTTGTTTTTTGATGTGGTTTGACCAGAGTTTATCTATGATCATTGGTCGATAAATGCACAGTTCTCTCCCCTGACAGTGTTTTTTTCCTACTTAGTATTTTTTTCTGCCCTGAGGACATGACCTCGGAAGTCAATATCACAGTTCTGGAGTTGTATCGACCGTGATATTTCAAGGTTGGTGTCGGAATAGCTTGGCGCCTAGAGGCGCCAAGCTATACTGACACCAACCTTGAAATATCATGGTCAGTTCACTTTATGTCGTAGTCTTTCAGGGCTTCACGGGTTAAGAGGTACATTACACAATCTTTTTAGTGAACACTGTCATAAAGACTCGTGGATTCTGCACTGCTCTGTACTATTGACTTACTAGATTTTGAAAATTAAGCTGCATGGATGGAATTCTTTTTCATTGGGTCAGTTTAGAGGTCAGGACGGCATGAGTGGCAGGAATCTGTTATTGTCCATGTCTCATGTTGTGTTATATTTATTTGCAGGCTGTCAGTGGTGTGACAGATGGGTCAGACAGAAACCGTAAGTACTTTTAGTCTTATTTTATTCTTTTCAGTGTAGGCATAGAATTACTCTTGAAGTCTAAGTTTTTTCCCAGTTGAAATCTGTTGAGTCATTGTTCTGCCACTTCTGGTAGGTTTAGATACGTTTTATCCCCTTTATATAAAATATATACAGCATACAGTAATAAAATATTTTGTCTGAAACCACTGCACACTAACACATTCGCATGAATGAAAAACGCACATTGAATGGGACCAAACATACTTATATAAACAGGACTAACGAGAGACATAAGGTAAGATAGAACTTTATTGTCATATATATATGTAAAAATACATGAGGAAAATTAATTGTCTCGGTGCTGCGCGACTTAAAAAGAACAACATAAAACACATCAAAATATAATTAAGCTGCTCACGTCACACACACACAAAACCACTCAAACACATACAGTTCTAACTCAGACTCAGAAAAACCTAATCATTTTGATTCGATGGAATGTGAGCTCGCGCTCTTCTGGGTTTCTTTCCAGTTTTTCCAGCAGAACGGTTTGTTTATAATTGATGTCATCGCGTCTAATACAATGGCGGAAGGCAGCCACTGAATCAGCTCGCGCAGCTTCTTGTATGTAAGGACCAGCATAATGATAGAGGCAGGCAAGAGTCAGGATTCTCATTAGCTTTCGTATCTGCGGGCGTCATGAGGATCTATGTTTATTCCAGACAGGAGGTGTTTATCATTGAGTGTATCTAATTCAGTGTGATAGTGGTCCTTTCTACAGATGAGAAAAGGCATAGATCAAATGTCCGCCACGCAAGTTACAGGAACGTGACCCATGAGAATCTGTGCCTAAGTTTTGCTTTTTCAGTTCACACAATTTTAATTTCCAGGCTGAGTGGGGGAAAGGGAGCGAGATGGGCTATTGTGTTTTGCAGTGAGTTTTAGCCGTTTCTTTTCTTTTTTAGTAACCGTACATCAATGGCCATATTATAAATGAACACACTTTTCCCCCCTCTTTTGTTCTGGTACAGAGAGAGTCGGGTTCACTACGGAATATACTTGTATCTGCCGAGGCACATATACGGGCAGAAATTTAAAAGCTAGGTTACAAATAAAAAATTAAATATATATACTAAAATGGTCTTGGATAGGGCTATTATTTGGTTGAGGGCTGGAGACAGTACAAGGCTTTAGCCTGCCTTGAAGGCCGCTTTCATCGGAACTGCCGTCAGATGGTATGGCAGAAGGTTCTCTGTTCCATCTGATGTGCACAGAGACAAATGAACCTATCAAGAAACATTCATTCCACCGTTACCGCATACTTTCACGAGGATAATATATTCTTGTTTTTACATCAGACGGATGGCATTTACTGCCTAGCAATGTTCGCCCATAACCAAAGACAAAACTCCCCAAGAGGCATAGATCTTCACGAGTTCCGCGCAGAGTGCGGGGGCTTGTGAGAAGCTAAATGTACTGTATGTATCTTGGTGGCTAGTGTTGCCTCTATGCTGCTATGTTTACGCAGCCGGGATAAAATCGCGACCACCGAGCCCAAAACAAAACACCCATGGCTGTCAACACGTGTGATTCGACGACCGTCCCGGCACTGCGGCGTAGAATAACCGTAGAATAGCGCGATGCTCATGCTCCCTTTAGGTTCACGGCAGTGCAAACTTGAGTTTGGAGACTAACTGTTAACCAACTGTGGTTGAACGTCCTCATTTGGCCCAGGCGGTTGACAGTGAACACACTATGCTCGGGCGGATTAAGTTTAAAAAAAAATGTCACTAATGTGCTTTGCTCACATTTTATAACTGATCAGCCCGAGCATACTGAATTTGTTCACTGTCAATCGTCCGGGCGATAAGTGACGTAGCAAGCTGCGGACAATAATCATAACAAAAACACAAAGGGGACCGAAATGTGTTCCTGTTGTACCGGAAGTCTGCTGTAAGCGAAAGCACGTCGTGCAGAAACAATGTATTCCGGACCTTAAAAAAAAAAAAAAAAAAAAAAAATTCGAGACGTGTCGCGTCCGGATTCGCGGCTTCATGCATGCCGCGAATCCGATTGCGGCGAGTCGAGTCTCGAAAGAGTTATAAAAAAAAAAAAAAAAAAAGAGTTCATATCCGAATTTTGTTCTATCATGGCCGACCTTACGAGCGAATTTTGTCCCCTATACACTCTAGTGTCCCAGTGACACAGTTCTAACTCAGACTCCGAAAAGCCTAATCATTTTGATTCGATGGAATGTGCGCCCGCGCTCTTCTCGGTTTCGGTCCCCTTTTTTCAGCCGAGCGGTTTGTTTATAATTGCTGTCATCGCGTCTAATACACTATGGAAGGCAGTCACTGAATCAGCTCGCGCAGCTTCTTCTATCTGAGGACAAGCATAATGATAGAGGCAGGCAAGAGGCAGGATTCTCATTTGCTTTCGCATCTGCGGGCGCCATGAGGATCTATGTTTATTCCAGACTGACAGAAGGTGCGTATCAGTGAGTGTATCTAATTCAGTGTGATAGTGGCCCTTTCTACTGATGAGAAAAGACATAGATCCTCAGGAGTCCGTCATGCAAGTTACAGGACCGTGACTCATGAGAATCTGTGCCTAAGTTTTGCTTTTTCAGTTCACACAATTTTAATTTCCAGGCTGAGTGGGGGAAGGGGAGGGAGATGCGCTTATTGTGGTTTGCAGTAAGTTTCAGCAGTTTCTTTTCTTTTTCAGTACTACCGGCGTACATCAATGACCATATTATAAATGAACACACTTTCCCGCCCTCTATCGTTCTGTTAAAGACAAATTCGGGTTCACTACGGAATATACTTGGATCTGCTGAGGCACACATACGGGCAGAAATTTAAAAGCCAGGTTACAAATTAAAAATATACACTAAAATGGGCTTGGATAGGGCTATTATTTGGTTGAGAGCTTGAATGCCGCTTTCATCGGAACTGCCGTCAGATGGTACGGCAGAAGGTTCTCTGTTCCGTCTGATGTGCACAGAGACAAATGAACCTATGAAGAAACATTTATTCCACCGTTACTGCATACTTTCACGAGGATAAATTTATTCTTGTTTTTACATCAGACGGATGGCATTCACTGCCTAGCAATGTTCGCCCATAACCAAAGACAAAACTCCCCAAGAGGCATAGATCTTCATGAGTTCCGCGCGGAGTGTGGGGGCTTGTGAGAAGCTAAATGTACTGTATGTATCTTGGTGGCTAGTGTTGCCTCTATGCTGCTATGTTTACGCAGCCGGGATAAAATCGCGACCACCGAGCCCAAAACAAAACACCCATGGCTGTCAACACGTGCGATTGGACGACCGTCCCGGCACTGCGGCGTAGAATAGCCGTAGAATAGCGCGATCCTCATGCTCCCTTTAGGTTCACGGCAGTGCAAACTCGAGTTTGGAGACTAACTGCATACTTGAACACACACCCACACACTTGAACACACACCCACATACGTTAATAACTGTTGTGGTCTAAACATAACTTTAGGCAATAACGGTTTCACAGTGACAAATCACAGAAGACATATTCCAATATAAAACACAACTTGCATCACAGATGAAATATGCTGTTTGCTGGTCAATACTGTATATCCATTATAGTAAGGACTCATGAAAATTTATGTCCCTTGCAGCTAGGTAACGTTCACCTTGCCTTGACAGTTAAGGGGTTAATGCTACAGTAGAACCTGTTTTGAGCAGCCATCTGCATGGGAGACCATCATTCAGGTGGCTGTAGCCAACCTAAATGGTGGTCATTAATGACAGGTGACACTTTTGGCCCTTCAACTTACTTTGTTCAAGACTAGACGGCGTGCCCGTCTTTTAACAAACCAAAAATCAGCGCATTAAATAAGCGCTTTATCCCAATTGAAAACCGGCTCAAATCGCTGCCGCAAACTGGACCCAACAAGCACGCTCACATCAATCACGCGCATTCACTCACACACTGTACATAAACACAGAACATTCGCGTGGTCCTGAGGCTGATTTTGTGAAATTTGCTTTTTTTGTCATATGAAGGCTACATCACAGATTAGGAGATAGATCAACTTTTTTAGTTCAAGGGTAGTGCCAGAATAGCTTGGTGCCTCAGGCGCCAAGCTATTCTGGCACCACCCTTGAACTATCAGTCAAATTTATTTCCAGCAATGGGTGTATCAGGATGATATGGGTTAAGACTAAGATCACTTTTTCCTTGCTGAAAAGGTGTTTGCTCAAAACTGGTTCTACCATAGATAGGCAAAGGGCAGTCCGGGTATGCAACTAGCAATTTCTACAAATAGGTCAAATATCCAGGGTCTCCCAAGATGAATCCAACATTTGTGCGCTTTACAGTAATTTGAATAGGTGATTGCCGTGTAACATTAAAGATTACATTTTTATCTGAGATTTTGTCAGTTAAGCCTTCAGTAATGGGTTATTCTCAGAAAAGGTGGTTAGAATGTGTGACATAAGGAGCCAGAATCCAACTTCCAGCATTTTGTCCAGCAGTGTGATATGACGTACTCCTACTATCCCTGCAATGTATGAGGAACAAAAAATGATAGTTCTCACAGTGGTTTTTGTGTGAGCCACAAATAATTAATGTGACCTGGCATCTTTGGAGGTTGCTACATAGACACCAAACAGTGCCTTTAAACAAGCTTAATTAAATAATTAGATTCAGGTGCATGATATGAGTGTTGAATCAAGCTTAAAGTGTTTTTAAACATTTTGGGGCTACAGATTTAAAAATACCATGATATTGGCTGCAGGATCAGCTCCTTAAACTTAAATCATGGTGGACAAAAAGTGCGCAGTGAGCAATGTTTAGATGTTTTCTATGACAAGTCTCTGAATTGCAGCTGCGCACAAAATGGATTAAAATATAAAATATGCTCTCAGGTGAAAAATAATGCAAGAGAAGTCAAATTTTACTCTTGTGTTTGTACTGTATTGTAAAGAAACAAGCCATTACACGGTTGGTACACAGACATTCACGCTGTTGCTTCAAGGACACAAGACGCATTTACTAGTCACGCGCGTGTTGCGTCCATGCATCAACCGAATATCGTTTCTTCGAACTTGTACACCATGACGCGCATACAATCTTTGCACAGCATGTTCCAAATCAACCTTTGTGTCACAGAGGCACAATACCTATGAAGAATCTGGCAAACAATGACTAAATTGCATGATTCTTTCATTTTACTGTTCGGGGACTGCACGCGCACCGCGTTTGATACAAGGTGTTCACAGACCCAACACTTTCAGTGAATGGCTTTGAGTAAACAAAGGCCCTTTCCCGCACTTTCATGCACTTAACGCAACTTCCACCGGAACACGCGTATGAATACAGTAACAAAATAGTGCACACCTTCTGTTATGGACACAGGACTTATCGTTTTGTTCCGGCGGTTGATACTCAAAGATCTTGACCCAACACTCGGCTGCATTTTTTAAAGGTCATTCATTAGCATTATTTCCTTGAAGATTTAAGCAAACTCATTATGGCCACACAGGGTAATTAGGTTACACCCCCTTTTCACACACTGTTCTCTATTAGTATTAACCTTTTGCAACACAACGCTATGAACGAAGAACCTTTCTGCCAAAACAAAACATCCATGCGGAGCATATCACAGGAGAAACATTTTTAGCAATTTAAAAAAAAAATTATCTGTTAGCGTTTTCCACAACACTCTAATGCACTAAGTACTCCATGACAAAGCTGTCGTCTGCAAGCCAGCATACACATTACAAACCGTGCACATGCCCCAATAAGGCTCCCATAAACACACTAGGTCGACTAAAATTACCCAGATTTTGCTCTTTTTCACACCACCTGTCATGCTTTTTGTTGCTCAAAACGCAAAAAAAGGCCAAAAATTGAAATGTTTCCTCAAAAACATTACCGATGCCATTACTACAATGGAACAACCTATAGCTTACGTAATTTTAGCCCAAAAATTTACGACGTGTACCTTTGGGGCCAGGGGAGGCCACCTAGGGGTGTCGTGACCTAGCACCCAAGGTAGCCTCCCCTCCCACCCCATACGGGTAACTGCTAGAGCAGCCAAACCAGTTTTCCCCTTTAGCTTCCAGCGTCTAGACGTGCTTAACCCTGCAGTGTTTTTTTGCCTACGACTGTGTATGGTCCTAACCTTGTGGTTTCTGCAACTTCGACTTGTTCCCGGCTGTGCTTTCGCCTTGCCTTGGAACTAGGACTGTTTTCCTTGTGTACCTTACTAGTGACTTTGCAGCTTCGAGTGCCTGCCTTCGACGGAACGAGACTTGGTTCCCTGACGAGCCTGGCCTTGGAGCCGGGCCCTTAGCTCCACATGGGGCACTGTGCTACACCACGTGTTCCGGCACTTAGAACTTTGCACCGAGTCCTGTGCCTGGCTCGGAACCATCCTCTGGCGTGCGGTTGCTTCTCTTTCGGCGGCCCCAGATGCTTCGCCGGTTGAACTGCGGGGACTTCTTCATCGACCCGGCCTCTTCCCAGTCGTGAGCGGCCCTTAGCCACGTGTGACACCCTGCTTCTTCGACTCAGGTTCTACTCCCTCTGCCCTCTGCGGGATGGGCAGGTAAGGTCTCGGTGTTTGGCAGCGCCCCGCGCCTTCGGCGCCGTGCGGCGGCTACACTTTTTACCTTTCGTTTTAATGAAATGCTGAACTCAGTGTCGGCAGAAATAGCAGGGATTAGGTCACGGTTTTTCGTCTCGTGGCCTTCAGCTACGACTGGTCGCCTTGTAGTTTCGCCTCTATGTTGCAGTTATCAAGTTCGTACCTGCACCCGTTGTGGCGATTTCCAGTGGCCGAGTGACACGCATGCGCTTTGCCTCCCCTGCTCTAATTGTGCTTCTGGCCACACCTGTGATGTCTGCGCACCCTGGGTGGAGGAGCAGTGGGCCCAGCTGTGGAGTTTTTATCGGCGTGAACGAGGATCGCCGCTCTCACGCAGCCACGCACCTGCATCGGCCCCAGACCCTCCAGGACGCACCCACTCCGCTGTTGGGGGACAGCGTACTACAGATCCTCCCGTACGCGCCCACTCTCTCGAGTCTGCTCGCCCCACTTTGCGGAAAACATTCTGCCGCCAGGCCTTGACGTTGGGGGACAGTTATCTCCCCCCTTGCGCACCAGCTTGCTCGAGCCTGGTCCGCAGTGAGTTCGCTCGCCCCGCCTTGCGGAACCCAAGCCTCACAAGCCTGGAAGAAAGAAGACTAGAGACGGCAGTGGACGCCACGCCTCACCGACGCCGGACCTTCGGCATCGTTGTGCGGCCCCCGACATGCGACCCCGCGTTCGCGACCGTCTGTACACAGCCCGCTAGCGACACAGCCCCTGCCCTCGTTCGCCACCTCGGACCGCGGACCCCCGCCTATGGCGCATCGCCTCGTCGCTTGATGCCTTCCTCAACATTCTGACATGCATTTGGGCAGAGGAGAACATGCCACAGGAATTTAGAGATGCTACAATCGTCTCCCTGTTCAAGAACAAGGGCAGCAAAGCAGACTGTGCCAATTAACGAGGGATCTCACTCTTGTCTATTGCTGGCAAGATCCTTGCGAGAGTCATCCTCAACCGCCTGATCAGCTCTGTATCTGAGGAAGCACTCCCAGAGGCTCAGTGTGGCTTCAGACCCGGCCGCAGCACATGGTCTTCTCTGTGAGACAGGTCCAGGAGAAATGCATTGAACAGCACATGGACCTCTACGCTGTCTTCATAGATCTGACCAAAGCATTCGACACCATGAACAGAGAAGCGCTTTGGGTCATCCTCGCAAAGCTCGGCTGCCCCAGGAAGTTCACCAACATCATCCGCCTCTTCCATGATGGAATGGTAGGAGTTGTCCAGTCAAACGGTGACACATCCGCACCCTTCGACATTTCCAACGGTGTAAAACAAGGTTGTGTTCTTGCCCTCGTGATGTTCAACCTGTTCTTCACGTGTGTCCTGACCCATGCAGTACGCGACCTTGAGAAGGGAGTGTACCTGAAGTACAGACTAGACTGCTCTCTCTTCGACCTCCGTCGACTGAACGCCAGGACCAAGACCATCGAGAGACTGATCCTTGAGGCGCTGTTTGTCGATGACTGTGCGCTGATGGCGCACACGGAGTTTGACCTCCAGACCATCGTCAACAGGTTCTCGGAAGCCTCTCGACTGTTTGGCCTCACCATCAGTCTCAGCAAGACCGAGGTCCTGCACCAACCGGCCCGAGGCACAAGAGCCCCCCCCCCCCCCACCACCCAAAGTGTACATCGAAGGCACTGAGCTGAAGACTGTCAACCAGTTCAGGTACCTTGGGAGCATCATCTCTTCTGACGGTACTATCGACAAGGAAATCGCAGCTCGCATCAGCAAAGCCAGCCAAGCCCTGGGTCGCCTGCGCACTCGTGTGTTGAATAACGTCAAGCTCTCCACCAAGATCAAAGTCTACAAGGCAGTAGTTCTCCGCAGCCTCCTCTACAGCTGTGAGTCATGGACGCTGTACAGAAAGCACCTCAAGCAGCTTGAATATTTCCACATGAGATCCCTGCGCTCACTCATGGGCATCAAATAGCAAGACAAGGTGACAAACCTGGAAGTCCTGGACAATGCTGTCTTAGCGAGTGTTGAAGCCTTGATCTTAAAGACACTACTCCGCTGGACAGGTCATGTCATACGCATGGATGATTCTCGCATGCCATGCCAACTCCTGTATGGTGCACTCTCAAAAGGCCACAGGAAGCAATCAGCCCTGAAAATGGCGAGTAATTTACTCGCCATGGCGAGTGAATTTTTTATTTGGCGAGTAAAAAAAAATACTCACTCGCCAAATGCGAGTGCGCTCGTGCGTTTTTCAATCCAACGGCTAACCGCCAGCCGAACATCAGGTACGCCGGCGCGTGACCTGACCGCACCGCGAGTCGCCTATACTCACTTTGCGGCAGTAGCCGAACACGTCACTCGAACTGTGCGTACCATAACAGTGGTCGGTGACATTCATTCATTCAGTCCTCTCTGCGCCGTCTGGTGCTTGAGGCGACGGCAAGGGAGCGCCACTTTTGTCTGTCAGCTGCTATTTTGGGTGCTGTTTGCAGAGTAAGGCCTCTGTTCTTGAGCTCTCGCTCCACGGTTCGGCGCCACGTCTCCTTTGGTCGCCCACGGTTTCTCTTCCCCTGTGGTGTCCATCTCAGTGCCACCCTTGGTAATGAGTCAGGTGACATTCTGCAAACGTGGCCTAGCCATCTCCATCTCCGTGTGGCGATGGTTTCAGCGATGCTGTCTGCGCCTGCTCTCTTCCGTAGTTCCTCGTTTGTAATCATGTTTGGCCAGAAGACCTTCATGATCCGTCGCAGGCACTTGTTCTGGAAGACATCCAGCTTGCGTTCCGTAGCGGTAGTGGATTTCCAGCATTCTGACCCATATAGAAGGACACTCAGCACGTTGCTCTTAAAAATACGGAGCTTGGTGTGGATGCTCAGGCTTGTGGTCCTCCAGATGGGTTTCAGCATTGCGAAGGCTTGGTTGGCTTTGCTGATTCTTGTGGTGATCTCCCTTGTGCAGTCTCCATCTGTGGTAACCTTGCTGCCCAGGTACGTGAACTCGTCCACCTCTTGCAGAGGTTGGTCATTGATGGTGATTGGGTCGCCCACTATGGTGTTCTTCCTCATGACTTGAGTCTTCCTAATGTTGACCCCGAGACCTATGGAGCTTGCTGACTGTGTCAACTGTTGTGTCTTCTGTTGCATGTCCTGGTTTCTGCTTGCCAGCAGCCCGATATCGGCGTAGTCGAGGTCATCCAGCATTGAGGTCAGCGTCCACTGAATTCCCTGCCTCCTTCCCTCTGTGGTGCGGCGCATGATCCAATCAATTGCCATTGAGAATAGGATTGGCGAAAGAATACATCCTTGTTTCACTCCGGTTTCCACCTTAAACGGTTCGGTGAGCTGGTTGTTGTGGACGACTCTGCACTCAAAATTCTTGTACAGGGACCTGATGACGTTGACAAGTTTCTGGGGGATTCCATAGTATCGCAGGATTTTCCAAAGGGAGTCTCGATGCAGACTGTCGAAGGCCTTCTCAAAGTCTACAAAGACCACATAGAGGGATCCATTCCATTCGTTAGACTGCTCAAGGATCTGTCTCAGTACGAAAATATGGTCAATGCAGGACTTGCCTTTCCTAAAACCTGCCTGCTCCCTGCGAAGGATGCCATTCACTGCTGTCGTAATGCGTTCAAGGAGAATGCGGCTGAAGATCTTGCTGGTGAGGGATAGTAAGGTGATGCCTCGCCAGTTGTTACAGTTCCCCAGGTCTCCTTTCTTCGGAAGTTTGACGATGGTGCCGGTCTTCCAATCGCTCGGCGCTTCCTCAGTGTCCCAGATCTTTTGAAAAATCTGACAAAGAAGCTGCGGCGTTACCGTATCTTCTACTTTCAGCATCTCGGGGCACACTCCGTCATCGCCAGGTGCCTTCCCGTTCTTCAGCTTTTGAATGGCCTGCTTGACTTCCGCAATAGTAATGTTGCCGAGGTTAATGTCCAGGTCCTCCTCCGCTTCAGGAATGTCAGTGAGGGTTGGTGGGTCTGAGCGGTTCAGGATGGACTCGAAGTGTTGCTTCCATCTCTTCAGCTTCTCTTCCTCTACTGTGACATGAGTTCCATCTTCAGCTCTCACTGGAAGGTCGTGGTGTTGCCCGTAATCGCCCTTCAGCTTCTTGGTGTTCTGGTACACTGTCTTCATGTCTCTCTGTTTTGCAGCTGCCTCCGCTTCTTCTGCCAGCCTTTCTGTGTACATTCTCTTGTCTCTTCTCGCTGATGTCTTCACCGCTTGATCTTTCTCTCTGTATTCTCTTGATATTCTTTCCTTCAGTCTTGGTGATTTGGTATCCAAAAGTTTCTTCTTGGTCTGTCTTCTCTCTTCTATGCGAGCCCACGTGTCTTCCGAGATCCACTCTGTCTTCCTGCTCTTTCTGTATCCTAAAACTTCCCCTCCTGTTTCCTTCATGGCTCTGTTGAAATCTTCAATAGTCAGCGCTGTCTCAGGTCGGTGACAGTCGTTCTATTTTTAGTGACAAATTGGTTCGTTTAGCGGCTCGCTCAGTCGCGGCTGCGTTCAGAATCGACCCGACGCCTGCGTCCGTGCGAGTGTAACAGGGCGGGCAAACTGTTAGTTTATGTGTGGTGTCAGCATGTTATTACAAAGTGCGCGCTACATGTTGAACGCGTTACTTGCTGTGACGTCACCGTACATACTAATATGGGATACGGCATCGTGCGTTTCGCTTTCGATCTAGAACGAAGTTGTACATGGCGGAGAAAAAGCAAAGGAAGAGCTGGAATGCTTCGGATTCTTTAGTCCGGCACCGTCTGATCTTGATAATCGCTAAGAAGAAAGTTGCACTTCGACATCGCCATCTCCATCGACAAGCGACAGTACCAGAAATGCTACCCCTGGGCCGTGTGTGGCACCGCCGCTACGACACAGTTTTCAGAGTCCATGGCTGTGCTGAGTGTATTTCCATGGCTAAAGCTCGACGGCACTCGAATGGCATGCGCAATGTGCACTGAGGCAAACTCAAAAAGCAAGTCCAGAAATTAAGTTTGTCAGTTTTTTTTAAATCGTGGTCGATCCATCTTCTGGTACACAGTTATTAGGCAAACATTGGAGAAACACGTCTCAGTTCTGAGTAGTTAAACGGGTTGAAACTAACTTTGAAGTACATCAGTTTACACACACACACAGCACACACACACACACACACACACACACACACACACACACACACACACACACACACACACACACACACACACACACACACAGAGTTTAGACAAGTCACACTTCGGTTGTCAATCTGCCGCATTCAGCAAAAAACGCTATATTCTCTGTTACAATACATTATCAAACGATCATAAAAATAAATAAATAGAGATCTTTTTTTCTGTGTGTGAGAGAGCTAGGGAGACCGGCTTTTGCGCGATAGCTCACCAGTTAAAGAATCAGATCATGGAAAGGACACACACACACTGTCACAACACATTTAAAGAGGAGAGAGCGAAATGAGATAATTTATTTTAATGATTGATTGATTGTAGATTGTTTATCGTCCCGACAGCAACACGGCTTTCTCAGGACGTGCCTGCACTGCTTGTGAAAAAAAAAAAGAAACAGAATATTGAATGTATGTCGCCAGCCGGTCCAATACGTTAAATAAATCTACGCCATGGGGCCTAAATAAAGCTAAGACCATTTAGCAACACACATCCAATATCAAGAGCTACAGGCAGTGCAGACAGTTGGGAGAGTTTTAAAAAGAGAAATACAGGTGAATGGACCAAGGGTAGACAGAAACACATGCCCCAGAAAAAAAAACACCCTGTCTGTGGGGCTGACCAGGGTGACCCTGGGAACTAAAATGTAGTTAATCCCACCCAAGTCCCCCAGGGCAGACCCGGGTGTGGATAATTTATTTTAAGGAACATACAGATGATGCAGTTTTTCTTAAATAAATCTGCGGACCCTCTATAATGCTAGTCTGGGGGTCTGAATACCCTCTAAAATTTATACCTGGGGGTCTACAGACCCTTTAACCTATTGTGCAAACAGAAGCCCAGCTTTACTTACAAAATATAAATAAATAAAAAATCTTACAAAATATAAATAAATAAAAAATCCCACCACAGTTCACATGGGGATTTTGTCAGTTATTTCTCCACTTGATACTATCAAAAGCCTGAAGTCAGGACATAAACATTAACTTGGTTATGATTGTCTGTTCAAATATTTGTTTTCAATGCCTCTGGGCAGAAAACACTCTCTAACATTGGGCGTCAAACACTTGTGGTACATTATATTGTTGAGTTGGGGGGCTATTTTCAGTAGTAAAATTTTCAGTTTTGGCTAGTAACATTTTCAGTTTGGCTAGTAAAACTTGCAAGTCACTAGCCAAAGGCTGGTGGGCAAAATTTTAGACTTTCAGGGCTGAGCAAGAACAGCCAAAGAAACGCTTCAAAGACTGCATAAGAGACAGCCTCAAGCACTGCGTCTTCCTGGTAAAGGAACTTGAAGCACAAGACAGATCCGGCTGGCGTGCCGCCACCAGGAAAGCCTGCACGCTCTTTGAATACAATCGGCGTGAACGGATCACCAGTGCCAGAGCTCGCAGAAAGACAGCGTCGACTCTCCCCACAGCTACGTTCCAGTGTCCCCATTGCCCTCGCAGGTGTGGCTCCAGGATTGGCTTGGCCAGCCACACCTGCACCCACAAATAGAAGTCATGCACAATGACGACATCAGCGGTTTCGATGGTCTACCCATTAATATCCGCTTTCAAGTAACTTACATGAATGTACTTAGTTTGCAGTCTCTTTGTTCATTTTTTTTTTTCATACATGTATCACAAAAAAACAAAACTAAAAAAGTCATCTCTGCATGTCTCGCTTTCTCTGTCCGCTGACAAATCTATGGCACTGCTGATCTTTAGCGTCAGCGATTTTGTCGGTCGAAGATGATGTGGATGCCAGGATCTGAAGATCATTTTTATCATGATAGAAAAATGACAGTGTTTGCTGTCCTGATTGAAGTTTAATTTTTTCTTTGGCAGCATTGTCAGAAAATTAATAGCAATCAGCTGATCAGCGATAGTGATACATTTTTATATAAACAGCACACCACGTGTGATCAGGCTTATTTTTAGCCATCTATAGATGTGAGGACTGTGTACAACATTAACCCTGTACAGTGTAAAATGCAAAGCTCGATGCAACAGAAAAGACTGTAATCAGATACTGATGACTTCAAGTAAATTTGAACAGGACATTTGACCTCCTGGCAGGTACTTTAACCCATTTAGCCCCAGGACCCTGCAGCAAGAGATGGTTTGATCATAATTCCAGGGTAGTGCCAGATGAGCTTGACGCCTCAAGGCACCAAGCTCATCTGGCACTATCCTCATTCCTTGAATCGTCATGATCAATCCATCTTCTACAGCTGGTACATAGTTGTTAGACAACGCCTCCAAAAGTTTGGAAATCTGGCCATGGGGTTAAGAGGGTTAATTGGACATTTTAGCCTTGCAATTGGTCTATGAACGTTATCATGCCTAGTTGCATCCCTGATTGGCCGTCATTAGAAATCATGCCTGTTGCGCTGGCACAAGTGGCAGAGATGTGTAATGTACATTCACAGATTGAAATAATTCACCTGTTGAACTTGAAGCAAGTTGAGTGATTGCTATTGCACTTGCAGTTGCAGGTTTGGATAATTTGTAATGTAATGCTATTTCTACACTTGAAATTGAATAGGGCTACATGACTGTATCATTGCACAGTTATTTAGCCACTTTGTGCATTCAGCCACCAGTACTGTCAATATTACTGGTGGATGCATGCCAAGGTGTACTAGGCCCCATTGTACTACAGCAGGAGATAGATGGACCATGATAAAGCTAATCTGGCACTACCTTTGAATTGTCAAGGTCCATCCATCTCGTGCAACAGGTACATAGTCTTCAGGTGACACCTCCACAATTTGGGAATGCGGCGGTGGGGCTAAGTTTAAACTGAAAACAGTGTCACTTTTTCTGATGTGTTATTAGCATTGTGGTGTTATGCTTTTTAAGGAGATCCACAGAGCCCTGACACGAACGGCAGTCTAAACATCGGGACGCCGAATTCACAGAGTAACGGTGCCAGCTCTCCTGCAGACAGTAATGGTCCACTCTCCGCAGCATCAACAAACCATGCGGCTGGCAAAGTCATGAAAAGTGCACGCTACAAAAAGGGCAAGAATAAGGTTGGGCGCAGCAGGTGAGAGGAGTTGTGTGCCCTTTGATAGGCCTCTTTCACTGTAAATGAGACATTGTAAAATTTACAAGAACCACATGTTGTTTTGGGTGCAGGTTTCCATACAAGTCATTGGAAATGTATTAATGAAATAGATAGGCTAATCAGCTAGATAACTTTTATCCCTTTGACTGTACTGACGACACCACTCAGTGGAGAAGATGCATAACTATGCGTCTTCTCCACAGAGCACATTCGGCAGTAATAAGTCAAGGGGTTAATGAGGTACTCCTATTGAGTCTGTGGTTGGTCCATTTTCTGTGAGAGATGGCACCAGAAGCGAAGAATATCAACTGACAAAGGCTGTGAAACTCTTCAAATTGAACCCTTTGAGACCCAACACCTTCCAGCAGGAGGTAGATTGAACATGATACTTGTAATTCAAGGGTAGTGCCAGATTAGCTTGGCGCCCTCAGGTGCCAAGCTAATCAGGCACTACCCTTGAATTACGTTACTGTTGTTAGATTCATCTCCTGCAACTGGTACATACCCGGTAGTCGTTGACGCCTCCCAAATGCGGATTTGGGGTTAAATGGGTTGACCCTTTCAGCCCCATGGGTGCATTTGCCAAATTTTGGAAGTGTTACTTAAAGGGGCACTCCTGACCTTTTTTAATGCTTCAGTTCGCAAAAAGCTTTTACTGGGATTCAGTATACACACCCACTTAGACAACGACCACCCTTTGTCCCACCAAATGCTTTCTTTCGTCCAAAGAAGTACCCAACGGAGAAAGAAACACGCTTAGTAGAAAAGACGGGTACAACACAATTTATTAATATTTCGGGTAAATACCCTTTGTCAAAATAGACAAACAAACAAACATAGAGATTAGCCGCTACTTATCTTCAATGGCAGAAGGAATGTGGCAACTGTCCGTTCAAAGCAAAAAGAGGCCACCGGAATCTTGTGACTGAATGCATTAAAAGATTGCTTCTGATGTAAGTGATGGTAGCTGACGTCATAACTATTCTAAACGACCTTAGGTCATCTGCATAATTATAACCAATCAGAGACAAGATGACGGATGAACCAGCAAAGAAAGAACAGAAAGTATCAGTCCACTCGTGCCGGCCAACAATGACAGACTCGGAATTAAAGAGAAGAAAGAAGAAGAGAGACAAGATACCCCTAAGTAGAACTGACATCGGACAAGGGAATATAGAGCTTGGCTTGACTGCCCATCCGGAATTTTCGCTTTCCTGCTATGTGAATCAGTAAGTAATCTACAGTCTTCGTTGATCTTCCTATAGTTCCGCGAGCGCTAATGATTTTCAGAATTCATGATCTTCAGTAGAATTTCTCTCTTACTGATTTCGCAAGATTTTAAACCTGTTTTATCATAAAGTTACGAGCTAGTTATCAAATTTTATGCTGCAAGGATCTGAAAACTACGGTGTGTGTCAAAATTGCAGTAGCCGCTGGTAGTGACAGGTTTTTGTCTGTGCCGTGGGCTCTCATTCACTTGATTCACAGAGGTAGTGTTTCTGCTGCGATGACGCATTTGTCGTTTCCAGAGATGCTTTGAGTTACGTAGACTTCGATGTGTGAGATGTGAAATTTCAGTGCAGAAAGTGAGTATAAATACCACTGTTCTGTTTCGTGTTTCCGAGGGATAAAGGATCAAAGGTCAAACTAGGCACCGTGGACGCTGGCTCAGTCGCTTGGCGCGGAGATTGAGTCGAACAAGCCACGCTCCCGGCCGTGCACTGACGACTGATGCAGCACGGTCATTACTAGTAGCAGGTCAAGCGGAACACGCATTGTGATTTTGACAGTATAGCGAGTATGGAAGGTTTATTCTACATTCTCATGGAAAATTATGTGAAAGGGATGCCGGAGAACATCAGTACATGTGTACACTGACACGTGTGTCCACCACACCGATGACCTTGATCGTTACCTGCAGTATTGACCGGGTTCTGCCTTATGACGTAGGCTAGTAAATATGCACATATTCAAAACGAGGCCGATGCAGACGATAATCTGCGCTCTTGGGTATAAAAACAACACACCCTCCAAACGATGAATTTCGACATTTGGCATTGTATTTACATCATAAAGCTCTAAGTTAGTACACAAAGGACCCATACATCATACTGTCAGCAATATCTGTTGCAGACAGTTTTCTGACTGTGTTGAGATGCTTGATCCTGGGGAAAATAACTCTAACGACTGTGTACCAGTTGCAGGAGGTGGATTGACCTTGATTATTCAAGGGTAGTGTTGAAAAAAGTGTGGAGTTCCAGAGAGCTGTCACAACACACCTAAGTCCGGATTTTCAACTCCAATGTAAAAGCAGTTCTCCTATATGGAGCAGAGACATGGAGATTGACAAAAACCACAGTCAACAGAGTACAGACATTCATGAACAGTTGCCTTAGAAGAATTTTGAAAATCCACTGGCCAGAGAAGATCAGCAACGTCAGACTCTGGGAGAGAACAGAGCAGATAACAGCAGAGAATGAAATTGGGCAAAGAAGATGGGGATGGATCGGTCACAGTCTGAGAAAGCCAGCTTCCAGTATCACTAGGCAGGCATTGTCATGGAACCCCCAGGGAAAGAGGAAAAGAGGTAGACCGAGAAACTCCTGGCGTCGAGACCTCCAAGCAGACATCAAGAGACTGGGAACCACCTGGAGTAGAATCGAAGGAGAAGCACAGGACAGGAGTTGCTGGAGGTCTCTCGTCGACGGCCTATACCCGGGTAGGGGTGACAGGCGTAAGTAAGTAAGTAAATTCAAGGGTAGTGCCAGATAAGCTTGGCGTCTTCAGGCACCAAGCTAATCTGGCACTACCCTTGAATTATCATGTCAATCAATCTCCTGCTGTAGGGACTCTGGGCTAAATGGGTTAACATAAGATTAAGAAGATTAAGCGCCTTGTGCATGCAGCCATGGGTACTGTAAGTGTAAAGAGTATCTGTGGCTGTGATGGCAGTGTTTTATATAAGTCTACAAACTGAAAGTCACGTGTCAGCCTGCAGAAAAATGTTCACGATTCCTGCTTTAGTAACATTTGAGCGTCACATGTTTACAAACAAGAAACAAAGAAACAAAACTGCGGGGTTTATGAGAAAGAACGTCCGTGCCCTGATGGACTGTGTTCAGATTATTAAAGGTTAGTGCTAAACTGCTATTTGCTGATTGTGTATATATTTCTAATACACACTAGCCCACTAGTGCATGCAGCCAATATTACTGTCCACAGTACCAGTGGCTGCATGTACAAGAGGCTTAATTTTTTCAACCCCACCACGTATTTCCCAATTTTGGAGGCGTCATCTGACGACTATGCACCTGTTGCAGGAGATGGATTGACCATGATAATTCAAGGGTAGTGCTAGATTAGCTTGGTGCCAACAGGCACCAAGCTAATCTGGCACTACCCTTGAATTATCATGGTTGATCCATCTCCTTCTATAGTGCATCAGGGCTGAATGGGTTAAATCATATCACATAAAGAGAAAGAGTTTGAGTTAAGTAAAAAATAAAGTTGCTCTAATGCTGGCTGTCCCTGACTGTCTGGCAGACCGGAAGGGAAACAGCGCAAAGGGAAAGAGAGCGTATCTTGTGAGTATACACATCTGTGGGTGTTTGGGATTCCCTGGCTGTGTGACGTCATTTCATGAGTGTGCACGTTGGGCGTCTTATTCATAACTTCTTTCACTTCTTTATCTCGCTGTTAAAAATCATTGGCCAAGCACTATGTACCACCACAGAGCCCTTTTGAACAACCACACTTGGGAAAGATCACCTGTCATTTAAGACCATCATTTAGGTGGCTGTAGCCACCTATTCGATGGTCTGTAATGACAGGTGAAATTTTTGCCTTCCAAGACTTCTCTTGAACCTGTATTTAAATACTTTTTCTTGCCAAAAAAAAAAAAAAAAGACAAAAAAAAAGTGGTTGTTCAAAAATGGTTGCACTGTACAATGGATTTGTCATTCAGGCAGAAGTAGGTCATGGAAGGCACATAAGATCCAAAATGATAGGCCAGCAAACAGGGTTAATTCACCTTAATCAGTGGACGAGGGACGTGAAAGAAGTGACACTGTACACTCGTTTTCTTGCTCTTTCCCTGCTTGTATTAAGTTTTAACACTTGTAAAAACTAGCCATGGCATCAGTATTAGTTATGTAGCTTCCTTGCCTCCCGTTTCTGTAGCCTTGTAAGTTGTACTTGTTTTAAAGCACTTTTGAGTTCATTTCATTTTTTCATACACAAACCTGTATGAAATTGAAACTGAAAGTCTGGTGATGTCTTTGTGTGTAGGTTTTTTGGTTCACATACGAAGCAAAAGTGAGTGTTATGGGCCAGTGGTTATCCAATCCATCCGGCATCTGTTGTACGTCCGCCGTCTGTTGTAAACTTTAACGTTGGCATTTTCGCTAAGACTGTTCAAGCCACAGCCTTCAAGCTTGGCCTGTGGTTACAAGACCTTTCAAAACATACCAATTTGAATGACCTTTAGTCAAAGGTCAAGGTCAAGGGATCAGGAATTGAGTAAAAAAGAAAATAGCCATATTTTGACACAATGTATTTTTCTCAAGTACTATCAACTTGAAACCAACACTTGATACAAAGATACCTGATGGTAAGACCTTCCTGTGCATACTAATTTGGTTGACCCCTGGAAAGGTCAAGGGTCTCAAGGTATCAGGAAATAGGTCGACAAAAGATGTTTTCTCAAATACTGTTCACAACTTCAAACTCAAACATGGTACAGAGATACCCGATGGTAAGACCTTCCTGTACATACTAATTTGGATGACCCCTCAGAAAGGTCTAGGGTCACAAGAGATCAGGAAATAAGGTCACAAATAGCCATTTGATTTTTTTTCCTTCTCAGATCCATCCCAAACCTGGTTCAGAGATACCTGATGGTAAGACCTTATGCATGCTATTTTGGATGACCCCTGGAAAGGTCAAGGATCACAAGATCAGGAAATGATGTGAAAAATGTCTCTTTTTTGCAGAATTTTTAGTTATTATCAGGATTTTTGCTTTTGCAAAACTTTTCAACCAAATTTGGCAGAAAGGTAGCAGATGATAAGATTAATTATATTGATCGGTCATACACGTGAGCCTTAAGGGCTTTGACATTTTTGTTTCTACCTTTTGATTGCAAGAAGTATGTTTTGGGAAACACTCTGTCTGAAATTTCAATATTTTATTTTATTTTTTAACTTTCTGGTGATGCTCAGGTGAATGTTAAGAAGCACCTTCATTCATGACTGAAATAAATCATCAAGTGTAGCAGAAACATTAACCCATTACTTCCTGATGCTGATTTTTTTTTTAATTGCTTATTGTCCTATGACGGCTATATTACAGATTAGTCATATACTTCAGCCGTTTTAGTTCAAGGGTGGTGCCGGAATAGCTTGGCGCCTCATGCGCCAAGCTATTCTGATTCCACCCTTGAACTATCATAGTCAAATTAATTTCAAGCAGTGGTATATCAGAATGAAAAGGGTTAACAACAGAAAGTTCATACATGACTAGATACAAAACTTGTTTCCTTGGGAGTGCCCATGAATTCAGCGATAACAATAGACATGAACTATTTCAGGTTTTATTTTTTAGTCCACTTTTTAGTTTCCTGTTCTGTTGAGGAAAAAAATACACACACCTTACAATTGAAAACAATCATTCATTTCCTGACTTTATGCTATGCAAAACTAAATGCTTGCATTGAATATGAAGGAACGATGCTGGTGTGAATTATGACTTTAACATGTCTACAGACCATATGCTAGACTGAAGTGAACTATAGAACTGTAATGACACATTCATTTATCATCCACTTGTTTAACTGCACGTTCCCTCAGTATACTTTACACCAGTTTTGCACTAATAATGTAATTTTCATCGTTCATTTATTTATTTATTTATTGTGTCAGTAATGTACAGTTTACAATTACATGCATTTTGTTTCTTTTTAGTTTCCAGTGAAATGTCATATAATTATTTTTAGCTTTCGTATACATATACTCATAACCAGCAGTAAGCTAGCCTTCACAGCTACAGTAGTTAGTGAACAGTAGATTTAAAAAGGGCAGTTTAGCTGTCCTCTGTAGCAACGTTTTCAAAAGTACTCTGTCAAGGAAAAAATGTTCAGCTCTTGTTTTCAAAATATAGAAGGTAGGTCTATCTAGAAACATACATGTAAAGTCACGGAATCCAAGAAATCCAATATAAATTTGTGTTGTGTGCTGATGGTGCAGTTTTGATACAGTTTGTTGCAGTCATTTGCCTTACCTGGCATGCTTTACAATTACTTGACACATGCATTATCCATGGATGAAAAAATGGAAAAGAGTATTTCTTTCTTGTTTCCTTATTTCTTTAAGTTTAGGTCATTAGTAAAAAATATTTTTAAAAATTAAAAAGAAAACTCGTAACCCTTGAAGCCATGAAAGACTATGACAGGATGTGGATTGACGATGATATTTTCAAGGTTGTCAGAATAGCTTGGCCTGTAGGCGCCAAGCTATTCTGACGCTGACCTTGAAATATCATGGTCGATCTGTCTCCAGAACTGTGATACAGACCTCAGAGGATGTCCACAAAGTTTGATAATTTTGTTCTCAGGGTGTAAGGAGTCGCTATTTAATGATTTTCTCGTTGGGTACTTGGTATTGGTATTGCTCGGCTTTACTTTTTCCTTCCTGTTTGACAATTTCTGCACAGTTTTCTTCTTTGGTTAGCCCTGCGGTGTTTTCAAGAAGCCTGTGATTTGTGACCAATCAGAATTAAGTTTGAATGATGTTTCATTACTAGTATTACATTTAATTTAATAATTTCGTCATGAAGGCATTCTATCCAGCAGAAAACCAATCAAGAAAAATCCTGCAACGGTCAGACGTTGAACAATCACTTTCTACCGCAATAATTGTTTTGGCAAGTCTGCAAATAAGTCTAGTTTTTAATGAATTAATTAACCCGTTCAACCCTGACGCACTACAGCAGGAGATGGGTCGACCATGATAATTCAAGGGTAGTACCAGATTAGCTTGGCGCCTGTCAGCGCCCAGCTAATCAGGCACTGCCCATGGATTATCATGGTCGATCCATTTCCTGCAATTGGTCATTAGATGACGCCTCCAAAATTTTGGAAATACGGCCATCGGGCTGAATGAGTTAATTTAATTTTGTACATTAAAAAATATGTTTCTTCCAATTGCATTGTTACTATTTTCTTGAATTAAATTTTGTCCAAAAATAACAAAACATATTCTGTTTGAAAATAACGTATAGGAAATTGCAAAACACAGACTTTGTTGGGGGCTATCTTTTGTACATGTACACCATCGCATGCTACTGCTGTATGTTTTCAGAGTGCTGAACATCATGGTAGCGGAAGATATGATACTGGATGTCTCGGGGAAAAGCAGTCGCATGTAGACTTCGGACGTCGGAGAGATGATCACAGCAAGAGGTGGATTAAGATTTACTTTCAGCGCTGGAATGTGGCCATTAACTCCCTTCTGCATGCAGTCACCAGCACTGACTACAATGCATACACAAGGGGGTTACAGTCTGTCAGTCTGCAAATGGCAGCAAATGAATGGATTTTCTTAGATCACGGATAGTGCCAGATTAATCTGGTTCTTAGCTGATCTGGCACTACCCATGAACTATCAAGCTTCATTTTATTGGCGTCAGTTTTGTAGGGGTGAATACCTAGATGATCCAACAATTCCGATCCTAGCTGGCTGGCTGGCTGGCTGATGGGTGATTGCCTTTTGTCTCCTTGAGATGTGAACTCTACTGGTGTTCTCTCTTGTCCAGCAAACGCACACACAAAGTGTCTCCGAAAAGTCTACTTGAGGTCACGTCTTCACTGGATTTATTGTCCTTCTATGTAGCTAGTTTCTGTAGTGTTTGCGTACTTTCATTTTTGTCTCTCTTTTTTTCGGCCTTATTTTATGTTATTTGTTGTTGTTTTTATCCAAGTTAGATATTTCCTGGTGAAATCTCGACTGTATTTTTTCCCATTACATCCTGAGGCTGATTTTGTAACATTTGCTTGTCATCCTGTGATGGCTACATTAGAGATTAGGGGATAGGTCAACTGTTTTAGTTCAAGGGTGGTGCCACAATAGCTTGGCGCCTCAGGCGCCAAGCTATTGTGGCAACATCCTTGAATTATCAGTCAAATTTATTTCAAGCAGTTATGTATCAGGAGGAAAATGGTTAAACACTGATGTGTCCATTATTGATGTTTGATCGAACCGTTTTTCTTTCCTGCATTTTCGTTTGCTGTCTTTCAGTATGAAGCCAAACACTTTCAGTTTGTGTGCTACTGTGTATGACAAGACTTAACATTTCCAATATCACCTGTGCGGTTTGGCCTTTTTTGGCTCACGTGCGAAGCAAAAGTGCGTCTATGTACTAGGCCAGTGGACGTCTGCCGTCGTTCGTGGTAAACTTTAACGTTGGCATTTTCTCGGAGACTATTCAAGCTACAGTCTTCAAACTTGGCCCAAGGATACTTTGTGGCAACACCTTTCTAAACATACCAATTTCAGTGACCTCTCACAAAGGTCAAGGTCACAGGGGATCAGGAAATATATCAAAAATAGATATTTTTGGACAGATACTATTCACAACTTCAAACCCAAACTTGGTACAAAGATGCCTGATGATAAGACCTTTATACACATACTAATTTGGTTGATCCCTCAGAAAGGTCAAGGGTCACAAGAGCTCAAGAAATAGGTCCAAAATCACCATATTTTTACAAAACATGTTTTTTCCTCAAATACTACAGGGTTTATTTTTCTAAAAATAGGCTGTGGGCCAATTGGCCCACTCAGTCAAAACTCAATGGGCCAATTCAATGAGCAGTGGGTCAATCATTCATCGCCAAGGTGATCTAACAGGGAGACAATCCTTCTTTCAAAGTGAAAAGTTTCTGAGAATTATAGAACGATGGTTCTCATTGGTGAAATAGTTAATGAGTGAACCAATTGCAGGCTAGAATCTATGTTGATTAGCGTGATGACCCCTGACACATTCCTACAGTGATCACAGCGAACGGCACCGATTGAATTGTCAGGGTACATTTTTGAGTTTCAGTCTAAGCCAGTCATCTTGTTTCAAGCATCGATTATAGAGTTGTGCAAGAAATAAACACTCGGCCCACGCGCGTACATGTAAAAACGATGCACCCAATGTCACGCGCCCCATAAAAGCAATGGGCCAACATGAGACTCGATGCGTCAATTGGCGCGGGGTGCGTTCCAAAAATGAACCCTGATACTATCCACAACTTCAGACCCAAACTTGGTACAAAGATACCTGATGGTAAGACCTTTCTACGCATGCTAATTTGGCTGATCCCATGGAAAGGTCAAGGGTCGCAAGAGCTCAAGAAATAGGTCCAAAATCGCCATATTTTGACAAAAGATTTTTTTTTCTCAAATACTATTTACAACTTCAAACCCAAACTTGGTACAGAGATACCTGATGGTAAGACCTATCTATGCATACTAATTTGGATGACCCCTCAGAAAAGGTCAAGGTCACAAGAGGTCGACAAATGTGTATAAAAAGGCAATAATTGTAGTTACTATCAACATTTGTGCAAACTTTTCAATCAAATTTGACACAAAGGTAGCTGATGATAAGACCTTCCTATGTATCCTAATTTAGTTGACTCATCGCAAAGGTCAAGGGTCACGGGGGTTGTACAGATAATATGTGAAAACTGATTAAATTTTGAGAAAACATGGATTTTGTTAGTGCAGAAGACATCCCTTATTGTCAGACATGTAGATCGGTCGATACACGTGAATCATAAGGGCTTTGCCTTTCTTGTTCACTATGTCTGATTAGCAGCTTTGAAGTTCTACACATTTGTGGTATTTTTCAGCTGTAGCATTACTGTAAACGTTTCCTGGTGTGTGATTTTTGACTTTGTGGTTTAAAAATGCATGAGTGACAGTCTTCAGTCCAGGAGCCTGATTCATCTTTAACAAAATCTTAGAGAGATGAATTTCAGCTTTTTGGTTCAGACAGAACTGTCCTTCAGCAATCCTCTTTCATCTGCAAGAGGCTTAAATTCGCATGTGGCCCAGCATCATGAGAATTTATATCTTGCTGGTCGTGGACTAATGGGCATATGTAGTCTGTGGACTGATTTCATTTCAATTTTGCGCACTGTCACCCGAGAAAATCTAAGACCAAATAGCACAAATCATTGTACTTACAGTTTTAACTTTTTACATGTACATTGAATGTTTTAATCATGTAAATTGAATGTGAAAATATTTTGGGGACTGCGATTTGGGGGCAGTGGGATGGAAATGGGAACAAAAGGTGTAAAATTTAACCCTTTGGCTGCCAGTAGCACTTTTTCTTGTGATGGTTCCTCAGGAATCATTGTGACAGAAAGTGCTACTGACAGCCACAGCGTTAAACGAATAAAACGTGTGACAGAGCATGTGTCACAGCTAAGTTGTAGCTGTAGAGGACTGTTCGAGGCTGTAGAGGCAAAAGGTGTTCAACAGAAGTACGTGTGCACTGGTTTGTGAATTTAGATCTAGTGGCTTTGAGCCACAAGATCCAAGATTACTGCCCAGCACGTGTGTTTAACCCCTTCACTACCAGAAAAATGCGATCACCACCCAAATGCAAGAGGCACAGAACCTCATGAGGTTCTCTGCCTCTTGCTGGCCCTGTTGTATTATATCCATTTTCCTTGGTTTGAATATAGGATTATTCCGGTGTTGAAAGCGATAAATTTGCCTCCACTGGCAGTGAAGGGGTGAAGATACAAATATGGTACTTAGATCTGCTCGTGGGGTTAATAAAGTTGGTGCAATAGGAAAATCAGAACGTCAAGGACAGCAGGCTGTTCCCCTTGTATTATGGAAAGACAGCAGGCTGCGCCCTCTGTGTAGCCAGGACGGAAGGGACCGTGTCACTGTGGCTTGCCTCCTCTTAGCAGTGCTTCTGTTAACCCATATCATACTGAGGCTACAAGCTTCAAATTTGTACACTGCCATATACAAGCTACATTACGGTACTTACAGATAAGGATATAGACCAATGGCTTCAGTTCAAGGGTGGTGCCAGAATAGCTTGGTGCCTCTATTTTTCTGGCACCACCCTTGAACTATTTTAGTCAAACTTATGTCACACACTGGTGTATTCCGAATGATAGTCGAGCTGTGAATGTCAACGAGGCAACGCCTTGCGAGCAAGATATTTTCATGTGCTTCTGCCACCGAGTCTCGTGAGAGGCTACGCCCTTTGCGCATGTCATTTGCTGGCTGAATCCACTGATCTTTGAAGTCCGTACGATGTTTGATCTTCATGTACTTCTGAGTTGGGGATCACCTCTGTTATTTAAAATACAGTGTTGTACTGGAATTCCCTGTGACATGGTGTACCCATGTAGTGGAAATGCACTGATTCTTCTTGTTTCACCAGATTAGCCCTTTCCCTGCCACTGGACATATGTTCATATTTCGTTTTTGAAATTGTCGCTCATTCAACGACCAAAAGCAAGAGCCATCCAAGGAACATGGATACAAAGTGGTCTGAGCAAGAGGCATAGATTCTCATGAGCCCCTGCAATTGCAGGGTCTCATGAGGATCTATTCCATTTCCTCTTTAAGTTGGGTGGTGTTCAGTTTTCCTCAGCAGTGAAGGGTCTAAGTGTACAATGGTGTAAAAAGTGTAATATATATCTAGTGAACTGTAACAGTTCTAAAAATACTTACATGTGTGTGTGCGTATGAATGCGGGCGTGGGTGGATGTGTGTGTGCGCGTGCGTTTGTGTGCCTTTGAGGAAGGTCACGGTGACAAATGTGGAGCCTATGTTCAAAGTAAATCATGAAATAAATGATCCTGACTAACACAAATCTGAGTCCTTGTTTTCTGTTGCCAGTGAATATTGCATGTGTTTACCGTCTTTCTTCATCAGACCGTCTGATCCACCAGTGACTGAGATTGTTTTTTTTGCTCAAGAATTAGCAACCAAACCCTCAGTCTCTGGGCTATAGTGGCTTGCACACACATGCACTAAGGTGCACACACACACGCACAAGCGGGACTGCTGCCCCATTTTCCACTCAAACTATGATGTGTCCAACATTACGTTTATGTATTTGTCGGCTCAGAACGCTTCCTTTTTCATGTTCAACGCCAACAGAACCAACCATGCAAGCTCAAGGTAGTACTTGACTCGGCTTCACACTCGGACGTAGGCCTAGACGCGTTGAATCAGCCAGCAGAAAGATCAAGGGCGATAACTCATCGACCGTGACTGTCCAAGGGTAGTGTCTGATCCAAGTTGATCACAGATCAGGTCAGTATTAGACTTGAGCTGGCATGGTCGATGCCTCTCTTGCGACTTGTATTCACTCACGTTGCAGACGCGTTTATACTGAGTCATTTTGGCTCAAGACTGAAAAACCGACTGGCCGCCCCCTAACTGATTCTGCACGTCCATCCTCGCTGTAATCCAAACATCTAGTCCAGAAATCGTGTGAATGTATGCGTCTGTGATTATCTGGCGCGCTAAGCTCGCCAGATCACAATCACCGACACATTCACTCACATTTTCTCGTGGAAACAAGAGATTGCGTAATGTACACCCACTGTCCGACACAACATGTCGATGAAAAGTTACGCCCGGTTATGATGATGTAGGCATACTTCCATGACTGCTGAAGTCGACCAATACGGCGCAACGCAAATCGATGCGAAAATGAAAATAACAGATCTCGAACAAATTCTCATTGCGTTTAGTTCGGTAGTTTCATTCCGGGGGTTTGACGCCTATGATATTTAGTACCAGGTTTGTGACATCCAAACTTCGCTTCAGACAATACCAATGGTTTATAGCCCGCGGAGGAAAATTTGTTCAGTTCTCTTTTGTTTCCAAAAAGCACGGTCAGTTTTGTGGAATAGCCTCGGGAAAAGAGAAACCTCGTGATTCATAAGAACCAGTTTTGACCACCCATGAAAGACTAAGCGAGGTTAAAGCTCTGTGTGTAATTAAGCCATAAGCCGGCCTGACATGCCTACGACAGGATGTGGATCGACCAATGATAGTTCAAGGGTGGTGTCAGAATAGCTTGGCGCCTGTGTGCGCAAGCTCTTCTGACACCACCCTTGTACTATCAAGGTCGATTTGTCTTCAGAACTGAGATGTAGACCTCAAAGAATACATGATAAAACTGATAAATTTATCCTCAGGATGTACTGAGATAATCCATTCTCATGAGCCTCCGTACAAACGTGACTCGGTGTTGACCTTTATCATTTGGAATACACCAATGTGTGAAATAAGTTTGACTAAAATAGTTCAAGGGTAGTGCCAGAATAGCTATTCTGGCACCACCCTTGAAACAAAGCATATAGAGTGCAATGGTGTACAAATTTGAAGCTTTTAGCCTCAGTATGATAATATGGTTTAGAGCCGTAAGTGGTAAACCGATGATGCAACACGTTCGTCGGAGAGCCGTGTTTTTGGTTGCAGCACGTTTCGAATGTGTTAAAACTACCGAACTCTCTCCCGTAAGCCTCACTCCCCTGGCTATCTTTCACTAAATGGGCCCTACCCGCACCCAGTCATTAAGCAGCATTCATCAGTCCCAGCCGCCGGATCATTATGACGGCTTCAGCACGTTCACGGGTGGGATTGGTTATATGAAGGCTAAAGGTACTAGTATAGGATCATCTTTAAGTGCATTAACTCATTCGCGGCTAGCCGCATCCGGATGCGGCTGGCCGCGAATGAGTCAGTCAAGCTTGAACAATCTGATCAAGTGTTACGTGGTTGTCGCAGTCGTAGTATGATACAAGCACACCAGACGCACGCACGTAGGGTTCTTATAAAGAAACTTCACCCAGCTGCAACTCGTCAGTACGTTGCACACGGTTCAGTGTAGACCACACTGGAGTAACAGTTGAACAATATTTTATGGCAGCGATGTAGTCTCCGCACAATGCGCATCCACAAATGCACCAACACTGATACACTGTCCGTCCTCTACAATGCCATCAACACTTTTCAGTTACACACTACCTCTCTCATACAATGTACAGACATATTTCCTAACGGCACCGTCTTTTATACTATTAAAGATTTCCAGAACAATCCAGCAAATTCACACAACTCAACCAATCAGAAAAGAAAACGTAACCAAAACTCATTAATATTCATTAAAAAGAACAGTCTAGAAATAACTACAGCTTTCAACTAACATCCAGGCGTATTCGATACAATGTAGTTATGAAATGTTCCCAACAACTTTGACATCATATTTGAGGTCACTAGAATAATCATCGCGCCGTTTCGAGAACGTTCTATATCAAACGAGGTCGGACTATAGCCGCACAATCTAACGAAAAGACGCGTCATTTTAGCTGCACAACAAACATCGATCGCAATTCTTCAAGCAAAAGAAAAGTGAATCCTACTAAAAAGGTACGTAATTTTTATCCTAAATAACTCAAATGAATATCGGATCTTTCCTATGATCAACACACACATGCTCTCAAAAGAATAACACAGCCACAAACGCAATAGCTAGATCTATCTCTCACACTCTTGCACTCACATATAAGATCTTTCAGTGCACTAACCTTGAACTATATGATCGACAGCTAGATCTATATCCCACACCTGGTAAATGTGACATTCTAAGTGGTAGGCGTCTCACGTTAGATTTATTATGTGCGAATGAATTTGTACTTATGATCAGGGGCTGTCACTGAAAAGAGAATGTTCTGACAGACAGCTGGAGAACTTTTAAAATATTGCTATACATTTAGTTGATTTCTTTTTCACTTCTAATGAAAACGCCTCTGGCAAAAGCTGCTGTCATCAGCTGACTTCCGTCAAAACCACTGAGGTTACAGCAACTGTTGTTATACTGAACAATGTTACAAGGGATGGTTCAGCCATGGTAAGCTCCCAGCGTAACAAATTTAATTGACACAGAGATAACATCCTCTGAAATCCAGACGAAAAAGGTGAATGGGAAGAACCCAACAGAGAAAGAAACATGCTTTGGAAAGTCAGTTACAACACAATTTATGAATATTTCGTTAGTGAAGAAAGAAAGTTACCACTGAAGGATGACAAGTAGCGACTGAATTCTATACTGGTTTGTTTGTCTATTTTGAAAAGGATGTTTACGCGAAATATTACAAAACCCTACAAAACCTACGACCCTCTCTGCAAAACCCTCTGAAGTCCGGAGACGGGCAATCTAGATGGTTGGGTGATTAAATTAGCCACACAGGTATCCTAACACCCTGAGAAGTCGGAGTGTGGCCACACCTACAAGGTGAGGTAATAACAAAATGAAAATTTCATCACAAAGTCTACCGTATTGTTTGGAGCTCACATGCGGTTTTTTTTTTTTTTTTTTTTTTTTTTTTTTAGGAACATTCAGATTTGTTCATATTTTTACGCTTATCCTTCTGATCCATTTCCCTCCTCTCTATGCCAACCTCGGATCAATACATACGCTGGCGGCGCACACAAATAAAGACGGACACACGGCACTTCCCGCCATTAGTACGCTCGGTGGGCTCGTGTAGCGACAGGAATTCTGAAGAAGAAGAATAGCACGAGCAGCAAAATGACGTCACAATAAGCTTGACGTCATGGCATCGCTCTCACCACGCCGTGCACGCCGTAACGAATTTGATGTTCGACGTCACTCATCCAAAAGAAACGAAGCCTCTTCCAGGACTGACTTTTTTCTTCCACACAGCCACACAGCCTCTTCCAGCGCTGACTTATGGTAGTATATAGTATATCCAAAACATGCAAAAATGAATGAATTATTATTCAAAAAGTTGAGGAGGTGCAACGCTGGATTACGAACTCATCCAGTGTCTATTTCAAAGCTAGCTATATCTAAAATTCCAAGTGAATACAACGAAAATTACGGACTCAAATGTGGGTCAACCAACTTTCTATAAACGGCAATTAATTTGTCTATACGCGGTCTTCCTAAATCAAACTGTCACAGAGATGATGATGATGATGATGAAACGTTTTATTGACAGGATAGAGAGAGAGAGAGAGAGAGAGAGAGAGAGAGAGAGAGAGAGAGAGAGAGAGAGAGAGAGAGAGAGAGAGAGAGAGAGAGAGAGAGAGAGAGAGAGGAGAGAGATGAAATGAAATGATTGAAACTTTATTTTCCAAGGATAAAAGAATAGGTGCGCAGACCTTTTTTCATTCTTGTCCTTGCTACAAACTACATGTCAAAACACACACGCACGCACACACGCACAGAGAGAGCAGAGAGAGAGAGAGAGAGAGAGAGAGAGAGAGAGAGAGAGAGAGAGAGAGAGAGAGAGAGAGAGAGAGAGAGAGAGAGAGAGAAAATTGAATTGAATTGAAACTTTATTTTCTAAGGATGAAGACAGTAGGCACGCAGGCCTTTTTACATGTCTGGCTTAGAGAGAGAGAGAGAGACTAGAGAGAGAGAGAGAGAGAGAGAGAGAGAGAGAGAGAGAGAGAGAGAGAGAGAGATATTTGTGGCAATTCGTGTATAACAATGACATGTCTGGTGCTTTGTGTCAGTTTAGCAACAATGTATAACACTGATGCGTCAAGTGCTTTTACCTCACCGCCACTGTCTGAAGTTGAGAATTCTTCGTTTCGACATTTTTTTCTGCGATAAATTATTTTTTTACGAAAACGTTGAAAGGTACAAAGCTCAGTGGTTAACTCATCCAATCTTTCAGTATCGACGCTAGCTATAGTCAAAATTTCAAATGAATATGACACAAATTACGGACTCAAATGCGGGTCAACCGACTTTCTACTTAAGGCATTTTTTTTTCTTTAATGAGTAATCCAATTTAAATATGCTGAAAAGTACTCCGAAATACAACTTAAAGGAAGCATTTCCTAAAGTTTTAGATCTGTACGTACACAAAAACAAGAGAAACTCACACACATACACAAAAACACACACACACCTACACTCGGCGTTTCCCGCCAAACTGATGTACGTTCACTTGAAATGAAAGCGCGGTTATCGTAGCTAGGCATGACGTAATTTTTGTCGTGTTACTTCACTGCCGTCAGAGTCAGATGTATGCCCGCTTATGTTCGTCATTTTGCATGCCGCCCGTGCTCCGACCAGCCCCATCTCAAAGTCTACCGTATTTTCAATACGGCGGTAGGCAAAAAGCAGCTATACACGCGATCCAGTGATTCTCTCACTGAGACACCGCCGGGTCAGTCACTCTGCGGCGGTTCAGACCCGCCGGCAAGAAAGCAAGTGACAACAACCGAACGTTGTTCTGCGCACGTTCATTCAGAGTGATAAGAAAAACAAACTCTGCCGATACTTTGAAAATGCCCGTGCAAAACGTTACACTGAAATTTCTGAATTGTTTAGCTCATTCGCGGCCAGCCGCATCCGGATGCGCGGCTTATGCCGCGCATCCGGATACGGCTGGCCGCGAATTTCAGTGTATACTACCGAGAAAATTTGAACGCAACTTAGCTGCAAGAGGTACTATAGATTCTCATGAGCCCCCGCAATTGCAAGCCGGAGCGCATGACGATCTATGCCCGCTGTTGCTGAAAACCACTTCTTATATATACAATATGTTCCTTCGACGTTTTGGGATCTTTGGTGTTTGGTTTACAACTGAATGATTTCATGAAAAACACAATCTGCGTCAGTCCACTGGCAGTGCAAGGGTTAATAGAGAGCGTGTCCGCTGAATCTGCACCTGACGACCTAAGCCACAAGGCCCATAATCACAGGCGGGCCAGCACACAGTATTCGGGAGAGTGATACTCAGTTGAAATAGATCATGGCAATAAGCCGGCCGCTAAGACACGCCTGCGGAGTATTTAAGTGGATCTTTGGGTCGTAGGCGGCGCACTCAGTGGTAAATGCATTCAGTCACGTGTATTATTAACCCATTCAGCCCTGACGCACTACAGCAGGAGATGGGTCGACCACTGTGATAATTCAAGGGTAGTGCCAGATTAGCTTGGCGCCTGCCGGCGCCAAGCTAATCTGGCACTGCCCTTGAATTATCATGGTCGATCCAGCTCCTGCAACAGGTGTATAGTCGTTAGATGACGCCTCCAAAATTTGGGAAATACGTGCGTCGGGCTGAATGAGTTAACTAATCCACGTGTAATGGGGTTGTATTCACCACAATACACTGAACATCAAGTGACAGGCGCGGATCAGTTACTTCGGGGTGGGGGGGGGGGGATCCAAATTTTTGTTTGGGGCCTTTAACCTGACACAAAAGGCCTCCCCGACGCTAGCCTTTACCAGTTGGCCGAAAAATCAAATCAATCAAGGGGGGCGGGAAGGGCGAGAGGGGTGTTTCAAAACATCCCAAAAGGGACTTTGTTATAGCATTTTAAGATTTATTTATTTATTTATTTTGTTCTATTTATTTATTATTTATTTATTATTGTTTATTTATTATTTATTTATTATTATTTATTTATTATTTATTTATTTATTTTATTATTATTATTTTTATTATTATTATTATTATTATTATTTTTTTTTTATTATTTTTTTTTTTTTTGGGGGGGGGGGGGGGCGGCGGAACCCCTGGAACCCACTCACCCACCAATATCCGCCCCTGAGTGACCTTCACCTTATGAGGGCTACATTGACGAAAATGTCACTAGCAAGAGACATGTACAAGCAAGTAGGTACGGATGAATCGGTATAGTTTAGGTCTCTCGCCAGTGGCCGCAGCCGTTTGCTGATTGATTGTGAAATGATAGATTATTTATGTTACTTATACGTAGTTATGTTTGAGGTGACAACCGCTACATGGTACAAATGTCAGCATCTGGCGTTCCAGCTTTGTATTCGTGCTTGTGGCCAAACTCGCATTCCAGGACATAACACAGTTACAACAGAACCTGTTTTAGCGACCGCCCTTATGAGAGATCACCTGTCATTAAAGACCATCATTTAGGCGGCTGTAGCTGTGACTGGCTGTGGCCACCTAAATGACAGGTGACACTTTTTGCCCTTCACGACATTTCTTGAGACTCAACTGTCTTTTAAGACAAGTTCTTCTTGAATTAAGAGCTGGTGGCTGCAAACAGGTTGTGCTGTATAAGGACCTACTCGGTCAGAACAGCCGCTTCCGACTCGCATTACTTTCTCTTGTACTGTAAAACACTGATTGCTTTACCCAGTGCGCAAAGGCCATCGGGCCGACGTCGGCCGCCGTTGGCCCGCGCACGAACGTGCGCGGGCCAACGTCGGCCGACGTCTCCAGCTGATGTGGTGAGGACAAATAAACACAAGTAGTATTGATCAGTTTCATTGCGTAGTCTCGTTCGCCACGATCAGGGAGACAAAATGGTGATTGTAAGTGTTTTTCAGACCGTGACTGTCTCTGGATTTGGTGGACATGGGACTGGGGTGGGGTGGGGTGGGATTTAGTGAGGGATATTAGCATAGGGAGAAATTGTCTTCATCGGTGGCTTGAGAGGGTTGGGGGAGGGGGAGGGGGGACGAAAGAGGGAGAGAGGGGACGACTACAGGAAAAATGTCGAAGCCACCCAAAATGTTATTTTAACATATTTCTAAGCGAAAGAAATGCTTTATTTTTCCAATGTCTTAACATCAACTCGCGTCCTCCCTGCTCCCCCTCCGGCCTTGTGTTATATACTGACGAGCAAAAGAAATGCGACAATTTTGGAACCGTCGGAGACGACACTGTAGTGTTTCCGACGGTTCCGAAATTGTCGCCTTTCTCATGCTGGTTGATATACACTCTGCCCGTGAGATCGTGATGTCGTCACGCGACGTGGCTGACCTCCACTTAGTCACATTTCCCGTTGAGAACGTTGGTGTGCTGATCTGTGATTTTGGACTCTACGACTAAGGAAACCTGCTCCGGCCTGTAATTTTGCACATTACGGCTCAAAGCCATCCATCCAGATGGTCATCCACCCACCCATCCATCCATTTCGACGTGTGTGCGTATTGCGCAGCAAAAACGGACGATTCTAAAGTAACGGTCATTTGGCCTCGCTGAACCTGTAGTTGAAAGGGTAACATTTTGCAAGTGACATTGACTTATCGAGCTGCCGTATGTGAGAATCACCTACGCTGATTAGTACCGCGGTGGTGGCGTCTGCCGCCATCAGACGTGTGAAAACAGCGCTAAACCGGTAGGCAAAACGTCCTCAGGCTGACGTTAGCCTTAGTTGGGCCGCGCACGGCCGTGCGCGGACCAACTAAGGCTAACTTTCAGCCTGAGGACGTTTTGCTTTTCTGGGAGGTGCGTTCTGGAGAGTTCTCCATCAGCTGCCGGTGTGTTTGGCATTAATTAGAATCTGGACTCTCTTGGGTGCGTGCAGAGACCACGAGCTTAGTGACACTACAGTGGGTGTGATCGCAGTCAGAGCAAAACACGCGCGTGAGAGAAAGATCAGATCCAACGGGAACGTCTGATCGAACAGCAGATAACTGTTAAATACAATAATACAAGACATATGGGTGGAAACAGTCAGGTGTCAGTCAATATCATCTGGTGACAAATTAACATTTAGACAACTGACTAATACAAACAAATAATTGTGTCTTGAAATATTAGTCCTATTGCAGCGCGGATTTCGTTGAGAAACTTTAACAGCTGTTTTGAGAATTGATGTAAACTACTCGCACGAATTCAGTCACAGACATCAGTCTACACGTTAGGATGTGAATGCCGGAACTAGACTTTGCCACAGAAGTGAACGTGTGTGTTACCAAGAACTGTGCATTAAAGTACCATTACTCATAAATGTGAAGACACATTTCAGCACCGTCTGTGTGTATTATTCACAAACCAGATAGGTGAGGCTAGCGCTGGCAGAATTGTATGCAAACCAAGGGGAATCACAGCGCTGGACAGACAAACAGTTAGATCCCCTGCCCCCGCCTATCAGACACCCAATCGCCAGCCCACAGAGAAATACACAGGTATGATCGTCTTGTTCTATACCTGCGTATTTCTCTGTGGGCTGGCGATTGGGTGCCTGATAGGCGGGGGCAGGGGATCTAACTGTAGTCTGTCCAGCGCTGTGATTCCCCTTGGTTTGTGTGTATTATGCCTTGTCGACACACCTAATGAACTTTAACAGCAGTTGGGGACACGCAGCAAAAGCACACGCGTAATCGCACTTATTTATTCTGCGCCGCCTGCAATCTAGTTTAGTAGCTCTTTCTCGTGCCGAAAGCGTTGTATTTCTAGAACGGAGTGGAGTCGTCAGGTTTACTTGATATAAAGACGACGTGTGCTGAACTGGATTGTCCTTTGTCTAAATGAACCATAATTAGACCTGTGCGTAGCGTTTCGTAACCATCAGTTACAGAAGTGTATCTTTGAACAGTTACGGCGGTAGTGGGCCTTCAACATGTGAGTTGCCAAGAACTGTGCATCCAGCTCTTCTGCAGCCGTACCGTGTTCACATTATTAGAGGCCTGTGAACATGGAAAAGTGTCGTAGCGTTTCTGCAGTCGAAGAGTACAGCAGCTCGTCTTGTTATCACTTTACAATATGCATCATTATGTAGCTCTGAAAGACGCAAGCACTATTGTTGGCCGCCGCCAAACTTTGCCTCCAGCTGTAAGACAATTGACGTATGACCGGCCGTTGCTCAACATAAGAACGTTTGTTAACCCATTTAGCCCCAAGGTCCCATTTCTCAAATTTTGGAGGTGTTGCCTAACGACTATGTACCAGTTGCAGGGGGTTGGTTGACCATGATAATTCAAGGGTAGTGCCAGATTAGCTTGGCGCCTGTCAATTCTCCTGCTGTAGGGACTCTAAATGGGATAATGGACATACGCACTGTTCCGTCTGTTTTACAGAACTGATCTTACACAAAGTTGCGTAAACAGGTTTATCAGGTAAGAAAGTTTAAAGAAATCGTCAGAATTTCGGTCGATTGTTGGACTATGATATAACAATTGTAAGAAGTATAATCATGTGCCAGTAAGAACAGCTCCCAGGGTCTGCGGCACCGTGAACATCATAGGGAAGAAAATGTGCAGGACTGAATATCGGACCCGATCACACTGACAAGCAGATTTTTTTTGTCAAGAATTGGTTTTACTAGGACATCCTGTTGGCTGAACACATTCGGAATGGGGTGCTCAGCTTCATACTTTGAAGGAAAGTCGGGATCGTTCAGTTCCTCTGCCGCCCGCCCCTCTGTCTCAGGTCAAAAGGCCAGCAGTACATCCCGGAAAAGTCACAGTAAAGACGGCGACAAGGTGGGTGGTACAACTATAAATTTGCAGTTTCACGTTTTTCGGAACTCTTTACTAAAATGATACCTTATTTTTTGTCATTGATTGATTGATTGATTGATTCGTTCGTTCATGCGATGCATCATTCTCTTACAAGCGCGGAAACCTGAACGACGTCTACGTGCTCTATTGCTAATGGTATCTGCCCTATATCACGAATCGAGTGCGTACCGTCTCTCTGTACCGACAGACGGTGCACACGAGTTACGGGCTTGCAGTCGAGCACATGAGAGTGAATAAACAAGTTTTCCTAAGTTTACATTTCGTTTATTTTATTTCAGGAGAGTGTTGAGAGTTTCCCCGTGGACCTGACGGAACGGCAGAGGGAGCTGGTTCGCTCCACGTGGAACGGCCTGCGCACTCAGGCCACGCGGATCGGCATGGAGGTGTTCCACGAGATATTCCGCAGGGAACCCTCCACCAAGGACCTCTTTCGATTCTCACAAATGGTGCGTGGAACGCTTGCAACAGACGTCACCATTAACACTATGTATCACGTGACCCTATGCACTGCAGTCAGTGGTCGCTGATCACGTTCAGTGAAATCTTTGTTAATTCAGCTGAGAAACACGGGTACAAAGTTGTGTCTGCAAGAGACACAGATCCTCATAAGTCCCAGCAATTGCGGGGGCTTATGAGGATCTATGTCTCTTGCATTTCGACGGCCGGTTTTCATTTTCCCGACAGTAAAGCCTTTTTTTTAAAGGGGTTATTATTTGTTAAAACATTGTCCACACAGAATGAAGCCCATATAGAGATGGATCCAGTGTTGTATAGACACACAGTATGTCACACATGCATATCAGTATCGTCAGTATTATTCAGTCAGACGCCATTGGCCAAGATAGTTCAAGGGTAGTGCTATCCTGTTAAAACTAGGCCTATACTCCTTCGTCGACGAGGGACGGGTGGTCCTGTTTGCCATGGTGCGGTCAGTAGTGCCTAGCAAGACGTTTGTGTTGGGTCACAACCTTCTTAAAGAGTGACTAAGCCTATAAAGCACATATACATTTAGCACGGAGTGTAAATTGTATTTCAACTTCAGTTCGCCGGGACCCGTCAGTTTCAGGAAGCTTTCTAGGTTCTTTTTAGTATTTGTGTTCTGCCGACAGAGTGTGGCCCAGCTGCAGACAGACCCGGTGTTTCGTGGCCACGCTACCCGCTTCATGCAGGCTGTGGGCGCCGTCATTGATAACCTGGACAACACGGACGGGCAGCTACAGGTAACAGCATCATTTTGAACACATTTGAGTGTCTTTCTTAAACCCAGTCAGTCATTTAGTCAGTCAGCACATTCGTCCCTTCGTCCATGATCATCCATTCGTCCTTCCGCCTATGTGTCTGTCTGTCCGTCATCCATCATCCGTCCAGCCAGCCGCCGGGCCAGTCAACCATGCATCTATCTATAAATCCACCCGTCCGTCCATTTAAACATTAACCCCTAAGGTCGTCATCCTGAAATTGGGAGTTGTTCGGCTCTAGAGAAAACATTACAGGTCAGGAGACAGATGGCCCATGATAGTTCAAGGCGGGTGGTGCCAGAATAGCTTGGCGCCTACAGGCGCCAAGCTATTCTGGAACCACCCTTGAGCTATCATGGGCAATCCGCATTCTGTTGTAGAGTGTCAGGGGTGGATCTGTCAACACTGCAAATAGGAGATCGGCCAAAGTGAATGACCAAACAAAAGAATTTGTACCGCACACTGGATCTTTGATAATCACTTGTGGGGTTGTGCCACACTGATAGCTAGCTGCCCAGAAGGGTAAAAGAAATCTGTCTCTTGCACATTACTCGTGAACTATGGTCGGTTAAACTTTTAACACATTCCGCGTTATGCCGCGTGTCCGGATGCGTCACGTCTCGATTGAAGAAAAGGAGGACTCGTCCTGCTGGAAGGAGGGGGGAGTTTGATTGGCCACGAGCAAGAGATATTGATCCTCATGAACTCAGCCTTGCGACACAGCGACCCATGTGAATATAATATATCTATGTCACTTGCAACTGACTAGACGGGACCGGACTGGGGTACTGATATTCTTAACCCTTGGGCTGTCGGTAGCACTTTTTGTCGCGATGACTGATTCCCGCGGCAGGAATCATCGCGACAAAAAGCGCTGCCGACAGCCAAAGGGTTAACTCATTCGAGACGTGCCGCCTCCGGATACGCGGCATAAGCCGCGTATCCGGAGGCGGCAGGTCTCGAATGAGTTAAATGAAAAACCTTCTGCTTCTTATCATCACTGTAATCACTGTACACAGTAAACCGTTCTGATATTTTTAATTAAAAAAAATCGCCAGGGGCCCCGCCATGGTTTCTTGTTGTTTTATTCGACGTTTGTTATAAGCGAAGTAATTTGCATAGAAAGAGTGCTGTCCGGGGTCTCTGAAATGTTATGTCCGACTTTGTTATCAGCGAAGCAGACGGTACTTGCACGCGACCCTGTGTTTTGCAGGCGATGCTGCTTCACATCGGTGGCCGGCACAACAACTATAACTCCTTTGATAAGAGTTACTTCGCGGCCTTCACCTTCGCACTGATGGACGTCGTAGAGAGATACATCGGCAAAGAGAGGTAAGGCCACAACCTCTACGTCACAGTCTGGTTGGAGCTCGTATAGGCTTTTCCTAGGAGTCACAGTGAACTGTCTGAACTGAATCAACGGCAGTGCGTATCCTGCTTGAAAGGGGAATCGGCAGACCAAAGAGGTGACTGCCTAGCGTGTAAAATGAAGCATCGGAACCCAACAGAGAAAGAAACATGCTTAGAAAAGACAGTTACAACACAATTTATTAATATTTCTTATGGAGATCAATCGATACTTATCTTATCAAAGAAGGAATGTGTTAAATGATCTCAATTCTTGTTTTGTTGTGTATTTTGAAGAAGGATATTTACGCGAAATATTAATAAATTGTGTCACGTTGTAACTGTCTTTTCTCTGTCTCCGTTGGCTCCTTCTCCGACAGAAAGGGGGAATTCAGTGACTCGTCCATTGATCACGCTTGGTAGTCACCCTCTTGGTTCTGATTTCTTGTTGCAAAATAATGTCCGACAAAACAAGAAGCACGCTTAGAAAGGTCAAGAGCAACACAATTTATTGCATTTTCACAATAAACACGCCGACAGAAATACATTTGGTTTCTTATCTTTGAGGCAAGAGATAGGTCTTCTTGGATGTCACCTTTCAAGTTTTGTCTGGAAAACGTTGAACGTTTAGGGCTTGACGTCTTTGGTCTACCACGAAGGTGATTTCCAAGACGGGGCACCGAAACAGGGTCTGACAAAATTTTGACACTAGATTCAAACCCGTGACCCTTCGGACGAGAGTCGAACGCTCTACCACCGAGCCACCCAGCTCCCCAAGTTTTGTCTGGATTAAAAATAGTTTACGTGACTATTGCAAAATAGCCATTTGGCCGTCGGTAGCGTTTTTGTTTTTTTCTTCTGGATTCCTGGAGAAATCATCGCGACAGAAGGCGCTACAGACGGTTATTTGTTTGTTGTTGTTGGGTTTTTGTGTGTGTGTGTTGCTGTTGTTGTTTTGTTTTTTTTTGGGGGGGAGGGGGAGGGGAGTCCCAATTCATTAACCTTTTATCTGTCGGTAGCGGTTTTTGTTGCAATGATTCCCACAAAAACCGCTACCGACAGCCAAAGGGTTAATTTCAATTCTCTTTTCCTACGTGCAGATTTCGTGGTGAGATGCGGGAGGCGTGGACGGCAGTGATCCACTACATGCTGCACGAGATACGCACCGGCTATATCAAGACCCAAAACCAGATCGCAGTGGCCGGCGTGAAGGCCGGCAACGGCACTGCTTTTCCCCACGAATGATGGCTCACGTTTCGTGAATAAAGTACTACTCAGGAAGGATGCCGCGTTATTTTGCAAATGCCAGTATGACCAATTTTTTTTCTCAGAAAAGCGAGACTTTCATTGATACACAGTCAAAATTTTGTTTTTCTCAAAAATGGCTTTTGACTTGAAGAGAGGGTAGAAGGGTGCTGCCGTCACTACTGGGGCTGTGCCGCTAACCAAGTGCGCAGAAGGTCCTCACTAGTCAGTTTGTCCCACGTCGGCCGCAGTTACGTTGTCAAGATCTGACGCAGATTCTGAATATATTTTTAGTTTCCTTGTTGATTTTCTATTTCAAGGGTAGTGCCAGATTAGCTTTTTAAACTCCCTGCTATTTATAGAAGAGACATTTTAGGACGGGTCGCGGTGGGGCGAATTTAATAGCATGTCCATGATGTCAAAGGCGGGCAGGCTAAACCTCTAAAAGTTGAAGTAACAAGATAACAATTACGTCATGTCTAGTTACGCTAACATCGCTGCTGAACGTACATTTGGCGCAAAGCGCCGTATATGCGTATGTATGTGCGAATGTATGTATGCCTGTGCGCCGATTCTGCCCGTTTTCAAGTTTCAAATCCGACTTTGCCTTCCATCGTCAATTCCCAGTGCTGCATGAATAGCCTTGTGCGGCACGGCGCGGCACGACACCCTGTGGTCCGCTAAACTTTTGTGCTTGTTTTCTCGTCCAAAATAGGTTCCCCTCTTCGGCAAGAGGCCTGTGCGCCGATTCTGCCCGTTTTCAAGTTTCAAATCCGACTTTGCCTTCCATCGTCAATTCCTGCTGAAAACCAGCATGAATAGCCTTGTGCGGCACGGCGCGGCACGACACCCTGTGGTCCGCTAAACTTTTGTGCTTGTTTCTCGTCCAAAATAGGTTCCACTCTTCGGCAAGAGGCCTGTGCGCCGATTCTGCCCGTTTTCAAGTTTCAAATCCGACTTTGCCTTCCATCGTCAATTCCCAGTGCTGCATGAATAGCCTTGTGCGGCACGGCGCGGCACGACACCCTGTGGTCCGCTAAACTTTTGTGCTTGTTTCTCGTCCAAAATAGGTTCCCCTCTTCGGCAAGAGGCCTGTGCGCCGATTCTGCCCGTTTTCAAGTTTCAAATCCCACCTTGCGTTCCATCGTCAATTCCTGCTGAAAACCAGCATTGGTGACTGCAGGGGGCTGGCGGGCTGGTGGACGACAAAACTATTTCGCTTGTTGTTTCTCGTCCGAAATAGCATTTTCTGTTGCGGAATAATCCTCCGCACCGATTCTTCAATTTTCAAGTCTCAACTCCGACTTTGCCTTCCATCCATCGTCCCCCTACATATATAGTGATCACGTTAAACAGGCATTGACGAGCACAGTATAGCAATAAAACCCCTCCACACCTTCCCCATGATAAAAAGTCGCAGTGCGCACGCTATCCCAGCATTGCACTACCACCCCTCTACCCATTACACACCGTAACAACCCCTGGGCATACACTTTTTGACATCACCCTAGTTCACCCTACCGCCTACCGCGAGAGAATTTTTTCCAAGTTTTTCTGCTGGCCCTTTACATTTGGGATCTTAGTTACTGTGAAGAGAATCCCGTTAGAAATTTGTCCAAGTTTCGCGGGTGGCCATTTCAACAGCCACTTTGCTTTCCTTCCGTCAATTCCTGCTGAAAAACCCAACTTTGGCGGCTGCAGGGGGCCGGCGGGATTGGTGGACGACAAAACTTTTTCACTGGTTTCTCGTCGGGAATAGGTTTGCCTGTTATGGATTAAGCCTCCGCACTGATTCTGCCCGTTTTCAAGTTTCAAATCCGACTTTGCCTTCCATCGTCAATTCCCAGTGCTGCATGAATAGCCTTGTGCGGCACGGCGCGGCACGACACCCTGTGGTCCGCTAAACTTTTGTGCTTGTTTCTCGTCCAAAATAGGTTCCACTCTTCGGCAAGAGGCCTGTGCGCCGATTCTGCCCGTTTTCAAGTTTCAAATCCGACTTTGCCTTCCATCGTCAATTCCCAGTGCTGAAAATCAGCATAAATAGCCTTGTGCGGCACGGCGCGGCACGACACCCTGTGTCCGCTAAACTTTTGTGCTTGTTTCTCGTCCAAAATGGGTTCCCCTCTTCGGCAAGAGGCCTCTGCGCCGATCCTGCCCGTTTTCAAGTTTCAAATCCGACTTTGCCTTCCATCGTCAATTCCCAGTGCTGAAAATCAGCATGAATAGCCTTGTGCGGCACGGCGCCGTACGACACCCTGTGGTCCGCTAAACATTTGTGCTTGTTTCTCGTCCAAAATAGGTTCCCCTCTTCGGCAAGAGGCCTGTGCGCCGATTCTGCCCGTTTTCAAGTTTCAAATCCGACTTTGCCTTCCATCGTCAATTCCTGCTGAAAACCAGCATGAATAGCCTTGTGCGGCACGGCGCGGCACGACGCCCTGTGTCCGCTAAACTTTTGTGCTTGTTTCTCGTCCAAAATGGGATCCCCTCTTCGGCAAGAGGCCTCTGCGCCGATCCTGCCCGTTTTCAAGTTTCAAATCCCACTTTGCGTTCCATCTTCAATTCCCAGTGCTGAAAACCAGCATGAATAGCCTGGTGCGGCAGGGCGCGGCACGACACCCTGTGGTCCGCTAAACTTTTGTGCTTGTTTCTCGTCCAAAATAGGTTCCCCTCTTCGGCAAGAGGCCTGTGCGCCGATTCTGCCCGTTTTCAAGTTTCAAATCCGACTTTGCCTTCCATCGTCAATTCCTGCTGAAAATGAATAGCCTTGTGCGGCACGGCGCGGCACGACACCCTGTGTCCGCTAAACTTTTGTGCTTGTTTCTCGTCCAAAATAGGTTCCACTCTTCGGCAAGAGGCCTGTGCGCCGATTCTGCCCGTTTTCAAGTTTCAAATCCGACTTTGCCTTCCATCGTCAATTCCCAGTGCTGCATGAATAGCCTTGTGCGGCACGGCGCGGCACGACACCCTGTGGTCCGCTAAACTTTTGTGCTTGTTTCTCGTCCAAAATAGGTTCCCCTCTTCGGCAAGAGGCCTGTGCGCCGATTCTGCCCGTTTTCAAGTTTCAAATCCGACTTTGCCTTCCATCGTCAATTCCCATTGCTGAAAATCAGCATGAATAGCCTTGTGCGGCACGGCGCGGCACGACACCCTGTGGTCCGCTAAACTTTTGTGCTTGTTTCTCGTCCAAAATAGGTTCCACTCTTCGGCAAGAGGCCTGTGCGCCGATTCTGCCCGTTTTCAAGTTTCAAATCCGACTTTGCCTTCCATCGTCAATTCCCAGTGCTGAAAATCAGCATGAATAGCCTTGTGCGGCACGGCGCGGCACGACACCCTGTGGTCCGCTAAACTTTTGTGCTTGTTTCTCGTCCAAAATAGGTTCCCCTCTTCGGCAAGAGGCCTGTGCGCCGATTCTGCCCGTTTTCAAGTTTCAAATCCCACCTTGCGTTCCATCGTCAATTCCTGCTGAAAACCAGCATTGGTGACTGCAGGGGGCTGGCGGGCTGGTGGACGACAAAACTATTTCGCTTGTTTTTTCTCGTCCGAAATAGCATTTTCTGTTGCGGAATAATCCTCCGCACCGATTCTTCAACTTTCAAGTCTCAACTCCGACTTTGCCTTCCATCCATCGTCCCCCTACATATATAGTGATCACGTTAAACAGGCATTGACGAGCACAGTATAGCAATAAAACCCCTCCACACCTTCCCCATGATAATAAGTCGCAGTGCGCACGCTATCCCAGCATTGCACTACCACCCCTCTACCCATTACACACCGTAACAACCCCTGGGCATACACCTTTTGACATCACCCTAGTTCACCCTGGGCAGTGGGCAGATGTTCACATCTGCACGGGACATAGACGACCCCGCCCTCCACGAGTCCACTGCTGCCTTGCAGGCTTGGCCGCTTGGCTGCGGAAAGGCTAAGGGAGGAAACCCCTGACATCAAAGCCCCCGTGTCTCCGGGGAAGGCTTTTGAGCCAGAGACTAAGACAAGGACAGTCTGATATAAAACCTACGACCCGAGGACCTCGATGCCACCGTCCCAGCTTGCTAGGCCATGGCAAACGAACCAAGGGTTTAAAGGGTGGGGCCAGTACTGCGCACACTGCACTCCACCAAAAAGCTCCACCGCGCAGGCTTTAGGAAACGCCCACGGACTATGACACTGAACTTTCCAAGTCCTGTAGCGATGGGCAAGGGGCAAAACGGCAGGTGAAAGATGTCACTGGAAGCCGCAGTCTCAAACCTGCATGCAGGCGGTTCAGGATATTGGTCGCCTGATGTTGACATGGGGATGACAACGTCACTCGGCACACCCTGAACGACCAAGCAGCCTTCTCTAGGGACAGCACTGCTTGCTCCACACGGAGAGGGGCCTAGAAAAGGTGGCCTAACCAAAGCTCATCCCCTCGTAACCCAGTTGGCTAGCCGCGGTCAACGGGCATCTTCTCATGCGGTCAGAAAACAAGAAAAAACAATGGATCCACTCTCATGACGACCACGACCGGACTCAACGTAGCATGCTGGAACATCCGAACCATGCTCGACATAGCAGACAGCGGACGCCCTGAACGTCGCTCCGCCCTCATTGCCCATGAATTGCGGAGGTTAAACATCGACATCGCCGCGCTCAGCGAAGTACGCCTCCCGGAGGAAGGCAGCCTCCAAGAACTTGGCGCTGGCTACACCCTCTACTGGTCAGGCAGGCCTGCATCAGAAAGACGGCTCTCAGGCGTTGGCTTCATGGTGAAGACCCACATTGCGACTAAGTTGGAAAACCTACCAACGGGTCACTCCGACCGCATCATGTCCATGCGCCTCCCACTGAGACACCAGCAATACGTCACCCTTCTCAGTGTGTACTCCCCAACCCTCCTGGCAGAGCCTGCAGAAAAAGACAAGTTCTACTCTGACCTGCGCAGCCTCCTGCAGAGCACCCCTGCAGACGACAAAGTCATCATCCTTGGCGACTTCAACGCCAGAGTGGGCCAAGACTCTGAAGCCTGGAAAGGAGTCCTCGGCAAGCATGGCGTTGGGAACTGCAATGACAATGGTCGCTTACTGTTGGAGCTCTGTGCAGAACAGCAACTTGTCATCACCAACACTACTTTCCAGCAAAAGGACAGTCGAAAGACCACCTGGATGCATCCTCGCTCCAAGCACTGGCACCTTATCGACTATGTCCTAGTGCGTCAGAGGGACCGCAGTGACGTCCTTCTCACCAGAGTGATGCCCAGCGCAGAGTGCCACACTGACCACCGCCTTGTTCGCTGCAAACTCAGGCTCCGCCTCAAGCTGAAACCCAAGAAAGGGGGCCCCCCCAAGAAAAAGCTTGATGTTGCCAGCCTTCAGCGTGACGACAAGAAAGCTGCCCTTCAGGCCGATTTACAGCGCATGCTCAAAGACACAGTTGATCCAGCAGACTCCTCCCCTGAAACACTCTGGGAACAACTGAAAACTGCTATTGTAAAATCTTCTGTGGAAGTCTTGGGCTTTGCTAGAAAGAGGAACAAAGACTGGTTTGACGAAAACGACGTAGAGATCCAGGAACTTCTAGCAAAAAAAAGAGCCGCCCACCAGGCCCACCTAGCCCAGCCTTCCTGCCCTGTGAAGAAGTCTGCCTTCCGCCTCATCTGCAGCAGTCTCCAGCTCAAGCTTAGAGAGCTCCAGAACGAGTGGTGGTCCAGACTCGCACAGAGGACCCAGCTGTGCGCTGACAACGGTGATTACAGGGGCTTCTACGAAGCACTGAAAGCAGTGTATGGCCCTAGGCACCTGGTACAAAGTCCCCTGCGAAGCGCTGATGGACAGGCACTCCTCACAGATAATACCTCCATCTTGAACCGCTGGTCGGAATACTTTCAGGACCTCTTCGGCGCTGAGCGCACTGTTCAAGAAACAGTCATCCTTCAAATCCCACACCTTCCACTAAAGGTTGAATTGGACGAACCGCCCACCGCCGAAGAGACCCTCACAGCCATCCACCAGCTCAAGAGTGGCAAAGCAGCAGGCATTGACGGAATCCCGCCAGAGATCTGGAAACATGGAGGCCCAGCACTGCACAACAAGCTCCACGACCTCTTTCTCTGCTGCTGGGAAAAAGGAACACTACCAAAGGATCTCCGTGATGCAGTCATCATCACCCTGTACAAGAACAAAGGAGAGAAGTCTGCCTGCTCTAATTATCGTGGAATTACCCTGCTGTCCATTGCCGGGAAAATTCTCGCAAGGTTGCTCCTGAATCGGCTGGTACCTGCCATCGCTGAAGACCACCTCCCAGAGGGCCAGTGTGGCTTCAGAGCCAACAGGAGTACCACCGACATGGTCTTTGTGCTGAGACAGCTTCAGGAGAAGTGCCGCGAGCAGAACAAAGGGCTGTACGTAACGTTTGTCGACCTAACAAAAGCGTTTGACACTGTGAGCAGGCAAGGTATGTGGCAGATCCTGGAGCGACTAGGCTGTCCCCCAAAGTTCCTCAACATGATCGTCCAGCTCCACGAGGACCAGCAAGGCCAGGTCAGACTAAACAGTGACCTCTCAGAACCATTCCCCATTCGCAACGGCGTGAAGCAAGGCTGCGTGCTGGCACCGACCCTCTTCACCATCTTCTTCAGCATGATGTTGAAGCAGGCCACAGTGGACCTCGACGACGACGACGCAGTGTACATCAGGTATCGTCTCGATGGCAGCCTGTTCAACCTCAGACGACTGCAGGCCCACACGAAAACCCTAGACCAACTGGTTCGTGAGCTGCTCTTTGCTGATGACGCTGCCCTCGTTGCACACACAGAGAGAGCCTTGCAGCGCATTACGTCCTGCTTCGCAGATGCCGCCCAGCTCTTTGGACTTGAGGTCAGTCTGAAAAAGACAGAGGTCCTTCATCAGCCGGCACCCAAGGAAGAGCATCGCCCTCCCCACATCACCATCGGCGAGTCCGAACTGAAGTCTGTACACCAGTTTACCTACCTTGGCTGCATCATCACGTCAGACGCCAAGCTGGACAAGGAGCTGGACAACAGGCTGGCAAAAGCGAACAGTGCTTTCGGGCGACTATTCAAGCGGGTGTGGCACAATCAACAGCTGAAAAAAGGCACCAAGATCAGCGTGTACAGAGCTGTCGTCCTCACCACCCTGCTGTACGGTTCCGAGTCCTGGGCCCTCTACCGCAGCCAACTACGACTCCTCGAACGCTTTCACCAGCGCTGCCTGCGTACCATCCTCAGCATTCACTGGAGTGACTATGTCACCAACGTCGAGGTCCTTGAACAGGCGGAAACTGTGAGCATCGAGGCTTTGCTGCTGCGGACACAGCTTCGCTGGGCGGGGCACGTCTCCAGGATGGAGGATCATCGCCTACCCAAGATCACTCTGTTCGGCGAGCTCGCCACTGGACACCGAGACAGAGGGGCACCAAAGAAGAGATACAAAGACGGTCTCAAGAAGTCACTTAGTGCCTGCCAAATCGACCACCGCCAGTGGTCTTCGCTTGCTGCGGACCGTGACACCTGGCGCTCCACCATTCACAAGGCAGCCGTCTCCTTTGAGGACTCTCGCAGAGCTAACCTTAAGGACAAGCGGCTCAGAAGAAAAAACAGAGCTGTCGTAACTCAGAACCCTGAACAGACCTTCCCCTGCAGCCACTGCGGTCGTACCTGCCTGTCCCGGATTGGCCTCCGCAGCCACGAAAATGCCTGCAGACGACGTGGGCAAGCCCTATAGAATCTTCGTTCGCGAAGTCAAGCCAAGAAGAAGGAGTTCACCCTACCGCCTACCGCGAGAGAATTTTTTCCAAGTTTTTCTGCTGGCCCTTTACATTTGGGATCTTAGTTACTGTGAAGAGAATCCCGTTAGAAATTTGTCCAAGTTTCGCGGGTGGCCATTTCAACAGCCACTTTGCTTTCCTTCCGTCAATTCCTGCTGAAAAACCCAACTTTGGCGGCTGCAGGGGGCCGGCGGGATTGGTGGACGACAAAACTTTTTCACTGGTTTCTCGTCGGGAATAGGTTTGCCTGTTATGGATTAAGCCTCCGCACTGATTCTGCCCGTTTTCAAGTTTCAAATCCGACTTTGCCTTCCATCGTCAATTCCCAGTGCTGCATGAATAGCCTTGTGCGGCACGGCGCGGCACGACACCCTGTGGTCCGCTAAACTTTTGTGCTTGTTTCTCGTCCAAAATAGGTTCCACTCATCGGCAAGAGGCCTGTGCGCCGATTCTGCCCGTTTTCAAGTTTCAAATCCGACTTTGCCTTCCATCGTCAATTCCCAGTGCTGAAAATCAGCATGAATAGCCTTGTGCGGCACGGCGCGGCACGACACCCTGTGTCCGCTAAACTTTTGTGCTTGTTTCTCGTCCAAAATGGGTTCCCCTCTTCGGCAAGAGGACTCTGCGCCGATCCTGCCCGTTTTCAAGTTTCAAATCCGACTTTGCCTTCCATCGTCAATTCCCAGTGCTGAAAATCAGCATGAATAGCCTTGTGCGGCACGGCGCGGTACGACACCCTGTGGTCCGCTAAACTTTTGTGCTTGTTTCTCGTCCAAAATAGGTTCCCCTCTTCGGCAAGAGGCCTGTGCGCCGATTCTGCCCGTTTTCAAGTTTCAAATCCCACTTTGCGTTCCATCTGCAATTCCCAGTGCTGAAAACCAGCATGAATAGCCTGGTGCGGCAGGGCGCGGCACGACACCCTGTGGTCCGCTAAACTTTTGTGCTTGTTTCTCGTCCAAAATAGGTTCCCCTCTTCGGCAAGAGGCCTATGCGCCGATTCTGCCCGTTTTCAAGTTTCAAATCCGACTTTGCCTTCCATCGTCAATTCCTGCTGAAAATGAATAGCCTTGTGCGGCACGGCGCGGCACGACACCCTGTGGTCCGCTAAACTTTTGTGCTTGTTTCTCGTCCAAAATAGGTTCCACTCTTCGGCAAGAGGCCTGTGCGCCGATTCTGCCCGTTTTCAAGTTTCAAATCCGACTTTGCCTTCCATCGTCAATTCCTGCTGAAAATGAATAGCCTTGTGCGGCACGGCGCGGCACGACACCCTGTGGTCCGCTAAACTTTTGTGCTTGTTTCTCGTCCAAAATAGGTTCCACTCTTCGGCAAGAGGCCTGTGCGCCGATTCTGCCCGTTTTCAAGTTTCAAATCCGACTTTGCCTTCCATCGTCAATTCCCAGTGCTGCATGAATAGCCTTGTGCGGCAGGGCGCGGCACGACACCCTGTGGTCCGCTAAACTTTTGTGCTTGTTTCTCGTCCAAAATAGGTTCCCCTCTTCGGCAAGAGGCCTGTGCGCCGATTCTGCCCGTTTTCAAGTTTCAAATCCGACTTTGCCTTCCATCGTCAATTCTTGCTGAAAATGAATAGCCTTTTGCGGCACGGCGCGGCACGACACCCTGTGGTCCGCTAAACTTTTGTGCTTGTTTCTCGTCCAAAATAGGTTCCACTCTTCGGCAAGAGGCCTGTGCGCCGATTCTGCCCGTTTTCAAGTTTCAAATCCGACTTTGCCTTCCATCGTCAATTCCCAGTGCTGCATGAATAGCCTTGTGCGGCACGGCGCGGCACGCCACCCTGTGGTCAGCTAAACTTGTGTGCTTGTTTCTCGTCCAAAATAGGTTCCCCTCTTCGGCAAGAGGCCTGTGCGCCGATTCTGCCCGTTTTCAAGTTTCAAATCCGACTTTGCCTTCCATCGTCAATTCCCAGTGCTGAAAATCAGCATGAATAGCCTTGTGCGGCACGGCGCGGCACGACACCCTGTGGTCCGCTAAACTTTTGTGCTTGTTTCTCGTCCAAAATAGGTTCCCCTCTTCGGCAAGAGGCCTGTGCGCCGATTCTGCCCGTTTTCAAGTTTCAAATCCGACTTTGCCTTCCATCGTCAATTCCCAGTGCTGAAAATCAGCATGAATAGCCTTGTGCGGCACGGCGCGGCACGACACCCTGTGGTCCGCTAAACTTTTGTGCTTGTTTCTCGTCCAAAATAGGTTCCCCTCTTCGGCAAGAGGCCTGTGCGCCGATTCTGCCCGTTTTCAAGTTTCAAATCCCACCTTGCGTTCCATCGTCAATTCCTGCTGAAAACCAGCATTGGTGACTGCAGGGGGCTGGCGGACGACAAAACTATTTCGCTTGTTGTTTCTCGTCCGAAATAGCATTTTCTGTTGCGGAATAATCCTCCGCACCGATTCTTCAACTTTCAAGTCTCAACTCCGACTTTGCCTTCCATCCATCGTCCCCCTACATATATAGTGATCACGTTAAACAGGCATTGACGAGCACAGTATAGCAATAAAACCCCTCCACACCTTCCCCATGATAAAAAGTCGCAGTGCGCACGCTATCCCAGCATTGCACTACCACCCCTCTACCCATTACACACCGTAACAACCCCTGGGCATACACTTTTTGACATCACCCTAGTTCACCCTACCGCCTACCGCGAGAGAATTTTTTCCAAGTTTTTCTGCTGGCCCTTTCATTTGGGATCTTAGTTACTGTGAAGAGAATCCCGTTAGAAATTTGTCCAAGTTTCTCGGGTGGCCATTTCAACAGCCACTTTGCTTTCCTTCCGTCAATTCCTGCTGAAAAACCCAACTTTGGCGGCTGCAGGGGGCCGGCGGGATTGGTGGACGACAAAACTTTTTCACTGGTTTCTCGTCGGGAATAGGTTTGCCTGTTATGGATTAAGCCTCCGCACTGATTCTGCCCGTTTTCAAGTTTCAAATCCGACTTTGCCTTCCATCGTCAATTCCCAGTGCTGCATGAATAGCCTTGTGCGGCACGGCGCGGCACGACACCCTGTGGTCCGCTAAACTTTTGTGCTTGTTTTCTCGTCCAAAATAGGTTCCCCTCTTCGGCAAGAGGCCTGTGCGCCGATTCTGCCCGTTTTCAAGTTTCAAATCCGACTTTGCCTTCCATCGTCAATTCCTGCTGAAAATGAATAGCCTTGTGCGGCATGGCGCGGCACGACACCCTGTGGTCCGCTAAACTTTTGTGCTTGTTTCTCGTCCAAAATAGGTTCCACTCTTCGGCAAGAGGCCTGTACGCCGATTCTGCCCGTTTTCAAGTTTCAAATCCGACTTTGCCTTCCATCGTCAATTCCCAGTGCTGAAAATCAGCATGAATAGCCTTGTGCGGCACGGCGCGGCACGACACCCTGTGTCCGCTAAACTTTTGTGCTTGTTTCTCGTCCAAAATGGGTTCCCCTCTTCGGCAAGAGGCCTCTGCGCCGATTCTGCCCGTTTTCAAGTTTCAAATCCGACTTTGCCTTCCATCGTCAATTCCCAGTGCTGAAAATCAGCATAAATAGCCTTGTGCGGCACGGCGCGGTACGACACCCTGTGGTCCGCTAAACATTTGTGCTTGTTTCTCGTCCAAAATAGGTTCCCCTCTTCGGCAAGAGGCCTGTGCGCCGATTCTGCCCGTTTTCAAGTTTCAAATCCAACTTTGCCTTCCATCGTCAATTCCTGCTGAAAACCAGCATGAATAGCCTTGTGCGGCACGGCGCGGCACGACACCCTGTGTCCGCTAAACTTTTGTGCTTGTTTCTCGTCCAAAATGGGTTCCCCTCTTCGGCAAGAGGCCTCTGCGCCGATCCTGCCCGTTTTCAAGTTTCAAATCCCACTTTGCGTTCCATCTTCAATTCCCAGTGCTGAAAACCAGCATGAATAGCCTGGTGCGGCAGGGCGCGGCACGACACCCTGTGGTCCGCTAAACTTTTGTTCTTGTTTCTCGTCCAAAATAGGTTCCCCTCTTCGGCAAGAGGCCTGTGCGCCGATTCTGCCGGTTTTCAAGTTTCAAATCCGACTTTGCCTTCCATCGTCAATTCCTGCTGAAAATGAATAGCCTTGTGCGGCACTGCGCGGCACGACACCCTGTGGTCCGCTAAACGTTTGTGCTTGTTTCTCGTCCAAAATAGGTTCCACTCTTCGGCAAGAGGCCTGTGCGCCGATTCTGCCCGTTTTCAAGTTTCAAATGCGACTTTGCCTTCCATCGTCAATTCCCAGTGCTGCATGAATAGCCTTGTGCGGCAGGGCGCGGCACGACACCCTGTGGTCCGCTAAACTTGTGTGCTTGTTTCTCGTCCAAAATAGGTTCCCCTCTTCGGCAAGAGGCCTGTGCGCCGATTCTGCCCGTTTTCAAGTTTCAAATCCGACTTTGCCTTCCATCGTCAATTCCTGCTGAAAATGAATAGCCTTGTGCGGCACGGCGCGGCACGACACCCTGTGGTCCGCTAAACTTTTGTGCTTGTTTCTCGTCCAAAATAGGTTCCACTCTTCGGCAAGAGGCCTGTGCGCCGATTCTGCCCGTTTTCAAGTTTCAAATCCGACTTTGCCTTCCATCGTCAATTCCCAGTGCTGCATGAATAGCCTTGTGCGGCACGGCGCGGCACGCCACTCTGTGGTCCGCTAAACTTGTGTGCTTGTTTCTCGTCCAAAATAGGTTCCCCTCTTCGGCAAGAGGCCTGTGCGCCGATTCTGCCCGTTTTCAAGTTTCAAATCCGACTTTGCCTTCCATCGTCAATTCCCAGTGCTGAAAATCAGCATGAATAGCCTTGTGCGGCACGGCGCGGCACGGTACGACACCCTATCTATCTATCTTCTTCCTTTTTACGTCCCGCTGGCACAAAAGTGATCGGGGACCATAGCACTTCAGGCTTTATTTAACTCATAGAATAAGAGCTTGGTTATCTTTATTTAACAACAGTTAAAAAATTTGTAAAATTCGTATTATTTTATATTTAGGTCTCTCACCAGAAAACAACAGTCCGACTATGTACAACCTATACTCTATATAATTTTATTTACAAAATTTAAAACAAGGTTAAAATTTCAGGACCACGAGTTAAAAAAAAATAATTAGACTAAAAAAAGAAATGAAAATCTTTTGGGATACATTTATAATAATTAGAAAAAAGAGAGCACAGGCCGATAAGTCAAACTCTCCGCGTAACCACATTAAAAGATCAAGGCACACATTCAGATAATTTTAAACTTGCAGGGGTATTGCGAACCAAGTCACAATAATTCCCCATACAAATCATTAAATCCATTAAATTAATTTAGAAAAAATAGGTAAATTTATAATAGCTGAAACATTTGCCACAGTGCAGGAATCAGCCCCTTCCAAAATGGCACACAAAGATGTAGACCCTACATGGGCCGATCTAAACCCCGCACATTCCGCGGCAAAGGCATCACACTCAAGGACCGCATGATCCGGTGTGAAGTCCTCACTGCAGAGGCAGGTCGGACCGGCCCAACGTCCACGCCAACTATCGGTACAAATTCTATTAAGGGCCACATCCGCAAGTGGCAATCTATGTACGGCATGGCCCTTGTTCATTTTATATGCAAGGACGTGAGGGTATTTCCCAGCCAAAAATTGATTATTAATTATATTATTTTCTTTTATTAACTTATTAATAGAATGTTTAGCTTCACTAATAGTAAAAGGGAGCCGAATGGGCTGGGTGCCAGATCCACCAGCCGCCCCAGCCCGGGCTGCCCTATCAGCAGATTCGTTACCAAGGATATTCGCATGAGAAGGAACCCACTGGAGAGCGATATCAATGCCTCTAGCCTTAAGTTGATGTACTGGAGAGCGATATCAATGCCTCTAGCCTTAAGTTGATGTATAGCAAATTTTATTTCTAAAACAATATCAGGTCTAGTTGAACGATTATAAGCCGATATACTTTGCAGAGCTGATTTAGAGTCAGAACAGATTAAAAATTGATACATTTGCAGCGGGAGGGTCAGCACATGGTCGAGGGCCATCAAAATGGCCGTCAACTCCGCTGTGCATATGGCCCACCCGCTACCAAGTTTGTAACTAAAGGTTTTAGCTAGGGCAGGTATAAATACTCCACAGCCTACATTCCCTTTGTCACCAATTGAGCCATCAGTGTATGCTATTAGTGCCTGCGGATACTGAGCCTCTATATACTCTAGTGTAGTTAACTTTTGCATAATAGGATCACTTTTTTTTTAAATATTAGGAATTTCAGTGACTATTGAGGCCACAAGGAGGGTCCAGGGTGGGACGGGAGAAATCGGAACAGAAGAAATGGTCAGAGGACTCAGTTTGGCCTTTTCAAAGATCTCCCGCACAGTTGAAGTCAAAGTTGGTTCTGTTATACGCCGTTGGATCGAGCGGAATGCAAGTTCCAAACGATCCATATTTATTTCACTATGATAAGTTTCCTGGGCATTATTTTGAGTAACAAAAATACGATTGACATAATTAGCACAAAATTTTATTCGGTATTGGTCTAGCGGAAGGATCCTAGTAAAAGCATAAACTGCTTTATTAGATGTACTCTTTGGTACCCCAATAATATTTTTTAGGGATCTCATTTCCGCAGACTCCAATATTTTAAGAACTCGTTTTGAGGCCGAAAAAAAACATTCGGCCCCATAATTGAGATTTGAAAGTACCAAGGCGTGGTGGAGATTCAACAAAAGTTTGATATTTCTCCCCCACGCTTCATGTTTAAGGGCTCTAATTAAATTAATTGCCCTATTGGCTTTACAGATAAGATTATTAATATGAGGTGTCCAGTTTAACGTGGACGTGAATGTAACACCCAGGAACTTAATTTGATTAACTGGTATAATTAAATACTTATTATTAAAATTTGTTATTGTAATAGAATTACAAAATTTAGTTTTGTTCATACTAAATATTATCAATTGTGTTTTGGCAGGTGCCAATTCAAAGCCATTAATTTCCAAGTACCTCTGCACCATATCTATAGCTTTCTGAAATTTTGTTGTTTTTTCCTTCGGTATTTCATTACTTTTTAATTTAATGGGTTTCCATATGGCAATGTCATCAGCGACACCCTGTGGTCCGCTAAACTTTTGTGCTTGTTTCTCGTCCAAAATAGGTTCCCCTCTTCGGCAAGAGGCCTGTGCGCCGATTCTGCCCGTTTTCAAGTTTCAAATCCGACTTTGCCTTCCATCGTCAATTCCCAGTGCTGAAAATCAGCATGAATAGCCTTGTGCGGCACGGCGCGGCACGACACCCTGTGGTCCGCTAAACTTTTGTGCTTGTTTCTCGTCCAAAATAGGTTCCCCTCTTCGGCAAGAGGCCTGTGCGCCGATTCTGCCCGTTTTCAAGTTTCAAATCCCACCTTGCGTTCCATCGTCAATTCCTGCTGAAAACCAGCATTGGTGACTGCAGGGGGCTGGCGGGCTGGTGGACGACAAAACTATTTCGCTTGTTGTTTCTCGTCCGAAATAGCATTTTCTGTTGCGGAATAATCCTCCGCACCGATTCTTCAACTTTCAAGTCTCAACTCCGACTTTGCCTTCCATCCATCGTCCCCCTACATATATAGTGATCACGTTAAAGAGGCATTGACGAGCACAGTATAGCAATAAAACCCCTCCACACCTTCCCCATGATAAAAAGTCGCAGTGCGCACGCTATCCCAGCATTGCACTACCACCCCTCTACCCATTACACACCGTAACAACCCCTGGGCATACACTTTTTGACATCACCCTAGTTCACCCTACCGCCTACCGCGAGAGAATTTTTTTCCAAGTTTTTCTGCTGGCCCTTTACATTTGGGATCTTAGTTACTGTGAAGAGAATCCCGTTAGAAATTTGTCCAAGTTTCTCGGGTGGCCATTTCAACAGCCACTTTGCTTTCCTTCCGTCAATTCCTGCTGAAATACCCAACTTTGGCGGCTGCAGGGGGCCGGCGGGATTGGTGGACGACAAAACTTTTTCACTGGTTTCTCGTCGGGAATAGGTTTGCCTGTTATGGATTAAGCCTCCGCACTGATTCTGCCCGTTTTCAAGTTTCAAATCCGACTTTGCCTTCCATCGTCAATTCCCAGTGCTGCATGAATAGCCTTGTGCGGCACGGCGCGGCACGACACCCTGTGGTCCGCTAAACTTTTGTGCTTGTTTTCTCGTCCAAAATAGGTTCCCCTCTTCGGCAAGAGGCCTGTGCGCCGATTCTGCCCGTTTTCAAGTTTCAAATCCGACTTTGCCTTCCATCGTCAATTCCTGCTGAAAATGAATAGCCTTGTGCGGCACGGCGCGGCACGACACCCTGTGGTCCGCTAAACTTTTGTGCTTGTTTCTCGTCCAAAATAGGTTCCACTCTTCGGCAAGAGGCCTGTGCGCCGATTCTGCCCGTTTTCAAGTTTCAAATCCGACTTTGCCTTCCATCGTCAATTCCCAGTGCTGCATGAATAGCCTTGTGCGGCAGGGCGCGGCACGACACCCTGTGGTCCGCTAAACTTTTGTGCTTGTTTCTCGTCCAAAATAGGTTCCACTCTTCGGCAAGAGGCCTGTGCGCCGATTCTGCCCGTTTTCAAGTTTCAAATCCGACTTTGCCTTCCATCGTCAATTCCTGCTGAAAATGAATAGCCTTGTGCGGCACGGCGCGGCACGACACCCTGTGGTCCGCTAAACTTTTGTGCTTGTTTCTCGTCCAAAATAGGTTCCACTCTTCGGCAAGAGGCCTGTGCGCCGATTCTGCCCGTTTTCAAGTTTCAAATCCGACTTTGCCTTCCATCGTCAATTCCCAGTGCTGCATGAATAGCCTTGTGCGGCACGGCGCGGCACGACACCCTGTGGTCCGCTAAACTTATTTGCTTGTTTTCTCGTCCAAAATAGGTTCCCCTCTTCGGCAAGAGGCCTGTGCGGCGATTCTGCCCGTTTTCAAGTTTCAAATCCGACTTTGCCTTCCATCGTCAATTTCCAGTGCTGCATGAATAGCCTTGTGCGGCACGGCGCGGCACGACACCCTGTGGTCCGCTAAACATTTGTGCTTGTTTTCTCGTCCAAAATAGGTTCCCCTCTTCGGCAAGAGGCCTGTGCGCCGATTCTGCCCGTTTTCAAGTTTCAAATCCGACTTTGCCTTCCATCGTCAATTTCTGCTGAAATCCAGCATGAATAGCCTTGTGCGGCACGGCGCGGCACGACACCCTGTGGTCCGCTAAACTTTTGTGCTTGTTTCTCGTCCAAAATAGGTTCCACTCTTCGGCAAGAGGACTGTGCGCCGATTCTGCCCGTTTTCAAGTTTCAAATCCGACTTTGCCTTCCATCATCAATTCCCAGTGCTGCACGAATAGCCTTGTGCGGCACGGCGCGGCACGACACCCTGTGGTCCGCTAAACTTGTGTGCTTGTTTCTCGTCCAAAATAGGTTCCCCTCTTCGGCAAGAAGCCTGTGCGCCGATTCTGGCCGTTTTCAAGTTTCAAATCCGACTTTGCCTTCCATCGTCAATTCCTGCTGAAAACCAGCATTGGTGACTGCAGGGGGCTGGCGGGCTGGTGGACGACAAAACTATTTTGCTTGTTGTTTCTCGTCCGAAATAGCATTTTCTGTTGCGGAATAATCCTCCGCACCGATTCTTCAACTTTCAAGTCTCAACTCCGACTTTGCCTTCCATCCATCGTCCCCCTAGAGAATTTTTTTCCAAGTTTTTCTGCTGGCCCTTTACATTTGGGATCTTAGTTACTGTGAAGAGAATCCCGTTAGAAATTTGTCCAAGTTTCGCGGGTGGCCATTTCAACAGCCACTTTGCTTTCCTTCCATCAATTCCTGCTGAAAAACCCAACTTTGGCGGCTGCAGGGGGCCGGCGGGATTGGTGGACGACAAAACTTTTTCACTGGTTTCTCGTCGGGAATAGGTTTGCCTGTTACGGATTAAGCCTCCGCACTGATTCTGCCCGTTTTCAAGTTTCAAATCCGACTTTGCCTTCCATCGTCAATTCCCAGTGCTGCATGAATAGCCTTGTGCGGCACGGCGCGGCACGACACCCTGTGGTCCGCTAAACTTTTGTGCTTGTTTTCTCGTCCAAAATAGGTTCCCCTCTTCGGCAAGAGGCCTGTGCGCCGATTCTGCCCGTTTTCAAGTTTCAAATCCGACTTTGCCTTCCATCGTCAATTCCTGCTGAAAACCAGCATGAATAGCCTTGTGCGGCACGGCGCGGCACGACACCCTGTGGTCCGCTAAACTTTTGTGCTTGTTTCTCGTCCAAAATATGTTCCACTCTTCGGCAAGAGGCCTGTGCGCCGATTCTGGCCGTTTTCAAGTTTCAAATCCGACTTTGCCTTCCATCGTCAATTCCCAGTGCTGCATGAATAGCCTTGTGCGGCACGTCGCGGCACGACACCCTGTGGTCCGCTAAACTTTTGTGCTTGTTTCTCGTCCAAAATAGGTTCCCCTCTTCGGCAAGAGGCCTGTGCGCCGATTCTGCCCGTTTTCAAGTTTCAAATCCCACCTTGCGTTCCATCGTCAATTCCTGCTGAAAACCAGCATTGGTGACTGCAGGGGGCTGGCGGGCTGGTGGACGACATAACTATTTAGCTTGTTGTTTCTCGTCCGAAATAGCATTTTCTGTTGCGGAATAATCCTCCGCACCGATTCTTCAACTTTCAAGTCTCAACTCCGACTTTGCCTTGCATCCATCGTCCCCCTACATATATAGTGATCACGTTAAACAGGCATTGACGAGCACAGTATAGCAATAAAACCCCTCCACACCTTCCCCATGATAAAAAGTCGCAGCGCGCACGCTATCCCAGAATTGCACTACCACCCCTCTACCCATTACACACCGTATCAACCCCTGGGCATACACTTTTTGACATCACCCTAGTTCACCCTACCGCCTACCGCGAGAGAATTTTTTCCAAGTTCTTCTGCTGGCCCTTTACATTTGGGATCTTAGTTACTGTGAAGAGAATCCCGTTAGAAATTTGTCCAAGTTTCGTGGGTGGCCATTTCAACAGCCACTTTGCTTTCCTTCCGTCAATTCCTGCTGAAAAACCCAACTTTGGCGGCTGCAGGGGGCCGGCGGGATTGGTGGACGACAAAACATTTTCACTGGTTTCTCGTCGGGAATAGGTTTGCCTGTTATGGATTAAGCCTCCGCACTGATTCTGCCCGTTTTCAAGTTTCAAATCCGACTTTGCCTTCCATCGTCAATTCCCAGTGCTGCATGAATAGCCTTGTGCGGCACGGCGCGGCACGACACCCTGTGGTCCGCTAAACTTTTGTGCTTGTTTTCTCGTCCAAAATAGGTTCCCCTCTTCGGCAAGAGGCCTGTGCGCCGATTCTGCCCGTTTTCAAGTTTCAAATCCGACTTTACCTTCCATCGTCAATTCCTGCTGAAAATGAATAGCCTTGTGCGGCACGGCGCGGCACGACACCCTGTGGTCCGCTAAACTTTTGTGCTTGTTTCTCGTCCAAAATAGGTTGCACTCTTCGGCAAGAGGCCTGTGCGCCGATTCTGCCCGTTTTCAAGTTTCAGATCCGACTTTGCCTTCCATCGTCAATTCCTGCTGAAAACCAGCATGAATAGCCTTGTGCGGCACGGCGCGGCACGACACCCTGTGGTCCGCTAAACTTTTGTGCTTGTTTCTCGTCCAAAATAGGTTCCACTCTTCGGCAAGAGGCCTGTGCGCCGATTCTGCCCGTTTTCAAGTTTCAAATCCGACTTTGCCTTCCATCGTCAATTCCCAGTGCTGCATGAATAGCCTTGTGCGGCACGGCGCGGCACGACACCCTGTGGTCCGCTAAACTTATTTGCTTGTTTTCTCGTCCAAAATAGGTTCCCCTCTTCGGCAAGAGGCCTGTGCGCCGATTCTGCCCGTTTTCAAGTTTCAAATCCGACTTTGCCTTCCATCGTCAATTCCCAGTGCTGCATGAATAGCCTTGTGCGGCACGGCGCGGCACGACACCCTGTGGTCCGCTAAACTTTTGTGCTTGTTTTCTCGTCCAAAATAGGTTCCCCTCTTCGGCAAGAGGCCTGTGCGCCGATTCTGCCCGTTTTCAAGTTTCTAATCCGACTTTGCCTTCCATCGTCAATTCCTGCTGAAAACCAGCATGAATAGCCTTGTGCGGCACGGCGCGGCACGACACCCTGTGGTCCGCTAAACTTTTGTGCTTGTTTCTCGTCCAAAATAGGTTCCACTCTTCGGCATGAGGCCTGTGCGCCGATTCTGCCCGTTTTCAAGTTTCAAATCCGACTTTGCCTTCCATCGTCAATTCCCAGTGCTGCATGAATAGCCTTGTGCGGCACGGCGCGGCACGACACCCTGTGGTCCGCTAAACTTTTGTGCTTGTTTCTCGTCCAAAATAGGTTCCCCTCTTCGGCAAGAGGCCTGTGCGCCGATTCTGCCCGTTTTCAAGTTTCAAATCCGACTTTGCCTTCCATCGTCAATTCCCAGTGCTGCATGAATAGCCTTGTGCGGCACGGCGCGGCACGACACCCTGTGGTCCGCTAAACTTTTGTGCTTGTTTCTCGTCCAAAATAGGTTCCCCTCTTCGGCAAGAGGCCTGTGCGCCGATTCTGCCCGTTTTCAAGTTTCAAATCCCACCTTGCGTTCCATCGTCAATTCCTGCTGAAAACCAGCATTGGTGACTACAGGGGGCTGGCGGGCTGGTGGACGACAAAACTATTTCGCTTGTTGTTTCTCGTCCGAAATAGCATTTTCTGTTGCGGAATAATCCTCCGCACCGATTCTTCAACTTTCAAGTCTCAACTCCGACTTTGCCTTCCATCCATCGTCCCCCTACATATATAGTGATGACGTTAAACAGGCATTGACGAGCACAGTATAGCAATAAAACCCCTCCACACCTTCCCCATGATAAAAAGTCGCAGTGCGCACGCTATCCCAGCATTGCACTACCACCCCTCTACCCATTACACACCGTAACAACCCCTGGGCATACACTTTTTGACATCACCCTAGTTCACCCTACCGCCTACCGCGAGAGAATTTTTTCCAAGTTCTTCTGCTGGCCCTTTACATTTGGGATCTTAGTTACTGTGAAGAGAATCCCGTTAGAAATTTGTCCAAGTTTCGCGGGTGGCCATTTCAACAGCCACTTTGCTTTCCTTCCGTCAATTCCTGCTGAAAAACCCAACTTTGGCGGCTGCAGGGGGCCGGCGGGATTGGTGGACGACAAAACTTTTTCACTGGTTTCTCGTCGGGAATAGGTTTGCCTGTTATGGATTAAGCCTCCGCACTGATTCTGCCCGTTTTCAAGTTTCAAATCCGACTTTGCCTTCCATCGTCAATTCCCATTGCTGCATGAATAGCCTTGTGCGGCACGGCGCGGCACGACACCCTGTGGTCCGCTAAACTTTTGTGCTTGTTTTCTCGTCCAAAATAGGTTCCCCTCTTCGGCAAGAGGCCTGTGCGCCGATTCTGCCCGTTTTCAAGTTTCAAATCCGACTTTGCCTTCCATCGTCAATTCCCAGTGCTGCATGAATAGCCTTGTGCGGCACGGCGCGGCACGACACCCTGTGGTCCGCTAAACTTTTGTGCTTGTTTTCTCGTCCAAAATAGGTTCCCCTCTTCGGCAAGAGGCCTGTGCGCCGATTCTGCCCGTTTTCAAGTTTCAAATCCGACTTTGCCTTCCATCGTCAATTCCTGCTGAAAACCAGCATGAATAGCCTTGTGCGGCACGGCGCGGCACGACACCCTGTGGTCCGCTAAACTTTTGTGCTTGTTTCTCGTCCAAAATATGTTCCACTCTTCGGCAAGAGGCCTGTGCGCCGATTCTGGCCGTTTTCAAGTTTCAAATCCGACTTTGCCTTCCATCGTCAATTCCCAGTGCTGCATGAATAGCCTTGTGCGGCACGGCGCGGCACGACACCCTGTGGTCCGCTAAACTTTTGTGCTTGTTTCTCGTCCAAAATAGGTTCCCCTCTTCGGCAAGAGGCCTGTGCGCCGATTCTGCCCGTTTTCAAGTTTCAAATCCCACCTTGCGTTCCATCGTCAATTCCTGCTGAAAACCAGCATTGGTGACTGCAGGGGGCTGGCGGGCTGGTAGACGACATAACTATTTAGCTTGTTGTTTCTCGTCCGAAATAGCATTTTCTGTTGCGGAATAATCCTCCGCACCGATTCTTCAACTTTCAAGTCTCAACTCCGACTTTGCCTTGCATCCATCGTCCCCCTACATATATAGTGATCACGTTAAACAGGCATTGACGAGCACAGTATAGCAATAAAACCCCTCCACACCTTCCCCATGATAAAAAGTCGCAGCGCGCACGCTATCCCAGCATTGCACTACCACCCCTCTACCCATTACACACCGTATCAACCCCTGGGCATACACTTTTTGACATCACCCTAGTTCACCCTACCGCCTACCGCGAGAGAATTTTTTCCAAGTTCTTCTGCTGGCCCTTTACATTTGGGATCTTAGTTACTGTGAAGAGAATCCCGTTGGAAATTTGTCCAAGTTTCGTGGGTGGCCATTTCAACAGCCACTTTGCTTTCCTTCCGTCAATTCCTGCTGAAAAACCCAACTTTGGCGGCTGCAGGGGGCCGGCGGGATTGGTGGACGACAAAACATTTTCACTGGTTTCTCGTCGGGAATAGGTTTGCCTGTTATGGATTAAGCCTCCGCACTGATTCTGCCCGTTTTCAAGTTTCAAATCCGACTTTGCCTTCCATCGTCAATTCCCAGTGCTGCATGAATAGCCTTGTGCGGCACGGCGCGGCACGACACCCTGTGGTCCGCTAAACTTTTGTGCTTGTTTTCTCGTCCAAAATAGGTTCCCCTCTTCGGCAAGAGGCCTGTGCGCCGATTCTGCCCGTTTTCAAGTTTCAAATCCGACTTTACCTTCCATCGTCAATTCCTGCTGAAAATGAATAGCCTTGTGCGGCACGGCGCGGCACGACACCCTGTGGTCCGCTAAACTTTTGTGCTTGTTTCTCGTCCAAAATAGGTTGCACTCTTCGGCAAGAGGCCTGTGCGCCGATTCTGCCCGTTTTCAAGTTTCAGATCCGACTTTGCCTTCCATCGTCAATTCCTGCTGAAAACCAGCATGAATAGCCTTGTGCGGCACGGCGCGGCACGACACCCTGTGGTCCGCTAAACTTTTGTGCTTGTTTCTCGTCCAAAATAGGTTCCACTCTTCGGCAAGAGGCCTGTGCGCCGATTCTGCCCGTTTTCAAGTTTCAAATCCGACTTTGCCTTCCATCGTCAATTCCCAGTGCTGCATGAATAGCCTTGTGCGGCACGGCGCGGCACGACACCCTGTGGTCCGCTAAACTTATTTGCTTGTTTTCTCGTCCAAAATAGGTTCCCCTCTTCGGCAAGAGGCCTGTGCGCCGATTCTGCCCGTTTTCAAGTTTCAAATCCGACTTTGCCTTCCATCGTCAATTCCCAGTGCTGCATGAATAGCCTTGTGCGGCACGGCGCGGCACGACACCCTGTGGTCCGCTAAACTTTTGTGCTTGTTTTCTCGTCCAAAATAGGTTCCCCTCTTCGGCAAGAGGCCTGTGCGCCGATTCTGCCCGTTTTGCCTTCCATCGTCAATTCCTGCTGAAAACCAGCATGAATAGCCTTGTGCGGCACGGCGCGGCACGACACCCTTCATCTTCTTCATTTTTATGTCCCATTGGCACTAATAGTGATCAGGGACTAGCCATTATAACTTTAATCTGAGCGCAATATAGAGATTAATCAGAGTTAAAAATTACGAGATAAAAATATAAGATTCGTATACATAGCTGGAGTTTTGGTCTCTGACCCAGAACAGAGACAACGGTCATTTGTACATTAATTTATTTCAAAGAAAATTTCTAAAATTAGGATAAAATTCAGGACCATCCGTTAAGAATTATAGAATAAAATCTACAAAATAAATCTATACACTTTACACGTAATTTGACGGTCAGAAAAAAATTCAAGACAGACCTGGGATAGGGCCACCGATGTGCCCATTGACTTATATGGTATAAGTACTATATTAAATCAGCTCAGAGAAGATAGGAAGTTTCAATATAACTGTAATTAAAGCAATAGTATGCTTATTAGCATTTTCTAAAATTGTATGGAGAGACGAGGCTACCGGATAAGCTGCTCTCAGCTCAGCACACTCTGCGTCGAAAGCCACACACTCCAAGACCGCATGGTCTGGGGTGAAGTCCTCGCCGCAGAGACATGCAGGGCGAGTCAGTCTGGCACGCCAACCACCAGTGCAAATCCTATTGATCGCCCCGTCTACCATAGGCAGTTTATAAATCGAATGATTTTTCATAATTCTGTAGGCAAGGATGTTTGGATACTCCCTAGCCAATATTAAGTTATTTTCATTACTAATATCAACTATAACTTTATTTATTTTATTTTTAACATCTTGAAAGGAATGAGTGAGCCGCACGGGCTGGGCTCCCGGCGAACCGGTCGCACCAGCCCGAGCGGCCCGATCAGCAGCCTCGTTACCTAGGATTCCGACATGAGAAGGGACCCACTGGAGAGCGACACTGACCCCCCTAAGACTGAGTTGATTAATTAATAATTTTATTTCTAATACTATATCAGGTCTGCCAGAATATTCAATACATTTTAGACTCTGCAAAGCAGATTTGGAATCTGTACAAATAAGAAATTGATACATCTGCAGGGGCAGGGTCAGTACGTGATCAAGGGCCATAAGTATGGCCACAAGTTCTACCGTACAAATAGCCCAGCCCCTACCCAAACTATAACTAATAGTTTTATCTAGAGATGGGATAAACACCCCGCTCCCCGCATCTCCGGCATCATTAATCGATCCATCGGTATATGCAGTGAGCGAGTGTGGATACCGAGTCTCCAAATAATCCAAAGTTGTTATTCTTTGTAAATTTAAATCACTTTTTTTAGTAATATTTGGTATATCCGTACTTATTGAGGCCGCCAGGAGGGTCCAAGGCGGATAAGGAGAAAGCGGAATCGGATTTATAGTCTGGGGAACCACGTCAGCCCTAATTTGGATCTCGTGAACCAGAGCGGTTAGGGATGGTTGAATCCTACGTTTTTGGATCGCATGGATGGCTAATTCCATACGATCCATGTTGACTTCACTATGAAATATATCCTGGGCGTTATTAGAAGTTTTGAACATACGATTTAAATAGTTTGCACAAAATTTTAAGCGGAACTGTTCCAAGGGAAGTATCTTGGTGAGGGCATATACTGCTTTATTTGAGGTGAACTCTGGCACCCCCAAAATGCACTTCAGCGATCTCATCTCAGCAGCCTCTAGCATTTTAAGAACTCGCTTAGATGCTGAGAGAAAACATTCCGCTCCATAATTGAGATTAGAACGCACAAGCGCATGATGGAGGTGCAACAGAAGTTTAGTATTTCTGCCCCACACTTCATATTTTAAGAGTCTAATTATGTTAACCGCTTTATTCGCCCTACAAATAAGGCTGTTTATATGAGGTGTCCAGTTTAATGTGGACGTAAAGATCACGCCCAGGAATTTGATTTGAGTTAGCAAAGTCAGCGAATATTTCATATCAAAATTACTGACAGTTAATGGAATACTAAATTTAGCTTTCATAGTACTGAAAATAATTAACTGCGTTTTTTCAGGTGCCAACTCAAAACCATTATTTTCCAGGTACTCTTGTACGAGGTCAATAACCTTTTGAAATTTCATAGCTTTTTCTCTAGATATTTCCCTTTCACGGGAATTAGTTTTAACTGGTTTCCATATGGCTATGTCATCGGCATACTGTGATATTTGTACAGTATTATTAGTGTATTTGTCTAGCTTAGTTTTTAGGTACACCGGGAGATCCGCCATCATAATATTAAATAGAGTAGGAGCAAGACAGGTACCTTGCGGTACTCCACAATCAGTACTATGTGTTTTGGAGAGGGCCTGTCCGTGTTTGACCTGGAAAGTTCGTTTTAAAAAATTTTCAAAGTATTTGAAAATATTTCCAGTTAAGCCAAGTGCATAAATCTTATATAACAGTTTTTTATGCCATACGACATCAAACGCTCGTTTGACGTCAAAGAAACAGGCCATCACTTTTTGATTCTTTTTAAAAGCTTGCTTAATTGAAGATGATAAAGCATACAGCTGGTCGGAAACAGATCTAAATTTCCGAAAACCAGCCTGAACTTTAGGAATAATATTATTTTTTTCTAAAAAATATTCTAATCTGTTCTTAACCAACCGCTCAAATACTTTACTAATATGCGGTGTTAAGGTTATAGGTCTATATGAAGATACAAGGTTTCGAGGTTTTTTCGTTTTAGGAATCGGAATCACTAAACCATGCTGCCAGGCCAAAGGAAAGTGACCCTCTTCAAAACATTTATTATATAAATCTAGTAACAGTTTACTTCCTTCAATTGGAAGATTTTTCAGCATAATATAAGTTATTTGATCATGTCCCGGAGAAATTTTTCTAGATTTAAGTTGGGACAAAACAGAATTAAATTCCTCCATAGTAAATGGAAGATTAATCAGAGCAGTATCTCCCGGTTCCGGAATTAGCAAACCTTCAAATACCAACTTATCTTCTTCAACAACACGAAAATTTTTAGCAACAGAGTTAAATTTTTCAGTGGTACTAACATTAGCGAAGGTTTCTGCCAGGATATCTGCTTTGTCCTGGTCAGTAGAATACATTAAGTTATTTATAACTATTGGAACAGGTGAAGGATTTTTAATATTTTTAAACTTTTTAACTATTTTCCATGCCTTTGTCAGATCTGTCGGATCATTAATTTCATTAGTTAAAACATTGTCTAGACATTTAAGTTTAGCCAATGCAATAGTTTTATTACACTGAATATTAGCCGATTTCATAGCCGCATGGTCATCAGGGTTCCTAGTTTTTTTCCATTTATTATAAAATTTCTTTTTTTCCTTCACAGCCCTATCACATTCCTCATTCCACCAAGCATTGGAAGGTTTATCCGATGGAATTCCCTTGCTCCGTGGAATAGCTACTTCAGCAGCATTAAAAATCACTCTACTTAGAGAATCATTAAATGTGTCCACATTAGTAGTATCTATAGAGTTTTTATGTTGATTAAAATTTTCCTGAAATAAAAACCAATTAGCCTTATCATATTGAAACTTTCTATTAGATTCGGGGAGATTATTAACCAACTGAGTTTTAAGTATTAGTTCCAAGGATATCGGTAGATGATCACTCCCCATCGGATCATCGCCCAACACCCAAGAAACATCCAAGAAGATATTATTGGAGGCTAAGGTCAAGTCAACCGCCGATGGGTGTTGTTGTATACTATCAGGGATTCTGGTAAGTTCACCACTATTTAAAATAAGAAGATTAGATTTAGATATATCATCAGCCTGTTTATGTGCTATATTACGAGAGTCAGGAATCTTTGCGTACCAGAGCGGATGGTGGATGTTAAGGTCACCCATGACCAACCATCCACCACCCGGAAGGGCACACAACCACTCCAAACCTGTTGGAGAAACCGACTTAGGTGCATATAGGTTAAGTATATTAATAACCTTATGCGTACTAGTTCTAATTTGAATATAACTACTATAAATAGGTTGTGTTTCATGTATAGGAACCGGTGACTGCATTACTACATGATCAATCCCTGTTCTAACATATATTGCTGTATAAATTTTATCAGTAATTTTAGTAGGAGATTCAACTATCGGTGGATAATGATATCCCCTAATAATAGGTAATTTAACTTTAGTCCTAGCCAGGGATTGCAAACAAATTACATGGAAATCATTTTTATCCAAGTAATTAATTAAATAGTGGATAGTAGACCCTATCGCCCGACAGTTCCACTGTAGGACTTTTAATTTGTCACTATTCAGTACTCCCATGACGGCGGAAAAAACCTATCACCACTGTCTTGAATTTTACTATTATCTATTTTAATCAGTCAGCTAATGTTGGGATCCGTAAGCATGGGGACCAGGATGGACATGATGAGCTGATTAAACTGCAACATGGCCATCACAATCCCCTGCACACTTCCCCCAGCAACTGCTGAAATCAACATTTGAGTTTGCTGGGCGATGTCCCTGAGCATGAACTCTTTCAGCCCAGGGCCATCGTCGGTTTGCCGGACCTCTCCGAATCTCAAAGTTCTTCGAGGAGGTAATTCTTGTCTCTGTTCCTCCATCCCTTCCATCAACGATGGGGGGGGGGGGAGGAGGCAGAGGAGGAGATTTATCATTCTCCTCCCTATCTACTACTTTAGCCTGTGAAGTACTTTGAACTAATATATCTCTGTACGTCATTGACTGTTTGCTTTTTTGTTGCGGAGCAGGCTGTTTGCGAGCGGGCTGTGAACGAATTGCAGGAGGTCTGGTCCACGCTGTGGTATCCAGACCTACCGGTAATGAAGCTTTATTAACATTCTCATCCTTCTTTTTAGTAGTATTGATTTGGGCCCTCCTTACAGCCTCCTTGTACGGGATATAATTTTCATTTCTGATTTTATTGGCTTCTCTGTGGAGAATTATCTGAGGACATTTATGGTAGGCCGCACTATGTGCGCCACCACAATTAACACATTTAGGTGCTGTGGTGTCAGGGCAGGCATCCCGGACATGGTCACGGCCGCCGCATCTGACACACACTGCCTGTTTAGCTCTACACACTCGAGCCGTATGTCCCAACTTGCTGCATCTAGAACAACGCAGCACAGGAGGGGCATACGTCTCAATCGAGAGAAAGTGAACTCCTATTTTAATTCTAGGAGGAAGCTTTGTCAGTTCATAGAAGTCGATCTTTATCGCTCTCGAGGGGACCCCATCTCTATTGGTGAGCCTAGTCACTTCTGTCCGGTATCCTTGTTTGGCGAGTGAATCTTTAATATATTTAATGTCCTCAGCGAGGGGGATCCCGTGGGCCACCCCCACAACCCTAGGTGTGGGGATGGTACACTCAACATCAGCCCCACCGAGGTTCTTTTTAGCAGCTAACAGTTTTTGAGATCTGGTGTTAGGACAAGAGACTATCCAAACATCCCTACCTATCTGTCTTAAGGTGATCTCAGATGGGGCAACCCCAGCACCACCGCAGAGGTGGGGCTGAAGCGTGCCATGATCCCGGAGTCTGGAAGATCCAGTTCCAAGATCATGAACCCTAACTGGATAGGTGCACCACACCTCAGCAGCGGGACCAGGGCAGCCACCATCCGAGTCCACTATTTTTTGTTTAGATCTAAGCTTATTTACTTTCTTATTGACAACTGTCCTGAAAGGGGTTCTAGATGAGGGATCACCGTCCCCACTCCCACCGGCGGCAGACAAACCACCGCCAGCAGAGGGAGGCGGGTCACCCTCAACATTGCCAGATTTTAGTGTGGAATTCACCGCAACACTCTCACCGTCTTCGATATTTTCGTTGACAACGAGAGGATGCGGGAGTCCATCCATACTGTAACTTTCGGGTGAATTTTGACGGACAAGAGGGGCCAACCGGTGCTGTGTAGAATCTTCCACAACAGCTCCGCCAGGTCCCTCCTCTCCAATATCCAAAGAAGTTTGTGGATGGGAGATGCTATCCCTAAGCTCTCCCGGGACTGTGTCAGAGACACGTGCAATGTCCGGGGAGTGGGGAGGGGAAGAGAATACCCTAAGCTCTCCCCCGACCGAGCCTCCTAATGAGGCCCGGCCAGGGGATAACACAGGCAGACTACCTCCACCTTCAAAGCTAGCAGCAGGCGTCGGTGCATGCAGATTGGTGACACCGCTGGCCCTAGCCCTAGTCCGTCTTCGTTTATCTTTATCTTTCTTTTTTCTCTTACCCCCAACGGGGGTTTTCTGACCGTCATCTAAGACCGACGAGGAGCCAGATCCATCGTCGGTCTCAGCAGAGGAAGACATAGACCCGAACAGAAAGTCCTCATAGGTGTACCTCTGTCGGGCCAGCTTCCCCCAAAAACTTCCAAACTAAAATCAGTTTAAGAATCACTATCAGAATAAAAATTATTTATAAAAAAGATTAAACCAAGTTTTCTTAACCGAAGAGACAACCACAGCCACCTAGGTGAGTCCTTAACAAGGCAGTCCTGAAAAGGACTTAAAAGAATAATATGCCAGCTGTCTAAGTGTGCGTAGAGGTAGCGACAAGCGTAGATCGGCGAAGCGACGTTGAAGAAAGCAGGAAGGAAGCGCAGCGTAGTGTAGCGTAGCCCAACGGCAAAGCGGCGCAGCAGGTAGGCAGGTAGGAGCAAGGCTCAAGCAGCGTGTCTGAAGTGGCTGTGTGAAGAAGTGATGACGCACGACACCCTGTGGTCCGCTAAACTTTTGTGCTTGTTTCTCGTCCAAAATAGGTTCCACTCTTCGGCATGAGGCCTGTGCGCCGATTCTGCCCGTTTTCAAGTTTCAAATCCGACTTTGCCTTCCATCGTCAATTCCCAGTGCTGCATGAATAGCCTTGTGCGGCACGGCGCGGCACGACACCCTGTGGTCCGCTAAACTTTTGTGCTTGTTTCTCGTCCAAAATAGGTTCCCCTCTTCGGCAAGAGGCCTGTGCGCCGATTCTGCCCGTTTTCAAGTTTCAAATCCGACTTTGCCTTCCATCGTCAATTCCCAGTGCTGCATGAATAGCCTTGTACGGCACGGCGCGGCACGACACCCTGTGGTCCGCTAAACGTTTGTGCTTGTTTCTCGTCCAAAATAGGTTCCCCTCTTCGGCAAGAGGCCTGTGCGCCGATTCTGCCCGTTTTCAAGTTTCAAATCCCACCTTGCGTTCCATCGTCAATTCCTGCTGAAAACCAGCATTGGTGACTGCAGGGGGCTGGCGGGCTGGTGGACGACAAAACTATTTCGCTTGTTGTTTCTCGTCCGAAATAGCATTTTCTGTTGCGGAATAATCCTCCGCACCGATTCTTCAACTTTCAAGTCTCAACTCCGACTTTGCCTTGCATCCATCGTCCCCCTACATATATAGTGATCACGTTAAACAGGCATTGACGAGCACAGTATAGCAATAAAACCCCTCCACACCTTCCCCATGATAAAAAGTCGCAGTGCGCACGCTATCCCAGCATTGCACTACCACCCCTCTACCCATTACACACCGTAACAACCCCTGGGCATACACTTTTTGACATCACCCTAGTTCACCCTACCGCCTACCGCGAGAGAATTTTTTCCAAGTTCTTCTGCTGGCCCTTTACATTTGGGATCTTAGTTACTGTGAAGAGAATCCCGTTAGAAATTTGTCCAAGTTTCGCGGGTGGCCATTTCAACAGCCACTTTGCTTTCCTTCCGTCAATTCTTGCTGAAAAACCCAACTTTGGCGGCTGCAGGGGGCCGGCGGGATTGGTGGACGACAAAACTTTTTCACTGGTTTCTCGTCGGGAATAGGTTTGCCTGTTATGGATTAAGCCTCCGCACTGATTCTGCCCGTTTTCAAGTTTCAAATCCGACTTTGCCTTCCATCGTCAATTCCCAGTGCTGCATGAATAGCCTTGTGCGGCACGGCGCGGCACGACACCCTGTGGTCCGCTAAACTTTTGTGCTTGTTTTCTCGTCCAAAATAGGTTCCCCTCTTCGGCAAGAGGCCTGTGCGCCGATTCTGCCCGTTTTCAAGTTTCAAATCCGACTTTGCCTTCCATCGTCAATTCCCAGTGCTGCATGAATAGCCTTGTGCGGCACGGCGCGGCACGACACCCTGTGGTCCGCTAAACTTTTGTGCTTGTTTTCTCGTCCAAAATAGGTTCCCCTCTTCGGCAAGAGGCCTGTGCGCCGATTCTGCCCGTTTTCAAGTTTCAAATCCGACTTTGCCTTCCATCGTCAATTCCCAGTGCTGCATGAATAGCCTTGTGCGGCACGGCGCGGCACGACACCCTGTGGTCCGCTAAACTTTTGTGCTTGTTTTCTCGTCCAAAATAGGTTCCCCTCTTCGGCAAGAGGCCTCTGCGCCGATTCTGCCCGTTTTCAAGTTTCAGATCCGACTTTGCCTTCCATCGTCAATTCCTGCTGAAAACCAGCATGAATAGCCTTGTGCGGCACGGCGCGGCACGACACCCTGTGGTCCGCTAAACTTATTTGCTTGTTTTCTCGTCCAAAATAGGTTCCCCTCTTCGGCAAGTGTATGTGCGTATACATGTAAACAAAAGAATCTCCGATATTTCTGTACACACAAGCTTGAAACTTGGTGAAATACTTTCTTAAGTGGGTGGCTAAGAGAGCCTCCGAGCATATTGTAATTGAATGTCTAGACATAAACAACCGTTTATAGGAAGTCGGTTGACCCAGATCAGAGTCTGTAATTTTTGTCATTATTTGCTTGAACGTTTGCATATAGCTAGTTTGGAGAAAGACATTGGATGAGTTCGTTAGTCAGCTTTGTATCCTTTCAACTTCTTTAGTAAAATTAATTCTTTTCAGAAAATAATTAAAACATTAAAAAAAAAAAAACTTTACTTCTAGAGAAAGTCAGTGCCGTTGACGTAAAAGAAGCAACTCCGTCACCTGACCACGCATACACTAAAGATGACGTAATTCTCTCTCTCTCTCTCTCTCTCTCTCTCTCTCTCTCTCTCTCTCTCTAGGGATGACTTAACCACTTGTATTATATGTTTCTTTTCATGCTGGGTCCAATTTATTCCCCATTAAGTCTGTTATCCTTTTCATTTATCATTTGGACTACTTAGCTCTGTCTATGTGTGAAGGGGGGTGGGTGGGGTGGGGGGTGTCTGTGAGTCTATGAGTATGTCTGTCTATGTGAATAGTGTTGTCATCTCTTTGTTGAAGTATTATGTTTACTTATATGTATGTATATTTGTAGTCAGTCTTGTAGTTGTTAGCAACGGCAGGTTTGTAAAGTGACTGTGTCGATGACGATGTCAATGCTTACACCGTTGTAAAATAAAGTTTCATTGATTCATTGATTCATTGATTCATTCACTCTCTCTCTCTCTCTCTCTCTCTCTCTCTCTCTCTCTCTCTCTCTCTCTCTCTCTCTCTCTCTCTCTCTCTCTCTCTCTCTCTCTCTCTCTCTCTCTCTCTTTTTCTCTTACCATTGCTCCCCCAACACACCGTAGGCGTTCGTCCTATACATGTATTAATGTAATGTAATTGTTGTGTTGTAGATGTAGCAACGGCAGATTTGAAAAATGGCATTGCCTCTGGCATTGTTAATATCTTTACCGTTGTAAAATAAAGATTCATTGATTCATTGATTCATTGATTCTCTCTCTTTCTCTCTCTCTCTCTCTCTCTCTCTCTCTCTCTCTCTCTCTCTCTCTCTCTCTCTCTCTCTCTCTCTCTCACACACACACACACACACACACACACACATATTATGCGCGCAGAGGTATAGATCCTCATGTGCCCGGAGGGCGCATGAACATCTATGCCTCTTGAAGATGTTTGCAGAGCGCGCATGCTCTCACGCACACCCGTACACGCATACGGCATATCGACGCGCTTTCAGAAGAGCATGCAGGTGTACTTAGTATGGCATGTAGCTAGGTAAAGTCAACCTGATTTCACACAAATTATAGCAAGACTGAAATTGTACCGTGAAATTCTAGTTTTGGCACCATTTTCGCAAGTCTTGATGCGAAAGCGAAACTCATATAACGTTCAATATAAAATTACGTAAAAACCAAGACGACAAAGTCATCATCCTTGGCGACTTCAACGCCAGAGTGGGCCAAGACTCTGAAGCCTGGAAAGGAGTCCTCGGCAAGCATGGCGTTGGGAACTGCAAGGACAATGGTCGCCTACTGTTGGAGCTCTGTGCAGAGCAGCAACTTGTCATCACCAACACTACTTTCCAGCAAAAGGACAGTCGAAAGACCACGTGGATGCATCCTCGCTCCAAGCACAGGCACCTTATCGACTATGTCCTAGTGCGTCAGAGGGACCGCAGTGACGTCCTCCTCACCAGAGTGATGCCCAGCGCAGAGTGCCACACTGACCACCGCCTTGTTTGCTGCAAACTCAGGCTCCGCCTCAAGCTGAAACCCAAGAAAAGGGGCTCCCCAAGAAAAAGCTTGATGTTGCCAGCCTTCAGCGTGACGACAAGAAAGCTGCCCTTCAGGCCGATTTACAGCGCATGCTCAAAGACACAGTTGATCCAGCAGACTCCTCCCCTGAAACACTCTGGGAACAACTGAAAACTGCTATTGTAAAATCTTCTGTGGAAGTCTTGGGCTTTGCTAGAAAGAGGAACAAAGACTGGTTTGACGAAAACGACGTAGAGATCCAGGAACTTCTAGCAAAAAAAAAAAAAAAAAAGAGCCGCCCACCAGGCCCACCTAGCCCAGCCTTCCTGCCCTGTGAAGAAGTCTGCCTTCCGCCTCATCTGCAGCAGTCTCCAGCTCAAGCTTAGAGAACTCCAAAACGAGTGGTGGTCCAGACTCGCACAGAGGACCCAGCTCTGCGCTGACAACGGTGACTACAGGGGCTTCTACGAAGCACTGAAAGCAGTGTATGGCCCTAGGCACCGGGTACAAAGTCCCCTGCGAAGCGCTGATGGACAGGCACTCCTCACTGATAATACCTCCATTTTGAATCGCTGGTCGGAATACTTTCAGGACCTCTTCGGCGCTGAGCGCACTGTTCAAGAAACAGTCATCCTCCAAATCCCACACCTCCCACTAAAGGTTGAATTGGACGAACCGCCCACCGCCGAAGAGACCCTCACAGCCATCCACCAGCTCAAGAGTGGCAAAGCAGCAGGCATTGACGGAATCCCGCCAGAGATATGGAAACATGGAGGCCCAGCACTGCACAACAAGCTCCACGACCTCTTTCTCTGCTGCTGGGAAAAAGGAACACTACCAAAGGATCTCCGTGATGCAGTCATCATCACCCTGTACAAGAACAAAGGAGAGAAGTCTGCCTGCTCTAATTATCGTGGAATTACCCTGCTGTCCATTGCCGGGAAAATTCTCGCAAGGTTGCTCCTGAATCGGCTGGTACCTGCCATCGCTGAAGACCACCTCCCAGAGGGCCAGTGTGGCTTCAGAGCCAACAGGAGTACCACCGACATGGTCTTTGTGCTGAGACAGCTTCAGGTGAAGTGCCGCGAGCAGAACAAAGGTCTGTACGTAACGTTTGTCGACCTAACAAAAGCGTTTGACACTGTGAGCAGGCAAGGTATGTGGCAGATCCTGGAGCGACTAGGCTGTCCCCCAAAGTTCCTCAACATGATCGTCCAGCTCCACGAGGACCAGCAAGGCCAGGTCAGACTAAACAGTGACCTCTCAGAACAATTCCCCATTCGCAACGGCGTGAAGCAAGGCTGCGTGCTGGCACCGACCCTCTTCACCATCTTCTTCAGCATGATGTTGAAGCAGGCCACAGTGGACCTCGACGATGACGACGCAGTGTACAGCAGGTATCGTCTCGATGGCAGCCTGTTCAACCTCAGACGACTGCAGGCCCACACGAAAACCCTAGACCAACTGATTCGTGAGCTGCTCTTTGCTGATGACGCTGCCCTCGTTGCACACACAGAGAGAACCTTGCAGCGCATTACGTCCTGATTCGCGGATGCCGCCCAGCTCTTTGGACTTGAGGTCAGTCTGAAAAAGACAGAGGTCCTTCATCAGCCAGCACCCAAGGAAGAGCATCGCCCTCCCCACATCACCATCGGCGAATCCGAACTGAAGTCTGTACACCAGTTTACCTACCTCGGCTGCATCATCACGTCAGACGCCAAGCTGGACAAGGAGCTGGACAACAGGCTGGCAAAAGCGAACAGTGCTTTCGGGCGACTATTCAAGCGGGTGTGGCACAATCAACAGCTGAAAAAAAGGCACCAAGATCAGCGTGTACAGAGCTGTCGTCCTCACCACCCTGCTGTACGGTTCCGAGTCCTGGGCCCTCTACCGCAGCCAACTACGACTCCTCGAACGCTTTCACCAGCGCTGCCTGCGTACCATCCTCAGCATTCACTGGAGTGACTATGTCACCAACGTCGAGGTCCTTGAACAGGCGGAAACTTTGAGCATCGAGGCTTTGCTGCTGCGGACACAGCTTCGCTGGGCGGGGCACGTCTCCAGGATGGAGGATCATCGCCTACCCAAGATCACTCTGTTCGGCGAGCTCGCCACTGGACACCGAGACAGAGGGGCACCAAAGAAGAGATACAAAGACGGTCTCAAGAAGTCACTTAGTACCTGCCAAATCGACCACCGCCAGTGGTCTTCGCTTGCTGCGGACCGTGACACCTGGCGCTCCACCATTCACAAGGCAGCCGTCTCATTTGAGGACTCTCGCAGAGCTAACCTCAAGGACAAGCGGCTCAGGAGAAAAAACAGAGTTGTCGTAACTCAAAACCCTGACCAGACCTTCCCCTGCAGCCACTGCGGTCGAACCTGCCTGTCCCGGATTGGCCTCCGCAGTCACGAAAATGCCTGCAGACGACGTGGGCAAGCCCTATAGAATCTTCGTTCGCGAAGTCAAGCCATGATGATAGCAAGACTGAAATTGTACCGTAAAATTCTAGTTTTGTCACCATTTTCCCAAGTTGTGAAGCGAAAGCGAATCTCATATCACGTTAAATATAAAATTTCGTAAAAACAAAAATATACGTCATGACAAATGACGTTTGACAAACCAATGACGCGTTTGCACTGCGCGCGCCCCTCTATAGAGTTCACTATGACGCATTGTACATCTGCGAGACTTTTTCAAAAGGAGTGAGAATTAAGTCAAAGACCAAAGTGTCACGAGCCACGCTCTAACACGTGTTATCCTGAACTCACTCGAACAGTACTTTGTATAAAAACAAATCGATTTGACTATTAGTGGTCAGTGCGTTTGTGAGTGAGCGTGTGCGCACAATTTATTATATGCGTGTAGACGCCATGTGTCGACCCGTTTCACATTAGTGTCCTGTGTCGTGTTGTGTGTTTGTGACCAAAATGCTGGACTGTGTTATTTACCAGCTGCAAGTATCGATGTGTTTTCAAGCCGTTTCATGTGAACACAGAGTATTTTAGCTTAATAAATTTTCCATGTATCATTGGTTTGTCAGCTTAGTTAACCCTTATCATTCGGAATACACCAGTGTGTGAAATAAGTTTGACTAAAATAGTTCAAGGGTAGTGCCAGAATAGCTTGGCGCCTCTAGGCGCCAAGCTATTCTGGCACCACCCTTGAACTAAAGCCATTGTTCTATATCCTTATCCGTAAGTACTATTATGTAGCTTGCATATCGCAGTGTACAGATCTGAAGCTTTTAGCCTCAGTATGATATGGGTTAATAAACCGTGGCCTTCACCCAATGCACAAAATCCCATCAGGCCGACATCGGCCGCCGTTGATCCCAGTGGGCATGGCCTTTGCGCACCGCGGCAGTAGTCAGCTTTAGTCAATTCTTAGCAAATACGTTTTGTTCTTTGCGTGTGACTGAATGTAGGGGTGGTGGTGGTGGTGGTGGGGTGGTGGTGGTGGTGGGGATATGGGTGGGGGTAGTGGTGGTGACTACACCGTGGTTGAAGACTTCGCCTGCCTCCGGTCAATCATCTCCAACAACCTGTCGCTGGACATCGAAAATTCGACAGGCGGATAAGGAAACAACAGCCACCACGGCAAAGCTAACACAACGAGTGTTGGAGAACTGACTGCTCTCAGAGAACACCAAGGCGCGTCTCTACCAAACTTGCGTCCTCAGCACCCTGCTTTACAGCAATGCGTCTTGGACCACCTTCACGCGTCAAGAGCGCCGCCTCAATTCTGTCCGCGGCATGCGGTGCCTCAAGCGCGTCCTCAGAATCTCCTGTCACGACCGCAATCCTCACAGTGACGTACTTGAGCGTAAAGGTATCCCCAGCATGTACTCCCTGCCGAGTCAGCGACGCCTCCGCTGGCTGGGCCATGTTCGCCGCATGGAGGATGGCCGCATGCCAAAAGACATCCTCTATGGACAGCTTACTAATGGTTCCAGACCTGTCGGGCGCCCAGCCCTCAGATTCAAAGACGTGTGCAAGAGCGACACAAAAGCCTGAGGTATCAATCCCGACAGCTGGGAGACATTGAGCGGCGGAGGATGGCTCCACCTGACGGCATGCTGTGAAACGGCACAAAGGAGGCCGACGGAGACTGGCAGAACCAACGCTGCGGCTCCCCTGACATCATCTCAATGCGAAAAATGTCATCGGACCGATGCCGGCCGCCGTTGGCCCGCGCGCGGACCGGCAACAGCGGCCGACGACGGCCCGATAGCCTTTTGCGCATTGGGATCCATCGTCTACCCATGTTGCTACAAGGTCGTGATTGCCGACAGAGTTTGTTTTCACACTCTAACTCGCAGCAGGGAGTCTGTAGGGCTCGGGAAGTTCTCGCGTTGCCTAGCAGCATCGGCACGTCAGCCGCCATCTTAAGAGGATACCATAGTCATGAGATAGTAGCGAAATAGTGTTTCAACACGTTTTTCTTCATTTTTCTTCCTCTTTGGAAACAAACACTAAAAGCAGATTCTGGTGAGCGGTTTCCTACAGTGATGGCAAGACTTGCTGTTATTGCTTATAGTAAGGGAGGAGCCCTTATTATGAAACAGTGCCTATTATGAAACACCTTGCTCGGCGAAACTGAATAACTTTTCCAAATTCCGCCTGTGCAGTAATGTAGAGCTACTTCAGTGAGCCGTATTTCCGGTACAAGAATGTCAGGAGTGATGAAAATGAAAACACGCCAAGAAAATGTGATTTTTGACCCTTCTGCATCTAATTTTTCGCCATTTTGAAACACCTACATCAACATTCAGTTTTGTGATTAAAAAAAAAAAAAAATAGCCACTCTTGTCATGAAGAGCAATCTTCGGATATCAGATAACCAGCGGCAATCGTTTTGGTTCTCTTTTTGTTGTTTTGGAGGCACGCATTTTCCTGGAGAGGTATCTTGTTCATGAAACACAACGAGCACCTAATATGAAACGTGTTTCATAATTAGAGCAGTGTTTCATGTAAGGAGCAGTGTTTGTCTAGCGTATAAATCGGAAACCATCCAGCCAGTTTGTTCAAAATTTCAGATGTTGATACTTTTTCTCAATACAGAGTATCCCACACCAGGATCATGCCACTTTGGTCAAGGTCAAGGTCACAACGGCTATGTATTATGTATGCCATTGTCCAGGCAATGTTACTGTAAACATCGAAACGATGTGATCCGAATGGCAAATTGTGATATTTTGTGACGACACAGAGCGTTGCATACCAAAATCTATTCACTGTGTAAAGGCGAAGGTCACAAAGGCCATATTTGTTTTGTGCTGAATTGTGTGCTGGGCAATATCTCAATAACCATTGGGCCTATTCAATCCAAATTTTAGATTATAGTATTTTACCATATCACACAATGCCATCAATCTTAAATGTGCCTCTACCTCAAGGTCAAGGTTATTGTTGCCATATCTTTCTTGCAGATTATTGAGAAGAGAATACCTCTGAAACCAATGTACTGATTTGCTCTGAATTTTTAGGAAAAGATCCCTTACCCTCATAGGTGATGTTTTTAGCAGAATGAATTCATGACCTGTAGGTGAAGGTCGCAGAGGTCATATTTGTGTGAGCCTTTGTGCAGGCAATATCTCTGAAACCACAGACCCGATTTTTTCCAACTTTTGTTTGATGATATTTGCATTTAACCCCTTCACAGCCGAGAAACTCTCAATAGGATCCATCTGCAAGACACATAGATCCTCATGAGCCTCGCGCGATCGCGGGGGCTCATGGCGATTTTGGCTCTTGCTGACACAACTGACATTATATTTATTTGACTTTTGAGGTTCCTTGGAACTGAATTAGGAAAGATTTCAGAGCAATATTTGCGTCTAGTGGTAGTGAAGAGAATAAAACAGATATTAAAAAACCAGGTTTATGTGGCTACATCACTTCAAGATGATGCCCACATTTGACGGGAATGCTTTCAGACAGACAAAATGGCGCATTACTGTCAGCGGGGAGGGTGTGGGGCTAAATAGTTGTTCCAAGAGCAAACCTTGTTGGCTTAGGTGTGACAGCAAATGTGAAACAATATAAATGTAGTCACCAATCGTCCATGCAGCACTCTTCAGCCGTCGTGTGTGTATGCGTTCGGTTTGTATAAGGCAATTTCTTAGGGGCTATAACATTCACAGACTTTAAACTCGACACAACTGTAGTTTACAAGAACAACTTTACCTATATATTTCACCTGTAGAAAAGATCAAGGTCATCCCAGGTCGATGTGTTTGTAAAGATTAGTCATTTTTTTTTTTGCACACAAATCTTTAAAAAGTTAACTTTGGGAGCAAAAGTTTGAAATTACGTAAGTATTCATTTTATACCACGAATACTATTGCGAATGACCTCTCTTTAAGGTATAGGGCAGTTTAACAACAACAAAAACAACAACAACAACAACAAAAAAAAAAAAAAAAAAAAAAAACAACAACCGTGCGGTAGATTCCGTAGACCTTTCCGTGGGAACTCTTCCTGTCGGCGGAGTCACGGCAGTTGCTGAGAATGTGAAGAGGTTTGAGGACTGTGACCTACAAATGCGCCACTTGTTGACTATCAAATGAGGGGCGGGTGGTGCTGGTGTTAGTGCGAGTGAGGGGTCGAGGGAAGGGGGAAAATAATTTATAATTATTTCTATCAATTATGTACTCGTCTATTTCAGGGACAACTCGTCACTCCTTGTCTTTTGAGATCTTATAGGAGTTGTTTCTCTTTGGTTTCCTGACGAATGCGCATGCGTTTTGTTTTGTTTCGTTTGAGTGAAAAGACAGACATTTCTGCGGCGGAGACCGGAGTTTCTACTTTCGTTTTCATTTGACCATGTAAAAATAAATTGAAAACCTCGTCTTCTTCGAAGGAAACAGGCAGTGGAGGTAAAGGAACATTCAACAATCAGCGAACGATGTGTAAACGTGTTTAAGCCTACATTTAATTGTCGGTTGGGGTTTTATTTACATCATGTGCCGAGCGTTTTGATCCGGGGCGTTCCGGCCCTTGACAAAATCTGCAACTTTCAGAAGGAAGCAGACTTCGTAGGTCTAACTGTTTTATGACCTTCAGAAAGTCTGTAGACGTGTATGCTAATTGTGCAACTGCTTAATCAGTATTTCAGTACTAAAAAAAAAAAAAAAAAAAACACTTCCCGCCGTGAGGTGGACATAGTCGGCCTGCACGGTGTTTAGCCATAACGCCCCGCTGTAAGGGGATGGACTGACCATGATAATTCAAGAGTAGTGCCAGATGAACTTGGCGCCTTCAGACGCCAAGCTCATCTGGCACTACCCTTGAATTATCACGCATAGGTCGGTTTATCTCCTGCAGCTGTTACGTCGTTGTTAGGTAACACCTCTAGTATTTTGAGGGGATAACTAATGAATGGGATGCAGCCTCAGTATCGATATCTCAGTACCGTCTATGACTAGACTGATTCAGTCTGCTGGTTGGGATGGCCATGACTGGTGGCAAGCTTGATGGAAAGCGGCACATTTTATCCACCAATCTCCATTTTGAGGCGTAATTGATCCTAGTCTTTCTGTCACAGGAAACGTTATTTCTGAATCTGAGACTGGGTTTTATTTTTTCTGCCGCTAGGTTTATTTTTTCAATGGTCAGTGGTTGATGCACTAGGTAATTGTGTTGGCAGTATCTCGGCATTCAGCCTGCACTCTTCTCACCTTGGCCAAGTCGAAGGCATTCAGTACTCTGCTGTTGCGTTACTTCAGGTAGTATGGCTGTTAACCAGGGCATTGCGTGGGTTCAGGCTGTGAGACTGATCCAGTGGTCTTTTTGTGTTCAGTGATCCATTTAGTTGCCATGTTGTGCTAATAGCCTTTGAGAGAGTCGTCCTAGAGCATTTCCACTGCAAGCTTCATGTTCTGAGTTGTCAAGTATGTACAGTTGTACGAGTGTAATTGTGGTGGCCATTTTGTTCGGCTGATTGTTTTCTCTAGTCCTGTGAGTTATTCTGTTTTCAAGCTGGATAGGCTGTTTGGGCAGTACTGCCTGTGACACTGACCTTAACCTATATCATACCGAGGCTAAAAGCTTCAAATTTGTACACTGCCATACATATGCAAGCTACATTATAGTACTTACAAATGAGGAAATAGACCAATAGCTTTAGTTCAAGGGTAGTGCCAAATAGATTGGAGCCTAGAGGCACCAAGCTACTCTGGCACTACCCTTTAACTATTTTAGTCAAACTTATTTCACAAACTGGTGTATTCCGAATGATAAGGGTTAAAGCTGATATTTAGTCTTTTTTTCCATCCTACGCATTTTAAAATATTCGGCTAGGGCCCTGTGCACACAAACTGAGTTTGCGAATCTTGAACTCCCTCAGCCAGGAACCTGCCATTATATAAGGCACACAGCAGATGTGGAGTCCAGTCCATTGCACACTGTAGACAGAGCATGAGGCTGAAGTCACAAGGGAACTCTAATCAGCTTTACCTATAGATGCATACACAGAAACTAATCCTGTAGCAGATGATACTGACAAATAACCAGCTTGGAAGACTTAAGAGCCACACTGCCTGTATCAGTTTTTCCTAACAGCAGTTGTCACAGCCCTATTCTACAGGTGCACATGGAGTGTGGGTGTCATGTATCAACCAGGTCTTGGTCAGTATCATCTGCTGCAGAATAAGTTCTTTTGTTTTCATCCCTTCACACGACCAATCTCTTTAGCGTAAACTGTACCACATGACCGAGCTACAAAAACCCTTGTAGCGAAAAATGGCGGACTTTTTGTAGCCCTCTTTATGACGCATCTTGGATGCGAGTTTTGTTCTAAATAAAAGATCACAAAAACGTTCTAAAGTAAAATGTTACTTGTGTTGTTCGAAACAACAAGCACACTACTGGAGATGGCAACATCATGAATCACAAGTCTATTATGTATAAATGTATATTTCTTTGATGTCTGGCGTGATGCAGGTCAGAAGATTTTTTCTTGATTTCTTTTACGAAAATTGTGGAGGAATGAAACAAATACGTTATTGGTAGCAGGGGCTTGCTGCACGGACCCTTGTAGGCCTTCGGGAGGTCAAAGGAACCATTGTACCCCTCAGGCCTTCGGGGTACAATGGTTCCTTTGACCTCCCGAAGGCCTACAAGGGTCCATGTAGCAAACCCTTGCTACCAATAACTTATAGTAAAGTTACGGTCTACGTAAAGCTATAAGGGGTTCACATGTAACTGCAGTGTATCTCGTATTCTGTGTGCACTGGCCATGACTGCATGTTATTTGTGCCATTAGTAGGTCACTGAAGTATATTATAACTTTATAAAATATAAGTTATTAGTAGCAGGGGTTTGCTACACAGACTTTTGAAGGCCTGAGAAGGTCATAGTAACCAATGTACCCTGAAGGCCCGAGGGGTACAATGATTTCTTTGACCTCCCTTGGGCCTATAAGGGCCTATTTGTTTTCACTCCTCCACTATATTCATAAAGTAGTCAACTGTCAAGTTGATACAACTTTGAATGTCTGTGGCTTTTGTGCTATCGCTGACCAAAATGCATGTTCTGGGCAAGACCCTGCAGTTGCAAGGAGTCCTGCCAACTTCATTTTGACTTTTTATGACCCACACTATCTACATATTGTCAAATTAATGCAGTTTAACAGTATGTTTCTCCGATTGTCGTTCACTCAAATAATAGTTCAGAATTTAATATTCGGCACTGAAGCAATGATCGTGTGACATTGACCTTGGTGCACCATTCTCAATTAAGGGAAGGCCTGCTCTATTTTTAGTCTCACGTTTTGATGGAATATGTTGAAACTTGGATGCTGTCATTATAAAAACAACTCGAGAGTGTGCATTAATTGTTTTGAACTTTGCTAAGAAGCTTCGCTTTTTGGTGCACGTCTTTCTCTTCTTGTCAAACAAAGCTGGTATTAAAGATTCGAAAAGTTTGCCATTAGTTGCTACAATAGTACAAAGCTTTTGTAGCTTGGTCACATGGTACGTTTGCGCTGAAAGGATTGGTTGTGTGACGTAGGGATGAAAACAAAGTGTTTTCACAGTGCTGGGTTTTGGTGAAGACATTTTTGCCTTTTAGGGCTTCACTGAGCTGCAAGTTGAGCATTGTTTTGCTTTATGTGCCAGTGACCAAGTCGTGTGTTAGGTTGGGGCGAGTCTCCCATTTTGCACACATTAACATGTGCATGCACACACACAATCTATAGTTGAATACCCAAGCAACACTAATACACAACCACATACTGAAACAAAGTACATATTAATATTTATTATTGCTTCATACAAACATACATGGTTTACATAATGTACAGAAGTATCTTGGTGGATAAATTACATGACTCACATTGTTTTTCTAACCAATTTCTGGAGTACACTGTGTACTGCCAATACAATGAACAACACATTAAAACTTCAAACATTCTTCTCCAGGTATCTTTACACACTAAATGTGTGCAGGTCTATGATTTTAGATCTTGTGGCTCTTGGCTGTAATTAAGGTCCAAAATCACACACCTGAATACATTATTTTCTCTTTAAAAAAAAACTTATTTCACCCCATAAAATGTAATCAAGGCAGCTTTCATCAAGTTGCTCCAACTTTTTGAATGGGAGAAAAGTGTTTTGCACACAATAAATTCTGGGTCACATTATCTTAAATTCAATGGCTGCCTGTGTAGGTGCAGAGAATAAACATACATCCTTCAAAAAAAATCCAACATCACTCACTTCCATTGTTTTCTTTCCGCAAGGCGTCAGCACCAGTCACATAATACACAAGAGTAACATGCAGCGTTGCAACAGTATTAACAGTACATGCACATTGATCAAACAGGTAAAATGCATGTAAGAGCGTTCCCTTGTCTGTAATTATGTGCCTTATGCTGATGAGCCGCAAGGTCCCAAAATCACAGAAAAGCACACATCATTGACATGACTGCAAAACCTTGTGTCTGACACATTTTACGTGTCGTATACAAGGTTTTCCAGTAAACCCTTTGCATGTCAGTAGTGATTTTTGTCGCAATGATACCCACAGGAATCATTGCAACAAAAACTGCTACCAGTATGGAAAAGGTTAAATCAACGATGCACTCCAGCACAGAAGACCATGAGTCAGGTACATAGATCTGTCTGAACACCAACATTTGTGGGGGCTTATGAAATCTTGCCGACTGCTTTTATCTGTTTAATAAAAAATGCAGATCACTAGGTGTTCCATCTACAACAGTATTGGCTACATTCTCTCAAATTGGGGAGGTCCGTGGCGCAGTGGTTAAGGCGCCTGCCACCAATGCTAAAGGTGCCAGGTTCGATTATGGGTTCCGGCGTCGGATTTTTCTCCTCTAGTAAGTGTCACCGTTAATTCGGGCGGACTGTCGGGGGTTCTTTCTCCGGGTACTCCGGCTCTTCCTCCCCCTCCACTTTGGTATCATCTTCAGCCCACTTAATCAAATTTCAAATACAAACGATTTTGAATTTCCAAAAACTTCAGTAGCTCGCTCGAGCTGCCCTTAGCACCACGTGAATGTTCTGTGTTTACGTAAAGTGTGTGAGTGAATGCGCGTGATTCACGTGAGCGTGCTTGTTGGGTTCAGTTCGCGGCGGCGCTTTGAGCCGATTTTCAATTGGGATAAAGCGCCTATTTACTGCGCTTATTATTATTATTAAATTCTGCTAGGGTTTTACAAACAAGTACTAGTTGAACAGCACATGTGCAAGCATTTAAATGACTGATGTGAATTTCATACGTAAGTATGTAAAGAGGAAACAATTATCCGATGTAAATGCGCGATTCTTTGCGGATGAAAAATAATCTTTTTTCTATGTTCATAGAAAGTTTATGCCTTCTATGTCTTCACATTTACTTTTATGGTACCAGGCATATGCCCTACCGTGTCTGTATTACTTGTGAAAACTTGTCCACTTAACCCATAATGCCCTGAAAGACCGACAGGATGTGGATCAACCATGGTATTTCAAGGTTGGTTTCAGAATAGCTCGGCACCTATAGGCGCTAAGCTATTCTGACACCAACCTTGAAATATCATGGTCGATTTGTCTCCAGAACTGTGATATAGACCTCAGAGGGTATCTACAAAATTTCATAATTTTGTCCTCAGGGCATAAGGAGTTAAACCTTTGGGTGTAGCTAGCATATCTTGTTGAGGTCCTGTAGGAACCATCTCTACCAGATGCCATACTTGACACTCAAAGGGTTATAATGCAGAAAAAAATCACAACTGGTAGACATGCACATCTACCTCACTAGCGTACTGGTGCACTGAAGTTGCATTAAAAAAATCCAGTCTTGCACCCTTTTCGCAAGATCAACACAAATGGGCAGTGATTAAAAGGAAAAATGTGAGGTATCAAAATGTATAATATCAAGAAAAGAGCTATTATGGCCACATTTAATATCTAAGTCCACATTTCGGTCTGTTTTCAAGTACTATACCAATACATGGACTGTTCATCCGCATTTTATTTTAAGGACTGCAAACATGATCATACTGCAAAACTGCCTGTCGTAATAAGAAACACCTTTCCAATATTCTAGCTTGAACATCAAGCAACACCTGACAAAGCCATAACACATAAACCTTTCCTGGGAGTTCTATTCTGTCATTTCACTGCACAACATTTTATAAAGCACTTGATGATACTCGAGAAAAAACATCGAAAGAACTTCTTTTGTGGACATCAGGCATCTTAACGGGGAAAAGAAAATGTCATGAGAACAACCATGATGCACAACCGTTTAAGACAGAAAGCTCTAAAGCTGGCTATGATGGCTAGAATATAAATAAATGCACCATCTGTTCATTCTTAGCAAGGTGAAAATTCAATGTATACCCTTCAGCCAATCTCTGACAACCGCAAGACGCTTACAAAAAATCCATACCAAAAAGGTGATTGCCAAGCATGTAAACTGCAGAAAAGAAAGCAAAGAATAAAGAAACACGCTTAGAAAAGACTGTTACAACTGTCTTTTCTAAGCGTGTTCCTTTCTTCATTTGGGTTCTTCTTTGCAGATCTTTAGTTGCTGATGATCCTCTACATTTTCTCGAGCTTGTGAGAATCTTCGTTTCCTGCTTGCAGGGATTCAGCCCAAGGGGTGTGGCCTGCAATGAAAGATGCAGGCTTAGTTCTAATTTATAGAGCTTGCTCATTAGCACAATCAAAGGCAGTCCTGCAAAATCTCCTCCACGGACCATCACAATTGTAAGCCAGGTGTTCGAAAAGGCTGCCGGTGCACACACACACACACACAACACAAGCAAGTAGCATTGATCATGTCGCTGAACACTAGGTTCATGAAAAACAAAGGCACCAAGCTTCACACACAACCATCAGGAGATTATAAGAACGCTACATTCTTCAATACTATTGATATACCCATTGTATTACTACACTTAACCTCTGGTCGTCAAGAATATATTTCTTTAAAGAACGATTTCTTTTGCAGTACACACATTTCATATCTCTATGGGCATCGGTCATGACAGGTGTTCCCTGGCATTCTACCTGTTTGACTTCTCATATGGAAATTCATGTGCTAGGCAGCTGAGAACAATAGTATCAAGTTTCGTCTGCATCTTCCGATACCACCAGAGTTCATAATTCACTACACAAATTGTGCGTGACTATGCAAGCATGAAATTAACACAAGGTAGCTGCGAGTTAGGCTCTGGAAGGCCACGATCCGTGTCCCCATCTGAGTTTAAGTTGTTCCAATACTGCTATGGAAGCCAATGCTGACAGGGGATGGTTGGAAATGACTGCACTCATTCAGTCATAGCAGACGCCTACAGCAGGAGATGAACAGGCAATGGTATTTAACCCTCTTGACCATGCAGTTATGCATACAGTACTGATGGCTGCATGTATCAGGTTAAAAGTAGTGTCCTTCAGTGGACAACATAAAGACTGATCCATGTGTGATGTGCTGACGAGACATGAAGAAAATCTCCATAGACTGCAAGTTTCCGCAGACTAAAACTTCCATGGACTGCAAGTTTCTGTGGACTAAAATTTCCATGGACTGCAAGTTCTTATGGATTGATAGTTTCCATGGCTAAATGATGTGATAGGAGGATGGTGGTGATGAAGAGGTCACACAGCCTGTGGGTTAGCGTTTCTCCTCCTCTCCTGGCCCCCCATCCTCATCTGTCATGACCGTGACCAGCGAGCCCACTGCTTGTCCCACTTCACCAGCCATATGGAACAGCTCACCGACATTCCCTGAAACAAAAAATTGTATGAACACGAGGCTGCTGCCTATACTATTGGTAACCCCTTCTGCATGAAGCCATCAGTACTGTTTACACTTACAGTACCATACATACACACAACTTCCCCTCCCCTGGAAAAAAACAAAACAAAACCTCACTCTGAGAAAATCAAACCTCCTCTCTAAGAAAACAAACCAAAAAAACCTCCTCTCCCCTCCCTCGGGAAACAAAAACCTCTTCTCCCCTCCCGCAAAAAACGAAACAAAACTTTCTACTCTCCCCTCTTTCAAACAACAAAACAAGAATGAAAACCACCTTTCCCCTCCCTCAGGAAACGAAAACCTCTTCTCCCCTCCCACAAGAAACGAAACAAAACTTTCTACTCTCCCTTCTTTCAAACAACAAAACAAGAATGAAATCCACCTCTCTTTCAGAGAAAGAAAACCGTTTCTCCTCTGTCTCTAAGAAAAACAAAACCTTGTCTCAGAAAACGACAACCCAAAAAAAAACCTGTCCGTCTAAAAAATAAAAAAAAACTTCTCTCCCTCCTCCCCCTCCCCCCCCCCCCAAGAAAAAAAAAAAAAATGCTGATCACAGCACATGAACATTTTAAGGTCCTCGAGCCAACATCGGCCTGAGGACAGCTTAGTGGGATAACAAATGCAGAACACGTATAGGAGAAGTATTGCCACTGCATACCTCTAGCTTTTTCCGCAGCCACATGTCGAGGACTGCTCCCATTAATGGCGGACACATCAACATCATCAGCACCTGTGGCCCCTAAAGAATGACATACAAAAATATATACCTGGTATCAAGTGCGATCAAAAGTTATTTTTAGCTAAAAATCAAAGCAGCTACACCGGGACAACCCTATTCCAATATGATTGACGTCCTTGTGCATGTAGCCACCAGTACTGCGTGCACAGTGAATCAACTCTGTCTCCCTTTAACTCATTCAAGGTGCCCCTATCAACAGCTGCAGAAGCATCATACATGTATAGCGTTGTCGATGATAATGCTCTGCTAATACTTAAATGTGTTAACCCTCTCAGCCCCAAGGTCCCAATTCTCAAATTTTGGAGGTGTTGCCTAACGACTATGTACCGGTTGGAGGAGATGGCTTGACCATGATAATTCAAGTGCCTGAAGGCGCCAAGCTAATCTGGCACTACTCTTGAATTATCATGGTCAAGCCATCTCAATCTGTAGGGATCTGGGGCTAAAAGGGTAAACAAGACAATCAAGACATACACAAGGGGTGGGCTGTAGGTGGAAGTGTGCAATGCAGTTGAAGTGTGCAATGCAGTTGAAGTGTGCAATGCAGTTAATGCGATGGGAATTTTATAAGAACAAGTGCATTTCACTATGCAATTTAGGTTTAATACTGTTTCTAGAGATGGATGCAAGTGTTTTTAGGAATGCATGCGGCTGTGTGACCGAGCGACATTTTAACATATATTTATACACATTTCTTTTTTATGATGTGATAAACCCGCGCAACAATTTTCCACCTTGTGGACAATACAGGATATCTTATCTTATATCTTATCTTCTTTTAATGTCTTGACTGCTGAGCAAATGTGAACATGATCCAACTGCAAGAGACACAAATCCTCATGAGCCTCTGCAGTTGCAGGGGCTCATGAGGAATGTGCCTCTTGCTTAGACCAATTTGTATCTGTGTCTCTTGGATGGATGTGGCTTTTGGTTGTTGAATGAACACAGAAACCAAATATATGTCAGAGTTCAGAAACCAATATACGTGGGAGTTGAGAAAGCAAGTATATGTCCAGTGGCAGGGAAGGGGTTAAATCAAAGTTACCTGAGGAGTGCCCATTTATGTGTGGCATGGATTCAGCAGTGGGTGTGAATCTGTAGCGCGCGGGGCCCCCTGGCAGGGAACTCTGAGAGGAGGAGGGCGTGGTGGTCATTGGAGTGCTGCGGGATGAGGAGTTGATGGAGGCAAAGCTGCGATCTCCCTGAGGCTGAAGCAGACAAAACACTCGCTGACTGACACACTACAGAATGCCAACAACTGACACCAGGACTGTAATGAAACCTGAAGAAACTAAATGTGCAGCATTCATACTGTGCTTTGCAATGCTGAAAGTCAGCAACAACTGAGGGAAATAACATGAGCTGGCAATTATGCAAATACAGAGAGGAATGTGAGGATTGATGTGCCAGTGGGGTGAGAAAAATGATTATTTTCTCCAAGCATTGTAGACATGAAATTTGTGTGAGAAAGTTATTTATTTAACCCATTCAGCCCTGACACACTACAGCAGGAGGTGGGTCAACCATGATAATTCAAGGATAGTGCCAGATCAGCTTGGCGCCGACAGCCAAGGCTGAATTTAGAATTTCCTGCTTTGTGTGTTTCCATGTGCCTGTAAGTATAAGCTAGGTGCACACCTGGTCCAGTAACTGCCGAAGTCGCGCCAGCTGCGCCTCCAACTGCTGATTGTGGTCCTCTAGGATCCTCATGCGGGCCTCCAGCCGTCCCTTGTGCTGCCGCAACAACTTGGCCTCCGCCAGCATCTCTTCGTCACGGATGCTGCCACTCATGTTGATGCCATCCTCTGACAACGCTGCGCTGCCCTCTCGTGACTCGCGGGCCTGGCGCAGTCGATTGTACTCTTCCTGTAGTGTTCTGTGGTACAAAGGAATGAGGGAGAATAAGCACTAATGCTCCTTATTGCAATGATAATTATATGGACAGCAACAAGGTGAATACAGTTACAGAAAACACAACGAAAGCATCTTGTTACATCTGATGATTGTAATAAATGAAGGAATTTAAGCAGAAAAGTGTTGCCATATCAGACTTCATTAAAAATAATGTTGACTACATACAGGTTGTATAAGCAACATCGACTACTACATACAGCATTATCATGTTGTACCTACCAGTATCATTACAATGGGTTGGGTGTAAAGATTAACACACCTTTGACGTGCTGCATTTGGATGTGTGGCTTAACTCATATGGCATAAGCTGCACATCCAGATGCGCCTGGCCACGAATGAGTTAATGTCTAGACCAGCACACAGTCCTATGTGACACATGGTCTGCTCATCATGTACCTATTTTCCTGCTCCAGTTCCTTGATGGTGGCCTCCAGCTCCTGCTGTTGGTCTGCATCCACCGCCATCATGATCTGCATGGGACTCTTTAGCTGAAGACAAAATGCAGGTTACATTTAACCCCTACAAGCATGCAGCCACCGGTACAGTAAACGAAAAGGGGGTTAAAATGTGGGGCCAGTTGCATGAGTGAGCTTAGTCCTGCACCAGCCACTAAGCATGGTGCTCCGCTATAGCGCCACAACACTCACCCCGCTATAGCGGAGCACCTTGCTTAGTGGCTGGTGCAGGTCTAAGCTCACTCACGCAACTGACCCAAAGTTTTTTAAATACACAGACAGAACACATGCGTCACATTTAAACTGCATTATTTACAGTACCATCCATTATCTGCTGATGACATAGCGGAACAATAGAGATCTGGTAGTTGGTGTGACAAAGCAAGTGGCTGAGCAAACAGGCTGCAAAAAGGCTTCGAGTGTATACATGTCGTGGATGATTAGTTCAGTTGTTTGAAAATAAATATTTGTCACATAGTGAAAGCTATCTCACCACTGCTCTGCGGCCGCTTTGTCGCTCAACTATATGGTTATACATCTAAGGATGGAATACACGTCTCAAATATAAACTGCCAACACAACAATTGCACTCATTAGCTGTGCCAGTTTTTTCCCCTAGGGAAAAAGAGGGGATCCATTTTCCCATGGGCTATGTTTAACCCATTAAGGCCCAAAGCCCTTTAGCAGGTGATAGATCAACAATGATAATTCAAGGGCAGTGCCAGATAAGCTTGGTGCCCTCAGGCGGCAAGCTAATCTGGCACTACCCTTGAATTTTCATGGTCGATTCATCTCCTGCAACTGTCACGTAAGCGATGGGCGACATCTCCAAAATCTGGGAAAAGTGCCGTGAGGCTTAACTCATTGTACCCCAACACCGAAATCCCCAAATTTTGCCGTTGTCTTCTGAAGACTGCACTCTAGTGCAGGACACAGATCGACCATGATAGTTCAAGGGTGATGCCAGAATAAGCTTGGCGCCCATAGGCGCCAAGCTATTCTGGCATCACCCTTGAACTGTCATGGTCGATCCTTATCTTGCTGTGGTGTGTCTGGGGTAGAATGAGTTAAGATAAAGGGTTAAAACATGACAGGCATACACGTGTGCACACACACTAATTGCAGCAAACGGGTCAACTCACTGCTTGTGCGGAGGGGTCTCCATTTAGACTTGAGCAATACTGGGCGATCAAGTGATGCTCATCTTCTCTGTGAACAGACAATCTGAAACAAGTCGATACCCTGTGAGGAAGCAAGCCCTCATGCCAGCTTTGGCTGTAGCTGCCCGCACACAGCTGTGTTAGGCGAACTACAGCCCAAGGACTGTTGACTTGTTGGGTAAATGTGCTGCTGTGTGATTCTTGGCCTTACAATGGTGTGGTCCAACATCACAGACCAACTCTCAAAGGTTAACCCATTTAACCCCAACAAACTACAGCAGGAGATGGGTCTATCATGATAATGCAAGTGTAGTGCCAGATTAGCTGGGTGCCAAACAAATCCTGCATTACCCTTGAATTATGGTCAATCCATCTCCTTCACATCGTACGTGCAGTCATTGCATGACACCTCCAAAATTTGGGACATGTGGTTAAATGGTTAACCCTCTTGTGCATGCAACCACCAAACCTGTTAACCCTTTTGCTCTTGGTAATGCTTTTTGTCACGATGAGTCCTGCAGGATTCACCATGACAAAAAATGCCATTGACAGCCAAAGGGTTAACAGGTGGTGGATGCCTGCACAAGAGGGTTCATACACATCACACACATATATATATATATATATATATATATATATATATATATATATATATATATATATATATATATATATATATATATATAATTTTGCTTCTGCACAAATTTGTGAGTCAACTTACGAGTCTGGTGAGGAGCAGTTCTGTCGTTGTTCTACTTCTGCTAACCTGGAAACAAATAATTGATACAATGCAGAACATGAATTGAATGAGCTGTGACCTCGGCAAAAGGAACATAAATGCATGTAGTTGGCAAAAGCACGAGGCATTGATCATTGTGAGCCACTGCATGCTGCCTCTTGGTTGCCACGCCACGTAAGGTGGTGAAATGAAGGATTTGTCTCTCTAATTATACAAACACAGTCTGTCTAATTATACAAACATGTTGGGGATTTAACCCATATCATACTGAGGCTAAAAGCTTCAAATTTGTACACTGTCATATGCAAGCTACATTATAGTACTTATAGATAAGGATATAGACCAATGGCTTTAGTTCAAGGGTGGTACCAGAATACCTTGGCGCCTAGAGGCGCCAAGCTATTCTGGCACTACCCTCTTAGTCAAACGTATTTCACACACTGGTGTATTCCGAATGATAAGGGTTAAAAAAAATAAAAAATTGTCAGCTTCTTGTTGGTCACCCAAATGATGTACTCCAGGAACTGAATGTCTGAAGTTCTGTGTGAATTAGTATTTTCATACTTGCTGTAGTAACCAATAGAGAAAATTTAATAACCGAGTTATGAGTGTTCACCAATTCACCATTGTGTGAAATAAAAAGGAAAAAAAAATGGTCATACATACCTAGAGGCATACAGCTCAAGCCGCGAATGCATGTCTTGAGAAATGCTGTGCTGAGGCGAAGGGGCCGGGCTGAAACACACACACAAACAAGCTTAGACATGCATTCAACAAAGCAATACGGTAACCAGCGGACTCCTGGAATGGGACAACAAAATAATCTATCCATTTACTGTCTAGTAAGAAGCATATCCATGTTGTGTCCAATGTGTATTTTACAATAGGTTTAGTTCAAACAAGAGTTGCCTTACAAAAACACTATCTATATTTAAGACTAAATTTCATCAACACTGGCTACTCCATAATCCTCCTCTAGCGATTGCAGGTAATGAATCAACCTTGCCTCATTCGAGATGTGCAGTGTGTGGCTTTGCAGCAAACAACCGCGAAGCATTTTATTTGTTCGATTTATCACACGACTTCAACGATTGAATAAGTGTTCCCAATACCAGGTGCCAAGTCCATAAGGCACTACCTGTATCTATCATGGTGAACCTGTCAACCAATGCAGCAACGTTTCTCACGTTGCCATTCTATGAACAGCTGACGTATTGCGTCCGTAGGCCTGAACGGACAATTGTGAGTAAAAGGTCTTACCTCAGGCTGATGTCAGACGCAGCTGGCCTGTGCACAGTCATGCACAGGCCAACTGCGGCCGAAGTCAGCCCGATGACCTTTTGCAGACTAATTCACATACGGAATTTACAGCACCGGGGGCCAGTTGCATGAGTGAGCTTAGTCCTGCACCAGCCACTAAGCACACCTTGCTCAGAGGCTGGTTGCAGGAGGCCGGGACTAAGCTCGCTCATGCAACTGGCCCCAGGTTTTAAATTCGACCCATTCGACCCTGTGAAGCTCCAGCGTTCTCTTGAGACGTCTCCATTTCAGATCAATGGCTTGGCGCTAATAGCGACTGAGCCGTCTTCAGTGAGGGATGCGCAATTCGAACACACCCATTCAAAATGGATCTGTAGGCTAAAAGCAGAAATTTATGCAGGGAAGTGGTGACAGAGTAATCGGCTAGTCAGTTTACACAAGTACAAATCTGCAAGAGGTGTGGACTGAAGAACCTCAAATAATAACTACTGCCCTAGCTGGGCTTACAGTTGCATTAGCGAGCTTCCAGCCATCTGCTTCATGGCAGGTTTTGGTTGCTAAACAACAGGGGCCAGCATAGCGGCGCACCTTGCTTAGTGGCTGGCGCAGGACTAAGCTCGCTCATGCAACTGGCTCCTGGTTATCAATGCTGTCTTGCCTAATTCAAGACTTTTCTATTCTTTTCACAATCCACGTGAGCAGGCACATGCCAGAGGTTTATACTGCCGTTTAAGCATAACGGAAAGAACTCTGATGCATACAAAGGAGAAGAAGAGCAGTACTAGAAACGTCTTTAATTAACTCATTCTACCCCAAGACTGAAATCCCCAAATTTTGCCATTGTCCTCTGAAGACTGCATTGCAGTGCAGGACACAGAGTGACCATGATAGTTCAAGGGTGATGCCAGAATAGCTTGGCGCCCATAGGCGCCAAGCTATTCTGGCATCACCCTTGAACTATCATGGTCGATCCTTATCTTGCTGTGGTGTGTCTGGGGTAGAATGGGTTAAACGGCATTCACACTTGGATTTTGTCCAATTACTGCAAGACCTACTAAGGAGGACATAATGCAAACGATTACCCCTTTACTGCCTGAAGAAGGTCACTTTAAATCCTGTGCAAGCCACTTTAAACAAGGCCCTCCCCTACAAGACTGCTTCAGTGATTCACCCTGAAGTCACGTCAGCGTGAATTCCTCTTATTCAGCTCTAGTATAAACTACGAATGGAAAATGATAGTTCAAGGGTGTGATAATGGACGGTCCGTGCCAGCCAGAACAGTCTACAGGCGCCAATCTCTTCTGGAACCACCCTTCAGCCCTCATGGTCGGTCAAGGTACATGCATTTGATATTGTTAAGACAAAAACTCCAAAACTGATGTGCAAATGTTTGGTAGGCAATGACCATGCTGTTCTGACACTGACCACCCTTGAACGATCACGGTAATCCAGGCAGTCACCCTTTTAGTCTGGAATCCATCTCCTGTTGTAGTTTATCAGCTCTGAATGGGTTAATTAACAGCAATCCACGCGGCATATAATGACACAATGAATCTCCACAATCCCTATCCACGCAGACAGAGCCACAATGGTTGCACGATTGCTTGTACACAGATTTCTACCCTTATTTTGTCTGGAGTTTGATACCATGGTTTTGTACCGGTAGATCGATTCTCTTAATACGGCGATATTGCGCTGCAGTGTCACGGCAAATGGTAGTGTATCGGTTGCCAATGTTAATGAAATCACCCTGATTGTAAAACGCTCAAAATACGCTCTGGTCGAGTGCGCTGCTGGAGAGCTGATGCCACACTGGTTGTCTTCCACGATTCCCTATCGTTGAGAAGCGGTAACAAATCGCGGGGGGACAACCACCGAGTGTGGCTTTAGACTTTACAGATTAACTCATTGTGCCCGAGGTACGAAATACCTGCATTTTGGAGTTATCTTCCGAGGACTGCATTACAATTCAGGAGACAGATCGACCATGATAGTTCAAGGGTGGTGGCAGAATAGCTTGGCGCCTATAGGCGCCAAGCTTTTCTGCCACCACCCTTGAACTATCATGGTCGAGCCATATCATCTTGCTGTGGCGTGTCGCGGGCAGAATGAGTTATTAGACCTACCAAACCTTACGACCACCTGCACTGAGCACAGCACGGCCTGACTGTCTAACTAGTATAAAGAAACCCGCACATAGCTCAACCCTTTTTATCCTGATGCACTTGCTTGAAATACATTTGACTATGATAGCTCAGTAGTTCAAGGGTGATACCAGAATAGCTTGGTGCCTGAAGCGCCAAGCTATTCTGGCACCACCTTTGAACTGAAATGGCTGAGTCTAGCTCCTAATCCGTAATGTAGCCTTCACAGGACAATAAGCACATTTAAAAAAAAAAAAAAGTCTCAGGATATAATGGGTCAACGCATATGCAACCCTGTGTATTGTGACCACTTTCCGTCTGTAACCATCGTGCTTCTCCAGCACCACGGATACCTCAGTTTTAGAAGTCGGTACACAGTCATCGATAATTTTAACCCATTTAGCCCCCGACGCACTACAACAGGTAATGGATTGACATAACAGTTCAAGGGTAGTGCCTGATTAGCTTGGCGCCTGATGGCGCCAAGCTAATCTGTCACTGACTATCCTTGAATTATCATTGATCCGTCACCTGCAGCTGACGACTCCAAAATTTGGGAAATGCGGCCGTGGGGTTGTCCGGGTTAAACACTGAGACTGGAGAACCGTCTCTTCCATCGAGCGCTATCGCCAGTTATTTAGCAGTCAAGGTGTTAAACAATTATATTCCACACACTGCCAACTTGTATCTTCTGTTCAGTCTTCTCTCCATCCGAAAGTACTAGCACCGGCAGTTTTTGTCTGCGATATATCGACGACTTTAGTATTGCCTCCTTGTCACCAAGTACTGAATATCCCTTTCAGAAATTGCTAACCTCTCCAAGTGCTGTTAATGGGAAGACCCTGCGGCAGCCCTAAAAAATTAATCATTTCACGAGCTGCTGAGGCAGTAAACCAGACCAGATGACGAAACAAAAAGAACGAAAAAAGGTTGATGAGACAGAGCGAATCATGAGAGAAGCACTGGCTCACACTAGCCGATCAATAGTCGGCACCAGTCACAACAAAGCACACGGAAAAGTGCCCGACAGAATTCTTGCTTTCGGCCGATTTAACACCGACACACTGTGGCCCCATATGAACAAAGGCTGAAACCAGAAAGATTCTGCGCTCAGAGAAAACTACAAAGAGGCATAGATCCTCATGAGCCCCCGCATTGCGGGGGCTCATGAGGATCTATGCCTCTTGGTGAACAATTTATACATCACATCTGACACACATTAACTGATTTGACATACTTTTGTGTCCCAAAGCTCGATCCATTACCAGACCACAAAAGCTAAAATCAGGGAGAGTTTGCATTCAGAGGAAACGACACCAACAAACGCAACACATTTGCACGTAGCATAGGCGCTCATCCTAAGCCCTCGCAATGGCGGGGGCTCATGAAGATCTACGCCTCTTGAAATCAGTTTTGATTAGTATTCCGGCCATAGCGCACTCAATGAATTATCAAAACAAAAACAAAAACAAAAAACAACCCTAATGGGAATGAGCTGCAATAAAACGCGGCCGTCATTAACAGCACACAAACACTAGCACAATGATACCTGGGATTTTCTGCTGATGGAAATCTCGTTTTGCATTTCCACACTGTAACACGACAAAGGTTTTCACGTCAAGCGCTCGATCACATGGAAAACGAGTCCAGACTAACGATATGATTGTACATTGATTGTACATTGCTTAACGTCCCGACAGCAACAAGGCTTTCTCAGGACGTGCCTGCACTGCTTGTGAAAAAAAAAGTAAACAGAAAATTGAATGTATGTCGCCAGCCGGTCAAATACGTTAAATAAACCTACAACATGGGGCCTAAATAAAGCTAAGACCATTTAGCAACACACATCCAATATCAAGAGCTACAGGCAGTGCAGACAGTAGGGAGAGTTTTAAAAAGGCAAATACAGGTGAATAGACAAAGGGTAGACAGAGCCAGTAGGGTTAATTGCTTCTGAGATCGATTTACCTATTTCTGCCATTGTCAACAACGTCCATGTCTGCATTTTAAACTCCGGTCTAACATAATGCTGACTCAGTACAGTCCACCGGCAAATAAACGTTTTTGGAAGAAAAACTGACTGGATTTGCTTTAACACATTCTGCTCCAGGACCGAAATCCGCAAATTTTGAAGTTGCCCTCTGAAGACTGTATTACACTTCTAGAAACAGATCGAGCGTGATAGTTCAAGGGTTGTGCCAGAATAGCTTGGTGCCTATGGGCTATTCTGACACAACCCTTGAACTATCACGCTCGATCCATGTCTTGCCATGGCGTGTCAGAGTTGAATGAGTTAACACGTACAATGCCGTGCACGTAACAAAAAAACGTCACAAGTAAAACTTGACGCATAACCTGCCAGTACACCAATAATCTACGAAATCACATATACAGAGAAATATACGTACAACAAAGTTAACCCTTTGTCTGTCGGCAGCGCTTTTGTCGTGAAGATTCCTGCAAGGATTATGGCGTCAAAAAGTGCTGCCGACAGCTAAAGGGTTACAGTGAGACACATACAGGCAGGCGGAGAAAGCGGCGACCAATCCTCTGTGACAGCGAATCATGGCTGACACTGGCGACCACACAAAGCGGCCGACGGAACAAGACTGATAGCTACTTCAAGAAATGAACAAGCAAACACTTCTCTCTTACAGCCGACAGGGTGACACAAACATTGACCAGCCCTCCATCTTCAACAGACATAGATCATCATCGAGCCTCTGTAGGCTGCAGGGGTTTAGAGGATCCATGTCTCATGCTGGTAAGAAATTGATTTGAGATCACGAAAACGGCGACCTTAGCAGAAACAGCTTCCACCTCCGCGCGATATAGATCCCCTCCCCCCCCCCCCCCCCCCCCCCCCCGGGAAATGCTGCCGAGGCCTCTCGAGGCTCTATGCCTCTTTCTGACGAGCTGCCGGAGTGCCAGAGGGTCTATGCCTCTTGCTGGCAAGAAACTCCTAAATAAACAATGATCTCACCACCCAACTGCCCGAGTTTCCAAAAAGCAGGCTGGCCTACAGGTTGTGGGGGCTCATGAGAATACATTGTGCATCTCTTGCTGACAAACGCCCGTGCGTAACTGGTCACTGGGCCGATGTTGACCCACGCACAAACTTATGTGTCAACGGCGGCCGACATCGGCCCAATGACTATTTTGCGCACTGTGAATGCACCTAACCTCCTTGTGCATGCAGCCATCGGTTGTGTAAACAGTACCAGTAGCTCTGCATGCACGAGGGGTTTGATTGAATCTGATTTCCTCTCGTGATGAGGTGACTGGCGTTCGTGTCCCCTTAAAAGACAACATCGATCACGTGTCTGCGACAAACCAGTTGTCATTGATTTGGCGGCCCGCCTGCCGGTGGCTTAGTTGTCGTGTCAAACAAAAATCAGGAACCCCCCTCCTTCATCTTTTAATTATTTCTGCAGGATTTTCCAGAGGGCTGAAGAATCCAGCCTAAAAACTGCCCCCCCCCCCCCCCCCCACTCCACCCCATAGATTTTCTGGACCAAATCAAACTTTAAACTTTTTTTTTTTTTTAATTTGGTCAGAAACATTACCCACCCTCACTTCAATCCTCGGATCCAAACCAATATGCCAAAGGTCCTGGAACTGACGTCAGTCTAACCCTACAGTCCCAAATTTTGAAGATGAATCGACCATGGTAATTCAAGGATAGTGCCAGATTAGCTTGGCGCCTTATGGCGCCAATCTAATCTAGCACTACCCTTGAATTATCATGGTCGATCCATCTCCTGTTGTAGTGCGTCGGGGCTAAGTTAGTTAAACTGTCTGGCTGTTTATATGTTAAAGCACATTTTTGGGGGGTCTTAACCATAAACACCTATCACGTCCTTCCAACAGGACTGGCATGACATCACTTTTAAAAGTTGCCATCAGTGTGAAAATTGCCACTCAGTTCGCTGGTCTGTGACTCAGGACCTTACAAATGTAAAAGATGTAATTAAAAAAAACAAACAAACAAACAAACAAACAAACAAAAAACCCCCAAACAACCAACAAAACACAAACAAACAAAAACAAACAAACAGACGAACAATAAAAATGCTTTTCGACTTAAAAGTTCTCTTGATTACATATTTCATTTTCTCTCTCTATTCTTTATCTGAATTCAACAGGAAAAAAAAAAAAAAAAAAAAAAAAAAAATCACCTACCTCTCTAAACACTTAGCACGAAAATATCACCTACCTCTCTACCCACACATTGACCACAATGCACACTCTGCCCAAACAATCTATTATTGATCGTCACCACTGGCAACCATACCTCCATCCCCTCCGCCCCCCCCCCCCCCCCCCCACACACACACACCCACCTTCTCCCCAATCTCGCTTGTCCGCCCATCGCCCAAATGAAATTTCACGAAACCAGAGACAAATTATGGAGGCGGCTGTACACAAGTAATGTGGTTAACCCATTTAGCCCAGACGCCCCGCAGCAGGAGATGGGCCGACCATGAAAATTCAAGGGTAGTGCCTGATTAGCTTGGCGCCATTAGGCGCCAAGCTAATCTGGCACTACCCTTGAATTATCGTGGTCGGTCTATCTCCTGCATCTGGGACACAGTTGTTAGGTGACACCTCCAAAATGTAGGAAATGGCCACTTGGGGCTAAATGTGGTTAACTGATTTTCTGAGATGGGCATTTTCGGGTCACCTGTGTCTTCACGTCATGAATCTTTTCTGCCTGCAAGAGGCACAGATCCTCATGAGCCCCTGTGAGGTTGCCGGGGCTCACTAGCATCTATGCACTTTTAAAAAAAAAAGAGGCTATTTTTAACCTACGTTTCTACTAAGATGCTTCAGCGATTCTTTGTTTTATTTCAGCAAGGTTTAATTGGCATTTTAGAGTCAGCTGTGTCTCCTTTGATGTTTCAGCCAACATCTACTGTCTCAAGTGCCACAGATCATCATGAGGCCCTGCAGCTGCACTGGTTCATGTAGGTCTATGCCTCTTGTATATATAACTCGGTTTTAACAGACCACGATGCGTTGAGCATCACACTGTTGTAATGAGAATAAGACTGGAACTTCAGCGATGGGCGTGACCATGGGGACTGCCTGTAAATTGACTAGATAAAAACCGACAGGTAATAAAAACTGAACTGAATTGCCTGGGCGTTGACGATTATCTTTGATCTTTTGGCTATGTGTTTTTGGACTAAACATTTCTGTTAACAAAACAACAACAACAACAACAACAACAACAAAAAACAACAACAAAAAAAAAAGATGAGGAGGAAGGGTGTAATAACTGCTGTGCTGGCCCATTACATTCTGAGGCTGATTTTTAAAAATTGGCTCATTGCCTATTAAGGCTACATTACTTTAGGGGATAGATCAACCATTTTAGTTCAAGGGTGGTGCCAGAATAGCTTGGCGCCTCAGGCGCCAAGCTATTCTGGCACCACCTTTGAACTATTATAGTCAAATTTATTTCAAGCAATAGGTGTATCAGGATGAAAAGGGTTAAACAGCAACAACCTTGAGTGCATGTTGCTTCATACAATCAATGTGTGTGTGTGTGTGTGTGTGTGTGTGTGTGCGTGCACATGCATGCGCATGTTTGTGTGTGTACACATCAGATGTGAGGGAATGAGAACGTCACAATAACTACATCAAGAGTAAAGCAAATTCAGGAGACATCTAGAAAATGATAGTTCAAGGGTGGTGTCAGAATAGCTTGGCGCCTCTGCTTAGCTATTCTGGCACCATCCTTGAACTATCATTATCGTTCTTTCTTCTGTTGCATTGTGTCAGGGCTAATTGGAGTAACTGACAACAAATTTCTCACATCTCAGAATCATTTGCTAGTTAGCACATCATTCCAAAACATGAGAAATTGCACACATTCTAAGCATTTTTTCCAAACTCACCTCTCTAAGCTGTCCCCTTCTAACACAGTCTGAACAGGGAGGTATCCTAGCCGCGGGTGTTTCTTGAAATGCCGTTTGGACTTAAACTTGTTTCTGAACACTTTGGAGAAATCACGAACATCTTCTCCGGATGTTGTCTGAAAACAGTGAGAAAAATGGCAAAAAGTTAAAGCAAAGATATTTTTTCGTTTATGATAATTTTGAAATACAAGTACAGCAAAGTTGCCAGTACATTATTCCACATTCAACAATGCACAACATACACCCACCGTCATGTGCTCCCATCAAAACATTATTGCACCTCCATCCATGCAGATCAATCTACATCCATTCATTCACATTTACACACACACACATCAATATAAATGCACTCCCATTGGTATGCACACACACACATGCATGGCATTCAGATACCTGAAAATCCATCTCAATGCACACCTATTTATATCCACGTTCATATGCACCCAACCGTATCCACCCAAAAGAAAGAAAAAAAAAGAAAAAAAAAAGAGGAAGGGTGCAGTAACTGCTGTGTTAGCCCATTACATCCGGAGGCTAATTTTTAAAAATTGGCTTATTGTCCTATTAAGGCTACATTACATTATTAGGAGACAGAGCAACCACTTTAGTTCAAGGGTGGTGTCAGAATAGCTTGGTGCCCCAGGCGCCAAGCTATCCTGGCACCACCCTTGAACTCTTGTAGTCAAATTTACCACCCACCCATGCACACACACACATATCTGCAGCAACACATCCACACCCCTAGACAACATCCACCCCACCCACCATTCAAAATCACACACTACAGAAACACCGAGCAACATGAAGCCAACAAGTGACATAAATCTGCAAGACACAAAAAGATCTTCATGAACCCCTACAATTTGTAGATCTTTTTTGTCTCTTGCTGATCTGCTGCCCCTTCTTCCTCTCTGTTTTTATTTTTATTTACTTATTTTTGTTATTTGTTATTTTTTATTTTTTTTTGCGCCCTGAGCATGCTGCTAGCATGGAGTGGATGCGCATTACAAGTGGACATCATCATCATCATCTGTTTTCTCTTACCGCTGTGCAGTATTCCTGCATGGGATGACTGAGTTTGTGCCCCTTGACCACACGGCCGGAGAAGAAGCAGTTTTGGCACATATCAAAATTGAAGCACTTCAGACATCGATACCTGCAAAACAAGAAATTAAATAAAATATGCCTAAAAAAATGCCTTGAAGGAAACAATTATGGGCAGTCCCTTGTGACTAACCCAGGTGTTCACTCAAAAACATCCAAATTACTGGTTCTCAATTTAGTCCAACTTACTTAACCCTCATCATTCGGAATACACCAGTGTGTGAAATAAGTGTGACTAAAATAGTTCAAGGGTAGTGCCAGAATAGCTTGGCGCCTCTAGGCGCCAAGCTATTCTGGCACCACCCTTGAACTAAAGCCATTGGCCTATATCCTTATCTGTAAGTACTATAATGTAGCTTGCACATGGCAGTGTACAAATTTGAAGCTTTTAGCATCAGTATATGGGTTAGATAATTATATCAGAAGCACCAGTTAAGAGAGACAACAATCTGTGCATATAGCTGCCAACATCTGTGAACACACTGAGGGTAGACTAGGCCCTTCCTAACTGATTTAACCCACATCATTCTGAGGCTAAAAGCTTCAAATTTGTACACTGCCATATGCAAGCTACATTATAGTACTTACAGATAAGGATATAGACCTAAGGCTTTAGTTCAAGGGTGGTGCCAGAATAGCTTGGCGCCTAGAGGTGCCAAGCTATTCTGGCACTACCCTTGAACTATTTTAGTCACACTTATTTCACACACTGGTGTATTCCAAATGATAAGGGTTAATGCAAACAAGATTAAAAAATTATAGTGGGAAAAAATCGTCAGAGGAGATTATTTCAATGTTTGCTGGTCTATGATTTTGCATCATACAGTTTCCAGTTGTTAGGTCTAAAATCATAGACCAACATTTATTAACGTTTTGGCTGTCAGTCATTTTTTGTCAGGGTTATTCTTGAATCATCTTGATGGAAAGTGCTGTCGACAGGTCTAGTTTTGTTGCCATGGAACGTGGATATAAGGACAGTTTGGAAGAAAGGTATTTCAATGCCTAAAACTTTATCCTAATAAACATTTCATCATCATCTCATCTCATGCATTCATCAAGATTTAGAGTCTTTGCGTGATGTCATTCTGCACTGACCTGAAGCCAACGATGGGGAATTCTTTGCACACATTGCACTTGGCCTGGTGTTTGGCAGTTTCGGCAGCAGCTAGGCGGTGCAACACCGGCAACCACACCATTGACTGTGGCTCCAATGTCAGCCAGTCCAAGAAGTTGACTACCTGAATCTCTGGCCGTCCTTTTGCCTGAAATTAAATGACAAAATTCAAATAAGCACTCAGTAAGCAAAAGGACCCTGGGCCGAATGGCTGTACTTTGGCGTCACACAATAAGCAGGTGTTCAGACAGTGAGCAAAAGGCCATCAGGCCAATGTTGGCTGCAGTTATCATGCATACTACTGGGGTCCACACGCACTTCAGCCAACGTCAACCTTGGCATACTGGAGATTTTTACAATGTTTGTCAGTAAATTTAAAAATTGGTGATAATCTGTGCACAGCCGCAAACAATTTAACCCAAAAAATCGTCACTGACCTGATTAATTATAATTTACATTGTACTTTTGCATACAAGTTGGTGTAAAAAAAAAAAAAAAATGAAGGTCACACAAAGCCCATCGGGCTGATATCAGCCTGCGCACAGCTGTGCGCCGGCCAAACGAGGTCGACATTGACCCGAAAATGTCACTCAATGACTCGGAAATTTTCACTGGTAATTTATCAGTGAGATTATTGCCAGGTCCCCCAAGATCCCATTTCTCAAATTTTGAAGGTGTTGCCTAATGACTATGCACCAATTGCAGGAGATGGATTGACCATGATAATTCAAGAGTAGTGCCAGATTAGCTTAGCGCCTTCAGGCACCAAGCTAATCTGGCACTACCCTTGAATTATCATGGTCAATCAATCTCCTGCTGTAGGGACTCTGGGCTAAATGGATTAAGGACACACCCACCTTCTCGAAGCAGCTGCGGACACTAGGCTCAATGTTGCTGCCGCCAAAAGATGCGACCTCTCCCAGCTGCAAGGGAATCTGTATACAGTCATGTAGCAACAGTCCGAGCTTACGCTGGTCAGCAAAACCATTTGTGTCTGCGATCAGTCGGAACAGGACTGCAAAAATGAAAATGTAAAAAAATATTAACCCTTCAGGTGTCAGTGGCGATGTCTGTCAAGCTAATTCCTGCAGGAATCACCTCAACAAAAGATTCTGCCAACAGCCTAATGGTTAAAACAATGAATTTTTCAATTAAAATGCATTTTTTTGAAAAATACTTACCGATGGTATTACACTTAGGAAATGGCTCTTAGCTGGCCTAATTTTAGCCAAATTTTGGTTGTGTCCGTATAAGGGGGTGTTGGCAGGAGTGGGGCGCCATAGACCATGCCAAACCCGAATAGCCTCCCCTTACTCACATCCGGTACAAGATTACCCAGCATACCCCAGTTTAGTTCTTAGCGAACTGTGGCAAGCGGGGCCGGAGGGAGGGACCTTCGAGTAATACCATCGGTAAGTATTTTTCAAAAAAATGCATTTTAATTGAAAAATTCATTTGTTTTCTCAAAACACATTACCGATGGTATTACACTTAGGAAGAATCACAAAGAGGAGGTGGGTGCCGCTATAGCGCCCCTACTGCCAACCCCATTGCCCACAAACTCGCCCTCCTGCAGCACACTCCCGATAATTTTAGCTAAGATACCTGCGGCGCCTAGGGCGCCGGGAGGGAGTGTTGCGCTGCTGCGGTGTCTCCCACCAGCGAGAGGATCTGTCGCTGGGAGGAGAGGTCCCTCAGGTAGCAGCGGGCGAAAGTGGACTCCGCTCGCCATCTCATAGCCGCCACAAGACTTTGACTGCACCGGTGCTGTCGCAGCGGAACTTGCGGCCATGGCTCTGACCTCGTGCGCCGCGTTGTGCAACATGGCATCAACAGGTCAACGTCCTGGCAGGTCGGCCGGATAACTCCCCGGAACCAGGAGGAGCAGGTCTGGCTGAGATACCACGTCTACCTGTGGACAGAGGGAGAAAACAGGTGTGTGCGTCCCCCTGCGCCAGCTTGGACCGGCGCAGGTACACACGGAAGACTCTCACCGGTTCCTATTGTCTGGGCTACTGAGTGGAATCTGACACTCGTACGGGCAGACAGACATAGACTGTTTGGCAGCCAAGGCGACCACGACTTGGCCCTGAAGGCTGGTACCGTAGTAGTTGCACGGCGCCTTCCGTCCGTAACAGCCAGCCATCTGAGTGTGTGTGACGACAGCGCGTATGGATACTGACCCTGGAAGAGGTAAGGCTGTCACCGGGTTTTGAAGTCTGTTCTCCCGGGTGGCACCCAACACGCGCAGGACGAAACAACTGTCGCCGTCATGTAGGCCGCGTCTCGTCCAGGCAGATGTGTCAGGTAGCTGTAGCATGAACCGGTCGACTGGCACTGCCAGCCACCCGGGAGTGTGGACAGCGTGCATAGTACTGAGCCTGGAGGTTGAGTCAAGGACTGCCCTGAAGCTCTCCTCCTTGAAACATCCGTCAGGCGCGTCGTGTGCCGGGTTCCAACAGACGAGGTTGAGATCCCGTAAGCCCCCAAGGTAGAACTTGGTCCCTGCGCAGCACAGCGGGGCATTCCAAGCGAAGGGAGCCTCTGAAGTGAGGTTTTGCCGCTACCCGGGTCTGATGAGCGAAATCGCCTGTAGGAGTCGGCGATCATGGTGAGATAGTCCTGAACGGTGAAAGGGGGCCGTCCTTAGGAGATGAAAACCCCCGAGGAAGCACCCTGCCAGCTGGGGCTTCGTCCAGTTCGGAAGGAAGAAGGTTGTCATTCCCGTCACACAGCGCTCGTCATCTACCCTCGCAACTCGACTGGTTGATGGTCTGCGGGTTGTCTCGGTAGCACCTATGGCCGCCGTAGGAAGCCTCTGTGGAAGAGGGCTGCTGCCCAATCTCCGGGTGCGCACCTACATCCACCAAGCTGCAACACAAGTAATGGCGGACAAAGCGTACAATTCGGCATGCAATCTCGATGGCGAGCAGTGGAGCTGGAAGATCTGGCCCAGCGACGCCTCCCCGCGCGGCAGGCCTCCAGCGCACTAGCCTCTCCCAATTACGCCCTCCTTCTCCAAGCAGAGGAGGTGGCAGGTTGAACGGTGATCCCCTAGTAAGTCATCCGTCCTAAGAGAGCTGAAGAAAGGACTGAGAGTCCCTCCTACACTGCCCTGCTCCCGGCTACTGGGAGTCCCACTCGAACAGGACGACCACGCACTCCATCCTCGACGGAATCCCGGCGAAGAAAACACGTAGTACCTGTCCCGTAGCGTCGGCCCTCTAGTCGACGGCGAAGTGGGCATGATCCCAGCCTACCGCCCGGCTTGCCAACTGGTTACGACTTCGAAACTCGAGTTGTCCCAGGTCCTGGAGGCGCACCGCTGCTCTCAGGTCTTTGTCTGGTATCTGCCGAGATGACGAGGCACTTGTGTCGAGTCGAAGGACGAAGATCGTGCTCCAATCTACCGTCTAGTGTAAGAGCTGCATCGACCCTACTGCCACAGGCCCGAGCGCAACGACCTCTCAGGAACTAAAACCTGCCAAGTTGTCCCGTCTAACTCCCTGTACTTGCGCCCCCGGCCGCAGGATCCACCGCGCCGAATGGGTAACTCCCTGAAGGCGCTACTGAGGGTAAGTCCATCCGCTCCGGTCCGGCGCTGCAGCCTGCCGGAACTCCAAGTTTCCGCCACCCAGGGAAGCGAACGCTTCCGCTAGGTCCCGACGCTGTCGTCTAAGGAGGCGACAAGCGTGCCTGGTCACCGCTGACTACGGCCAGGCCCAAGCGAAGAGTAGCACCCCGTCGGGGAAAGGAAGCGACTAGCCGCAAGTCATCTCAGGCGGAGCTAATCTGAACTGTGTGCATACCCCCGAAGAAGACGTCGTCCGCAGTGAAGTCTGTCAGACCAGTCCGCCACCCGCGCTGACCTCTATCCCTCGCGCGCCTGGAGTATGCTGTCCCTGACGTTCACAGGAGAGTGCCGTTGGCGTCCCGTCGCCGCCTCCGTCTCTCGGATGTAAGTCGCCCAATCCGGTGCATCGGACGAACCGCGCCTCCGCGGAAGAGTGGTCCCTGCCAATCCTGTCTGACGGTCCACAGTGTTTTAAGAAGGCTGCTACATCCGGCGGCGCCCGCAGCGTGAATCAGCTGAGTGACAGGCCTTGCAAGCCTCCTTGTCGGTCTGTCCAGGGGGCCAAGAAGTTCTCCACAGCGCGGTGCCCTGCGTGGCCGACTCTCCACTCAGCCGCGCGAAATCGATCAGGACGGACGCAGCAACCGTTGGCAGCGGAAGAAGTAGGATCCAGCTGAAGCCACCAGCGCCTCCCCCGGCGCCCTGAAGCGGAGACAGAAGCCGACCAGAAGTGGCAGGGACTTGAATGCTTGGACGCGATGAGGGGACCTGCGTAGCCCCCGGCTCGAGTAGACTCTCCTGTAAATCTTCGCAGTAGACGGCAAACGCAAGACCTCTCGGAACCGCGAGCGTAGCGACGTAGAGAAGCTAACCTCGTCCAGCCACGGCGAATGACGTCCTCTGGCGTCCAGCGGGAACCGTATGTTCCGCCCGCAGGCGAAGGGATGTCCAACCCCTCCGAAGTCCGGGGAACTCCGGCCGGCGGCGATCCAACGAAGGCGGACCCCGCACTTGGAAGGAACAACGTAGTCTCAGGGGGCCGCTCCCCCGAACGGTGGCGAAAACTCGGAGAGCCCGTCTTTCCCTTGCGTAGCGAGCCATGGAACTGGGACGGCGTCTCCTGTTCCTCTCGTACCCCTGGCTTCTGTGAGGCGAGTCCCTGCTTCCGAAGGGGAACTGAAGATCATGAGCGAACGCCGGAACCCGGATCCCATCGTGAGGTCGTCTCTTCTGCACTGCATCTAGAGCGGCTCTCGTCTGCATGGTCGGCGCGAGGCGTGGCCCAACATCACCGAGCCGGGATCCTGCAGTGCGAAGTGCAGTGGTCCTGTAGCCCTTGCGGTCGCCACAAGCCATAAAAAACTGGTGAGCAGCCCGGGCGAGGGCGCCCAACCTAATAATAAGAAAAATTAAATTAATCAATGCTTAATGCATGAGTACAATTTGATTGTAATAGCCCTTAAGGGATAATCAAGTTATTGAATTAGATTAAAATATGGGAGACAGAATACCCCTCTGTTTTCTCATCTCTATTGCCCAAAGCAAAGAATCGGATTAGAGGTTCCAGGAACCTAACCTTGGAAGGATAAGAGGTGTCGCGCCCCAGCGGCCTGGCGAACCGCTGAGCCGCTGTGAAAGCAACCTTTTAACCCCTGTGTCGCGCACCACGATAAACGTACATACTCATACGTGTTTGCTACCGCGCCCACATGCTCTCACAGACACTAGACACTGTCCAGCGCCTGAGAAGCCGAGCAGTCACTTCTGCCTGTCCGTTTACGACTTGTCGTCTGGCCCGGGACTGGAAGCATCGTAGGTACGGTAGCCGACGCCAGCCCTCCGCAGTCAGTGACTACAAGCTTACTGGGCCGGGGCGCCTAGGTCACTGCCGTTGACATGGGCCCCACCTTAATGCTCTGGCCACTTGCTGTTTGTCCACTCTGGCCTGCGGAAGGACAGTGGAGCGGGTCACTCTTGAGGCCGGGTCCCGGGTCGGTGGAAGAATCATTGGTTTAGCCATGCCAGTAGAGGTTGTCAGCTACCTCTCCTGCTGACCAGAGCCCAGAACAAGGTATCTTGTGCTTTACAGGTCCGGGACCACCTTGGGTCCCACCTTAAAACACTTGGGCGTCTCTGTCCGGCGATCTCTGACAGACGACCTACTCTCTCTGTGGGACAGCAAGGCACTGCTTCTGATTGGGGTCCCCATTGTTACTCTTGGGCGTCTCTGACAGGCGAGCTCTGAAAGACGCCGACCGCTCTGAGTGACAACATGCCGACCTGGTTACCCCCTGGGTGCAGTCAGTGTACTTTCAACTGACTAAAAGTGTACTTTGGACTCCCATGTGTATTATTCACAAGCCAGTGAGTTGTCAGTTTCTCCAAAATGTGTATTTGTGTATAACGTGCACCTGTACGTGTACCCCAAGCAAAATAGTGTACTTCAATATGCCGAATGTGTATGGTAAACAGGTCGGGGCAACCCAGCCACTAAGGAAGCAACGCAATTTAGTAATATTTAGGTAAATACCCAATGTCAATAGACAAACAGAGAATCAGCCACGACTTATTACTTTCGTATGAGGGAAGTGGCAACCCAGCCACTGCTTCCGTGGCCACGATCTCCGATAGGCGTCGCACGCTCTCTGTGGGACAGCAAGGCCACTGCTTGTGCCCTGGGTCCGACCTTGTGGCTGTCAGGCGTCTCTGCCCGGTATCTGATAGGCGAGGTACGCTCTCTGTGGGGAACAAAGCCACTGCTCTGACTTGGGTCCCAGCTTGTCCCTGCCAGGTGTCACTGCCCGGCGATCTGATAGGCGTGGTACGCTCTCCGTGGGACCACGAAGTCCCTGCTTCGGACTTGGGTTTCGCCTTGTTACACTCTGATATCAGTGTCCGGCGATCTCTGATAGGCAACGTACGCTCTCTGCGGGACAACGAAGTCCCTGCCTCAGACTTGGGACCCACCTTGTTCATCTCGGACATCAATGCCCGGCGGCCTCTGATAGGCGTCGTACGCTCTCTGCGGGACAACGAAGTCCCTGCCTCAGACTTGGGACCCACCTTGTTCATCTCGGACATCAATGCCCGGCGGCCTCTGATAGGCGTCGTACGCTCTCTGCGGGACAACGAAGTCCCTATCTCTGTGCGGGACAACGAAGCCCCTGTTCCTGACCTGAGGCGTCGTACGCTCTTTGCGGGACAACGAAGTCCCTATCTCTGTGCGTGACCACGAAGGCCCTGTTCCTGCCTTGAGGCGTCGTACGCTCTCTGCGGGACAACGAAGTCCCTATCTCTGTGCGGGTCAACGAAGTCCCTGTTTCTGACTTGAGGCGTCGTACGTACTCTGCGGGACAACGAAGTCCCTATCTCTGTGCGGGTCAACGAAGTCCCTGTTTCTGACTTGAGGCGTCGTACGTACTCTGCGGGACAACGAAGTCCCTATCTCTGTGCGGGTCAACGAAGTCCCTGTTTCTGACTTGAGGCGTCGTACGTTCTCTGCGGGACAACGAAGTCCCTATCTCTGTGCGGGACAACGAAGTCCCTGTTCCTGACATGGGTCCCTCCTTGTTAGCTTGGACATCACTGTCGGCTGACCTCTGATAGAGTAGGACGCAAACGGAGGTAAGCCCCCCAGCGTTAACCATCTCTCTTCCAGTCATGAGGCGGACACCTCACCAGTGCGGGTCGACTCGCCTCCTGCTCAGGGAAGGCCCTCCGCATGCTCGTCCGAGGGGCCCTGAAAGTCGCCACACATCGTGCAGATCCGAACCTAGTTACTGCAACAAGAGGGTACAAGATGAAAGAGCGAGCGTGGCCTCTAAGGTCACGCAATAACAACGCGCGCGCGCGCTGGCGAATCGGACATAATTGAATATGTAGTCGAATCAAACGAGTGTACAGCGCGTGCCGACGCTCGGCGCTCCTTCCCACCCAAGGGCGCCGGTCGAGGGCATTCACCGAGATATTACCTGGCCATGGCGGAAAAAAGGAGCAAACCCACGTATCACCAATCGTAAACAGCACGCCACACAGCCCGACCGGTTCGGAGCGCAGGCCGAAGCAGCGTCCGGAAGCCGCCAGTCACAGTCTCCATGGTACAAGCCGTAGGCCCGTAGAACACACAGGTCGACGAGGCGGCCCAGCGTGAGCACTACTACCCCCAGTCACGCCACCAACTCCACAGTTCAAGTCCCAACGAACGAACAGTCAAGGTCGAAAACGACCGGCCAAGAACCAAAGCGGAGCTCGAACAGACACAACCTACTTCTGCCAGCTAAGAACTAAAACTGGGGTATGCTGGGTAATCTTGTACCGGATGTGAGTAAGGGGAGGCTATTCGGGTTTGGCATGGTCTATGGCGCCCCACTCCTGCCAACACCCCCTTATACGGACACAACCAAAATTTGGCTAAAATTAGGCCAGCTAAGAGCCATTTCCTAAGTGTAATACCATCGGTAATGTGTTTTGAGAAAACAAATAACCATTCAAAGACAACAGTGTTTGCAACAGGCAACAGAATGTTAAAATAGATCAAATACACATATTTTCCAGACACACATAGTACATTGTAATTATGATATTTTAAATAGTTTTAAATGTAAGATACCGTACAAAATCCCTATCCAGCACACAAATCCACAAGTGTGACTTACATCTGTACTTGTCCTCCAGCTGACCAGAGCACAGTAAGACTGTTCCCACTTTAAAGGATAACACCCGTATTTTGCCACTTCGGACACTGCAACACAAGTCAGCAATGATTAACAAAATTAAGGTACAAATGAGACGTATCCCAAAGTAATGTTAATAATAATAATAATAATATATAACTCTTCTATAGCGCAATATCCCCACAAAGAAAGGCTCAGAGCGCTTAATGTTGCAATCATAACTATATGTTCACAGACAGTGATGACTACACTGATAAATCCTTAAATGTTAACCCATTTAGCTCTGACGTCCTACAGCACCAGATAGATCGACCATGACAATTCAAGGGTAGTCACATATTAGCTTGGGGCCTGATGGCGCCAAACTGATCTGTCACTACCCTTGAATTATCATGGTCGATCCATTTCCTGCAACTGGTACACAGTTGTAAGGTGACAAATTTGGGATATGCAGCCTTGAGGTTAAATGTGTTAAACAAAGTATCTGCAAAACCTATGGAGCTCTGAGAACAAAATTTCCAATTAACAGATGAAACGTGCAAGTTTAACACTTTTGCTGTCAGCAGCACTTTTTCTATAGGCGATTACTGCAGGAATCACTAAAAGAAAAAGCACTATTGACAGCCAAAGTCTTGAACTATCACAGTTGATTCTTCTTGTAAATTATCAGGGCTGAAAGAGAAGTCAGGCTATACATGGCACCACCCTTAAACTATCATGGCCAATACAAATCTTTTCATAGTTTATTATGGCTGCATTAAAAAAATGCGCCATGACACTCCAGTACTACTTGAACTATCATGGTCGATCCATTTCTCTTTGTTGTAAAGTCAGGTCAGAATGAGTTAGGGCTTGAGACGAACCAACAGGTCACTGGATTGAGGTCGGCTGCAGTTGGCTCGTACGTGGGCCAACTACAGGTCATCTCAGCCCGATGACCTTTTGCATACTGAAGAACAAGTGTCATTGAAATTATGCACTCACGTGTCATAGACATTGAGGACCCAGTTCAGGACGAGGTCCACACACAGCGGGACGTTGATGGGGATGTTTTGTGTGCTGCGTTGGGCAGCCACATGTTCATACATCGATGAGAGGCATGCGATCATCTCCGTCACGTCCAGTAGCTTGTCGTTCTGACCGCGCAGGCCATGACGCTCGAACGCCTCACTAGCAAGGCTCAGCTCCACTAGGTGCACTGCAGAATCAGAAAAAAGAAAATGATTGTGTAATTTATTTGCTATTTGTAGTAAGAACAGCAGACGACTTCTAAGCTGAGCACTTTGAACCCATATGAGGCTAAAAGCTTCACATTTGTACACTGCCATATGCAAGCTACATTACATTACTTACAGATAAGGATATAGACCACTGGCTTTAGTTCAAGGGTGGTGCCAGAATAGCTTGGCGCCTAGAGGCGCCAAGCTATTCTGACACTACCCTTGAACTATTTTAGTCAAACTTATTTCACACACTGGTGTATTCCGAATGATAAGGGTTAATTATCCGCGCTCCAGCTGTAGTCTGCAAGACTGAACAAGTAAAACACTAGCATCTTTCCCCCATTCAGCCCCGGGACCCTGTAGCACGAGATGGATTTTGGATTGATCATGATAATTCAAGGGTAGTGCCAGATGAGCTTGGCGCCTGAAGGCGCCAAGCGCATCTGGCACTACCCTTGAATTATCATGATCAATCCATCTCCTACAACTGGAACATAGTCGTTAGACAACGCCTCCAAATGTTTGGAAATGCGGCCGTGGGGTTAGGAGGGTTAAATTGCCACATATCCAAGTGCAGCATGACATGTTTTGAATACACTGCAGATCTGCATTCAGTGCGTCTTCACTACGTTAGTGCCCAGAAGGGAATGCATGCAATATAAGGGATCATTATAACCACTGGAGAGAGTAAATGTGAAAGAAGGAACAATAACTTACCACCAAGCTTTTTCTGCAACATTCGTAGCTTCATGCCTGTTCTGTATGCAGCAAACCGAATGTCGTTGAGCGCAGCTGCCAACACAAAGAAAAATCAAACCAATCAAAATGTAGTATTTTCAATAGTCATGTTTCGGTAGCGGTTACTGTCACGATGACTGCTATATGAATCATTGCGATAAAAACCACTACCGACACACAAAGGGTTAAGGAAGCAGTTCTGGCTTCGCCTTCTTGTGACAGCATGAAGATAGCTGAAAAAACATATACATGATTCATCTGTCAAAATGTTTTCTTTTGTTTAATTAGCATCTTTTGCTTTTAACTTATTTCAGACATGCCATATCCACCTATGCACTTCACGTCTTGAATGTGTCAATATTTGTCAGTTTATCATAGATTATGGTACTCTGGAGTTCATGTAGTAGTACGCAGGTAGTGCTGCACCAGACACCATCATCATATTATTATTGTAATGTGCAAATCAAGCACAGCAGTATGAACACGTCACTTACCTAAATCATCTATTAACATGGCAAACTGAGGGTGGTCCCACTGGGTTTTTTCTGAGACGTGACTGAAAAAAAAAACGCCACCAAAAACATCAGCATTAAGTGATTCAAGAACGCAAACAAGAGAGAAGGCGCACAAAAACATGAACATTAAGATAATCTTTCAGGCTTGAACAAGATACATCCGAAGTCTATTACACTTAATAACTCTCGTAGGTAAATGTATATTATAACAGAAACTGTTTTGAGCAACCCCATATTTTTAAAGAAAAAGCCCCCGCCTCTCAACAGATTTGCTACCTGTCACTGAAGACCATCTAAGGTCTTTAACCCTTTTAGCCCCAAGGTCCCATTTCTCTAATTTTGGAGGTGTTGACTAACGACTACTTGAATTGTCATGATCAAGCCATCTCTTGCTGCAGGGTCCCGGGGCTAAAAGGGTTTAATGACAAATAATCTCTCTTAAGGGTGGTAACTCATAACAGGTTTCTCGTGCTGGTCTAATTTTAGTTCGACTCACTTGATGTAGTAAGGCACCTTGTTCCCAGCAACAGCCCTCTCCCACGGACTTTCCACAGATACTGCACAACAAACATAACATTTATCATTTACTTGCTTCATAAAGCTCTGAGAGAATCTGGTGAGAGAAGAGTTTTGTCCCCTGATGCACAAATGCCTGGAAACTCGTGGTCACAAAAAAAATCTTTCCGCTGCACAAATTGGTTTAATGATTCGCAAATAATAGCACATTCAACATCAGGAATATCTGACAAATGTACAAAGGAAAGGTCACTTCAAAGTGTTGATAAAGCTGCCAGTACTTATGGCTGTGTAAACCTCAGTGAACATATAACCTGTTTCCTGACTGAACTTTTATCAGCAACAAATCTGCACGCTTCTCAAACTTAAATATTAAAAACAAAGTTAAAAAATTATATCTATCATAAATTATCCCCAATCACTGCATGTGCAAGGGAGACATGAATAGGAATTACTAACTAAGCTTCTCACACTTTGTCCCCGATCACTGCATGTGCAAGTGGGACATGAATAGGAACTACTAAGCTTTTCAAATGGTGCACACATTACCAGTAAAAATATAGATACTGGACTATCTAGTTACACCTCAAAGGCATCACCTCAGCCATGTCTCCAAATAACAATGAAAAGAGCAACGCTTACTACAAGTCATCCTATTTGTCCACCTGACAGCAATATATATACTCCAAAATTAATGCAGTACACAGGTCACTCACTCAATAGTCACAGACTGTTCTATTCAGTCTGATTGCAATCTGTCTGTGTTCCACACTTGAGCTATCTTTAACTGCATGATGCCCACAACCAGACTCCCCCGTCTGCAAGAGTCATAGACCTTTATGAGCCCCCACAGATGTGGGGGGCTCATGAAAATCGATGCCCCTTAAGTAACATGTACATGCACCTAAATGTGCTCAAGTGTAGAACATCCAGGTCCCTTCACATATTATGTGCCACTCAAGTGAAGCTCTTGAATTTGCAATAGGCACAGATTCTAATGAACCCAGCCCACAACTGCAAGGTTCATAAGCCTACTAAGCCTAAAATGTTTAAAATATTCCCTGGTGTTCCTCACACATCGGAGCCCACTGGAGATTCTGCCTGTGAGTGAGATGGCAAGGTCACCTGTTATCAGCTGACTGTTCAGACAGGCAAAGGTCATTCCACTGTACTATCTACTTCAGTCACCTATGCCTGTCTCAGTTACACAGACCTGCCTACCCACCCAACTTGCCAGGAGTAGTCATCAGGGTCAAAATGAGTAGTTTTACTGCCAAATAAGTAGTCTTCTTGTGCAGAGCGGGCATCGAGGCTTCAGGGTGGAAAACCAAAACTGATCATCATACTAATTGCACATCTCGCATGCTTGTAGAATAACACCTGGCTCTATTAACCTTTTGACAACCGAGGGTGCTTTCTGGCACACACGTTTTCATAAAAGCGGAAAGCGCTCTCAGTTATTTAAGAGGTAACAGGTGTTCCAGTTAGCATTTCTTAAATAAAAAGAAATCAGAGATTCCGCTGCTTTTCACAGAGAAATCAGCCTTGCACAACGTGCAGTGGGCATGATGCTTACTCTTCCTCGAAGCTATGGGGTAAGGGTACTTCTCCTGATAGCGCGCCATAAATGTCTGAATTTGTCTTCACATTCTTCTTTCTCCCTTCGGAACTCTTGTGCAAAGAACTGTCCTCCAAATCTCTCTCGTCATCAGTTTCGTGGGCGAGCTCAAGTTGTTTTCTGCTGCCGCCATGTTTGCCTTGACAGAACTGCTGGAAAAAGTGCGTTCACGCGCTTCTTTAACTCGTGAGAGAGTACAATGTGTAACACAAGTGGGCGCATGTTCTTCGGAATGCAGCGCGCCAAAATTGTAAATCAGCAGGATGAAAAAACATGAATCAGATTTCGTCACTAGCCTTCAGGAAAACTGCGCAATGTATTATGTACAAATAATGTAACAACGTTACACAGTTTGCTGAACAATGCGTAGTGATCGTAGTTTGCTACAAAATACGTACTTTTCTATAGTCAATACATAGTGTAGGCAGGTCTGAGTTACATCATGTTAGTATGCACCTACCTGAATCATAACTCACTGACCCCTTCACTGCCAGGACGCAGACACCACCAGTCACCTGCAAGAGGTATAGTTCTTCATGAGCCCCCGCAGTTGCGGGGGCTCATGAAGATCTATGCCTCTTGCTGGCTCATTTGTATTTGAGTGCCTCAGGCAGAACAGCCATGCTGTCTGTCAGTGACAATTTCAGAGTTTAAATGCAAGACCACTGGCAATGAAGGGGTTAACACACAGCCCTATGGTCTATCTATCTATCTATGTCCCGTAGTTTTGCCGACCGTTGGGGTACCACTGATTGTCCTCCATTCCTCTCTGTTCTCTGCCATTCTTAGTTTATCGCCCAGCTTCAGTCCTGTCCACTCTGAGATATTGTCCTCCCATCTTTTCCTCGGTCTTCCTCTCCTTCGTCCTCCTTGCACAGTGCCTTGCAGGATTGTTTTGGCAAGCCCTGCTGAACGCGTGACATGCCCATACCACTTTAGTTTGCGTCCAGCCCTATGGTGGGAATTCCCAAATCAGGGAAATGTTCCCTGCAGACTACAGTAGGGAAGACAGATCAATCATGATAGTTCAAGGGCAATGCCAGAATAACTTGGCGCTAGGAACTATTCTGTCACCATCCCTGAACTATCATGGTCAATAAATCCTCTAATGAAGAGGCTAAATGGTGCATTTAAATGGGCAAGTTGTTACGAAGGCTGATATAAAGGAGCTATAATGAAACATGTATCTATAGACTTTGACAATACCTGCTAGAAAATGTTGACAATACCTGCTAGAAAATGTTGGGAGTTAGGGCCAAAGGCACGTAGAGCATCTTGAAGCTGCTTCAGTCGGTCTTCTATAGAAATCTGTAGCGCTTTCCACCTGTAAAATTAAACACAATATAAGACAATATAAGATTAAAGTTAAAGGGTGGTGCCAGAATAGCTTGTCGCCTCAAGCATCAAGCTATTCTGGCACCACCCTTGAACTTAAACGGTTGATCCATCTCCTAATCTTTAATGCAACCTTCATAGGACAATCAGCAAATTTTAAAGAAATCAGCCTCAGGATGTAATGGGTTAAAGACAATCACTTAGATGGCTGTTGCCAGATAAATAATATATTATGGTCTTTAATGACAGGTGACACTTTTAACCTTCAAGACTTCTCTTCAAGGTGCACCTGTCTTTACGGATCATTTTTATCTTGCAAATAGGTGGTCGCTCAAAACACATTCTACTGTATATAAATTAACCCATTCAGCCCTGACGCACTACAGCAGGAGATGGATCGACCATGATAATTCAAGGGTAGTGCCAGCAGCAGGAGATGGATCGACCATTATAAATCAAGGGTAGTGCCAGATTAGCTTGGCGCTGACAGGCGCCAAGCAATCTGGCACTACCCTTGAATTATCATGGTCGATTCATTTCCTGCAACAGGTGCTTAGTCGTTAGATGACGCCTCCAAAATTTGGGAAATACGTGCGTCGGGCTGAATGAGTTAATATACTTTATTATATTGTTTCAGATCGATAGTTGGGCTACATGCACCATAGTTTCTGTACTGATCAAACTGTCAAGAGAAACGGGGAAGGTGGGGTGTGGGGTTGGGAAGATTGCAGACTCTCCCTCATATCAGCAACTTTCTCTTCTAAGCACAAGTTCAAGTGAGTGGTCAGAAACATCTCCCCCCAGTTCATACAAAGTCCTCAGGCTAACATCGGCCTGATGGCCTTTTACCCACTGGGCCTCTGGAGCCCTACCTTCTCTCTCTGTATACCCCTGTATAGGGGTATCAACTATCTTGGACCTCACCTACAGGAAACCCTGGACCTGTCACTATTCAGAGTCGCCCCGCAATAGCTGTGGCCCATGAGAATCTACGACTCTTGCAGATGGATGGCAATTTGGATGAATAGCCATATTAGGATTACAAGTACACCTGAATTCGTCCTATATAACATGACAAGGAAAGAGAAAACAGTTATCACACACTCACCTTGTGTTGAAGTCTTCTAACCGTCGAACGTTGAAATGTGAGAGAATCACGTCTGCTGCCTGGAGCTCATTGGCTTGGTCATTTACATTGTCAATCTCTCCCTGAAGTGGAGCATGTTTTTGCTGAAAACCCTGGAAACACAAAACAACAGGCAATATTAACCCATATCATACTGAGAATAAAAGCTTCAAATTTGTACACTGCCATATGCAAGCTATATTACAGTACTTAGCCAATCTAGACCAATGGCTTTAGTTCAAGGGTGGTGCCAGAACAGCTTGGCGCCTAGAGGCGCCAAGGTATTCTGGCACTACCCTTGAACTATTTTAGTCAAACCTATTTAAAGCACTGGTGTATTCCGAATGATATGGGTTAACTCTTTCGAGACGTGCCGCATTGCGGCACTTCTCGAAAGAGTTAACAGGTGCATCCTGCCGTCTGTTTACCAACCAGTACTGTTAACACTATTAGTCCTTTGGCTGTTGGTAGCGGGTGTTTGTCCTGATGATTCCTGCAACAAACACCTGCTATCAACAGCTAAAGGGTTAACCCTCTTGTGCATGCAACCTCCGGAACCGTGCACAATACAAGCAGTTGCATGCTCAAGAGTGCAGAACATGTACACCAATCCCATACCACTGCCATCATGTGTTGCCGGAGTACAGTATAACTACTTGTACATTACAGTGAAACACATACTTTCATTAACTCATTCAGCCTGACGGCCGTATTTCCCAAATTTTGGAGGTGTCATCTAATGACTATGCACCAGTTGCTGGAGATGGATCGACCATGATAATTCAAGGGCATTGCCAGATTAGCTTGACGCCAACAGGTGCCAAGCTAATCTGGCACTATCCTCGAATTATCATGGTCGACCCATCTCCTGCTGTAGTGCATCAGGGCTGAATGGATTAAAACCTACTTTAACCCCCTGAATGCTACTGATGATACTGCCCAGTACAAAAGATGCAAAACTGTCTTCTTCCACCAGACGGTATCAAGCTTACAAGCATCTGACCAAAATTGCACTTTCTCTAAGAGGCTACACTTGAAATTGTTCTCCCATTAAATAATAATAAATCTGTATCCTGAAACCCAACAACAAATTTCCACCTCTGCTCCTTCCATGTCCCATTACATGATATTACTGCAAGGGAGCAAACTGTTTCTTTGCAGCTTAGGGTCAAGGGAGAGAATTACTCATCAGAACGATTTATTGGCTGTCCAGAGCAGATGCCGCTCTCTCAGAAATTCTGCACTTAAGGCATGCGATTTTGTGGACGACAGAAGGATATCGATGACAATACTTTGCTTGTTGGAATGTAAATCGTCCAGACGCGAGCAAATGTCACAGGGTCCCTCCCATTCATCTTTTTCAGGCTTTTCACTTAGCAAGAGGCACAGATTCTCATGAGCCCTTTGCGAGCATAATTATTATAAAGCAAGTCTCCGATTGCTTAATTTGATTTGTTGATGGGGAACATGAGATTCTATCAACCTCCTGCAAGCGTTCAATATGGCATCTCCCTTAACACTGACTTTATTTGCGGTGCATCTGTATGTTGCACAGTTCCCACGATGAAACAACCAATGACCTATCAATAGAGAAAGGAGCATGGATATAGAAGGGACGAGCAAAAGGCAAAAAGATCGATCCTCTTGAACCCCAAATAACATTTGGCTGCTGGTAGTGTGTTTGGTCAAGGTGATTCCTGCAGGAATCACCTTGACCAAACATGCCGCCGACTGCTGAAAAGTTAACCTCCTTTTCTAGTGTTTAACCCATATCATTCGGAATACACCTGTATGTGAAATATGTTTGACAAAAATAGTTCAAGGGTAGTGCCAGAATAGCTGGCGCCTCTATGCGCGAAGCTATTCTGGCACCACCCTTGAGGTAAAGCCATTGGTCTATATCCTTATCTGTAAATACTATAATGTAGCTTGCATAATTATGGCAGTGTACAAATTTGAAGCTTTTAGCCTCAGTATGATATGGGTTAAAGTAGCATGGCTGCCCGCACAAGGGGGTAAAAGTAAGTAAGAACAGCACCATGATGACATTTTTAAAATCAATTTTTGAAAAAAGGTAAAGATCTTTGTGAGTCCATCAGGGTTACGATTTTATAAGACTACTGTATTTTACAATGAAACCAGCCTGATGAAGAATATACCTTAGTGGTGTCAATTTCTGGCTGCAGTTCTTTGATAAGGATGTCACCGACACCTTGCCATGACGTCTTCTCCCGTTCAGCCGCCATCAGTCGCTGGTCAAAGTCGTCCATGGCTTCATGGAACTGCGTCATTTTCTGAACACAGGTGTGTGGTCAATTTGTGAAAATTATAATATTTATAATATTGAAACGATAAACTTAACGGTCATAGGGGAAAACCATATTGCAAAATTTACTCCTGATACCTGGCATAAACTTCCCAACATAATTATAATTATACAACAAAACTGTTGTTTAAATCTCAAGTAGGCAATGCTTCATTGACACCACGCAAATCCAATCACTTAACATCACTGGGACAATAAAGTTTATCGTATTCATATAGCTGATCCATCTCCTGCATTTGGTAGTGGAATAGGAAGGGAACATAAACTGACTAACTACGCTAACCCTGAGCAATCACACATGACTTTCAACATGTTCACATTCAGTCCCTCATTCATGGCCTACCATCAGCAAGAGGCATCGATACTCATGAGCCCATGCTGGGGCTCACACGAGTCTACGCCCATTGCTGACCAACATCAGCTCCAACTGCCCCCTATCTCATTCTCAACCCTACCCTTACCTCCAGCACTTCATCCAAGCGCATCTGCCATTTGCCACAGTTCTGGTTGAGGTCGCCCCACTTTCTGTGCAGCACATGCACCTGCTTGCGAATCTTCTGAATAAGCTGCTGGGTCTCCTTCTCAGATGATACAGCCCCTGAAGGTCCTTCGTCTGCACACCGACAGGAGTGTAACAGTACTAGTATCCAGTGTTCATATTTTGGAATTGAAGAACCCTCAAGTTTCATCACAGTTAACTCTTTGGATGTCAAAACGCTTTTGATCTATGTGAATGGAGCAGGAATGAGCTCAACAGAAAGTGCTACTGACACCAACTTGTGAACCGATCCACAACAAACTATTTTGTAAGCAGTAAATTTTTAAATGTCACTGTACAGAGAAAATTATTCCAAAAGTTTTGAAAAAGTAAATTTTATGGTTTATCAGGGGTGGACCAGTTACTTGTAAAAATGGTGAGTTGGGGGTGGGGGTGGGGGGTGGGTGGGTGTGGGGGGGGGGGGGGAGCAGGGTTAACCCTTTTAGCCCCAAGGTCCCATTTCTCAAATTTTGGAGGTGTTGCCAAACGATTATGAACCAGTTGCAGGAGGTGGATTGACCATGATAATTCAAGGCTGGTGCCAAATTAGCTTGGTGCCTTAAGCTAATCTGACTCTACACTTGAATTATCATGGTCAGGCCATCTCCTGCTACAGGGATCCGGGGCTAAATGGGTTCACTTCACTAGAAGGGTTCACTTCTTGTTTGAGGCATTTGCAAGACAAAGAGCTTTTGCCTTTCATATATCAAACAGGCAAACAATGGGGGCTGAGCGGGTGTGTGTGTGTGTGCGTGGTGAGCTAGAAGGTGGGGGGATAGGGGGCAGAAAAAAAGTCATTGATTCTAAAAGCATATGGTGTACATCTTAATCCATATCATCCTGAGACTAAAGCTTCAAATTTGTACACTGCCATATGCAAACTACATTATAGTACTTACAGATAAGGATAAGAGATTAGTTCAAGGGTGGTGCCAGAATAGCGTGGCGCCTAGAGGCGCCAAGCTATTCTGGCACTAACCTTGAACTATTTTAGTAAAACTTATTTAACAAATTGGTGTATTCTGAATGATAAGGGTTAAGATTAGCCCATGTTCACCTGTGTTACTGCTGTCCCCACTGTCAGCAGACAGCCTTTGGTCCTGTCCCTCCTCGCGCAGGTAATATCGTCCTGCCTCCAGACACTGCTCTACGAGGGGGCGCTTCACGGACAGCTGGCTCTGAAGATGCTGTAAGTGAACATACACCAAGAATAATGAATACAAACTGACTGCAGGAAATGGATTCTGTCACTCTCGCAGTGATCAGACCAAAACGAGAAAAGTACTCTGTTTCCCATTTTGTCATTGAAAAAAAAAAACCACACAAAAAACAAAAAAAAAAAAAAAAAGAAAGGCAAAGCCCTTATGGCTCACATGTATGACCAATTCACAAGTGTGACCTTTGTGAACTTGACCTTTAAAACAGGTCACTGAAATGAACAAGTGTTCAAGTGTCTAAAAATATGGGTTGGCTTTTGTACTAGCAAAATCTGAGTTTGCATGTATGCTTTTTTTCCCAGATTTGTCGACCCTCTGTGACCCTTGACCTCTGTGAGGGATTGACTAAATTAGTATGCATAGAAATGTGTTATCATAAGCAACCTTTATGCCGAATTCTATTAAACATTTGCAAAAACCTTTGATAAAAACTACAATTTCATCAAAAACTGTCATTTTTCACACAATTGCCAACCTCCTCTGACCTTGACCTTTCCGATGGGTCATCCAAATTAGTAGGCATAGAAAGGCCTTATCATCGGGTGTCTCTATACCAAGTTTGGGTTTGAAAATGAAAATAGTATTTGAGAAACAATTTGTGTCAAAATAATTATTTTTTACCCTTTGTGGACCCCTTCTGAGCTTGAACTTTGAGAGGTTATTAAAATTGGTGTGTTTAGAAAGGTTTTACCACAAAGTACCCTTGGGTCAAGTTTGGGTTTGAAGTTGAAAATAGTATTATTTGAGAATAAAACAGCTTTAGTCAAACTGGCTGTGTTTGACCCCTTTCTGGACCCCCCCATGACCCTTGACCTTAGCGAGGGGACCAGTAAATCAGTATGATTAGAAAGGTTTTATCATCACCTACCTTTGTGTCAAATCTGACTGAAGAGTTAGCCAAAACTTTGATAAAAACTACAATTCTATCAAAAACTGGCACTTTTCACACATTTGCCAACTTCCTGTGACCCTTGAACTTTCGAACTATCCAAAGGTCATCCAAATTAGTATGCACAGAAAGGTCTTACCATCAGGCATCTCTCTATCACGTTTGGTTTTGAATTTGAAAATAGTATTTGAGAAACAATTTGTCGAAATATGCCTATTTTTGACCCTTTGTGGACCCCATGTGACCTTGAACTTCGAGAGAGGTCATTGAAATTGGTGTGTTTAGAAAGGTTTTACCACAAAGTACCCTTGGGCCAAGTTTGAAGTCTGAGGCTTGAATACTCTCCGAAAAAATGCCAGACTTAAAGTTTACCACGGATGACAGATGCCGGATGCTATCACACGTGAGCCAAAATGTAGTTGGTGGATTTTGTTTGCAGCGCACATGAGTGGTATGCCCCTTTAAGTGTCTGTGATGTCTTTTGTCTTCTGCTCTATACATAATTGGCATGGATTTTTTTTTTCCTCCTCAGTGAAAATAGTTTAACCGTCAGAATGATACAGCAGGGTCAGTTGGGCAAGTGGAAACAATTTTTTTGTTTGTTTGCCTATCATATATGGTGCATACACTGCCAGCTGTTATGATGATTTAAGTACAATATAACAAAGACTGTAAAATAACAGGATTCACAAATGGAGTCCACTAACACTGTCCATTAACTCAGCTTTCATGCTGTCCAAGTTTGACATAACTGGTCTCTGTAGTCCACATGATTTAAAATATGCAATCAAATGCAATCATAACTTCACATCTGTGGGAGATGAACACAGGGCTGTGACAGTTTCCAGGTGCCAAGTTAATCTGGCACTACCCTTGAGCTATCATGACCATCTGTCACAAGCCAAATACATTTAAATACATCGTAGTGAACCTACCCGATTTTCATTGCTCTGCCGTGCAACGCTGGCTAGGTCACCACCAACAGGCTGCTGTTGTTGCAGTTCCTGCTGTTTTTGTGTCACCCACGTGATCAGTGTCTGTAGCGTCTTCAGCAGGTGCTGCCACTGTTCTGCACTCGTCTCCAGCCGCCCTCTGAAAATACAACATAGTCCACAAGCGTTAGGAAACACAGAAGTATTAAATATATATATATATATATATATATATATATATATATATATATATATATATATATATATATATATATATATATATATATATATATATATATGTAGTAATGGAACACAGAACTAAGTATCTCACAAAGAATTAACCCCTCAGCTCTTGATAGCCATGATGGCGCCTAGCTAATCTGACACTACCCTTGAATTATCATGGTCGATCCATCCTCTGCTGCTGGTACATAGTCCTAAGGTGACACGACCAAAATTTGCCAAATTAGGAAACGTAGCCTTGGGGTTAGATGGGCTAATTATCAGTACAGAATTCACCACCACCCATCACATCTCTAGCTAATGGGGCTGATAATCCATGTCTCTCACTGACAAGTTACATCCATTGTCCAAGGCCAGACCCAATGCGCAAAAGGCCATCGGGCCGACGTCGGCCCGATGGCCTTTTGCGCATTGGGGACGAATGTACTTGAGGTACATGTCAACAAAATTTAGTTCACAGCCAGAAGCAGTTAATCAAAACACAAGCCCGTGCCTACAAACTGCTACAACATGAACAATGGCCTCAGATCAAAACAAGAAGCAGCTCAGACCAACTGGTTCTATGCTCACAGAAGTGTGTTAGTGTGACAGCAACCTGTACTGATTAGTGAGCAGCTGCATGACATTTGAAATAAATAGATTTTTTTCCCCCCGCCTGAAATACATTCTAAATGTCACGTCATCAAACGATTAACTCTTAAAACTCCCAAAACTAAATGACTAAATGACTTCCATTCCACCGAATGGAAGTCATTTGGTTCTGGGAGTTTAAGAGTTAATGACTAGCACAAACTGATGTGCACATCGTCAAGCGTTTCTGCAAGAAAAATTGGACGCAGTTCCTGACATGGATTGATCAATGACAGAAGAAAAACTCTTGAAGTATGCACACGCAAAAGGCATTGACATCTATGTTCTCATATGTGTTCATGGAAATCAATACCTCTGGCTGGCACATACAACATATGCGTTTCTTAGACTATGTTGATATTCAAGCATTCAGTGTTAAATTGGGAAAAAAAACACACACACACACAAAAAAAAGCCCCAGACGCATCAAGTATTTTCAGTCCCTGATTAACATACAGCATGCGTGAAATTTATCCGATCTTCAAGTGGCACAGATTCTCATGAGCCACAGCGGCTGCAGGGGCTCATGAAAATCTATGTCACTTGCAGAAAGACGGGTTTACCTAGCTGAAGGATGAAAAACAACAACCCTATAAAATACCAGCCTGCTCTTGAGAGTGTAGTACATCATATAAAAAAAGAGTAACGATAAAAAGACAGGCTATCACGCGAAAGCTGTGAGAGGAATAAATCTCGGCATCCAGACAATGCGTGAAAGATCCTCGGGCAGACCCTGGGCGTGGGCAAACAGAGGCCGATGTCAGCCCGAGGACATTTTGCTTACTGTTCGGAAGACATCGATCCGAGGCTGACTGGATCTATAGACTCACAGCCTCGTGAGAAGCAACGTCATTCAGCTAATGTGATAACAATACCGACTCCATTATTTTGAGACCGTCTAGGCATACACACATTATTTTTATACGCGTTGGTCTGTGAATTTGGACCTGAATGTTTTCAGCCACATGGTCCACACAGAGTGAAAGGCCAACACACATCAACAGGACTTCATCACAACTTTATTATGTTTTCAACAAAATGCAACGGTCCTCAGTCGCCCCCTTCCCTCCAAGCGAGTGTGAAGACTTGTTTCACCTTCTCAGGGGAGGGGAGAAGAGGTGTGGGGGGAGGGGGGCGGCGGCTTTGACCAATTAGGTCTGCAATCATCTCGCATTTCACAAACATCCCAATGCGCAACAGGCCATCGGGCCGATGTCGGCCCGATGGCCTGTTGCGCATTGGGATGGACTTCTCGTGCCAAATTAGGGCAGTTGTCACGCTGCTTCTTGCAGGCTGATGTGTGCACCTTGACTGATATGGCCTGGACGGTGACGGCCCATGTACACCCACACTCACCTGATTTCCATAGACTTGGTCATAAGGTGAAGCCACCGCCTGTTCATCTCCTCTAGGCGAGTCTGCAGCTTCTGCGCGTCTGGCGCCCCCATCGTGCGTACCAGCTGGTTGCCCGTGGAGGCCAAAGAGTCGTACACGCCTTGTTGTGCCTCGACCTCCGCTTGTAGGTCCTGCACGTGACACACAGCAGAGGAGGCATTAGGTCAAGTTAAATAACAGAGCGGAACTCTACAGATATATTGATCACAGAACAAATGAACAAAAAAGGGGAGACTACCAGTGATAATATTTTAGGAAGTTTACAAAGTAAAGTAGGTAAAAGCACTGTCAGCGGAGAGAATTGTGCAGTATCGACCAATGATCATAGATCAAGTTTGATCGAAGCACAATAAAAAAATTTTTAAAAAGGAAAGAAGGGTGCGCTAAGTAAGTGACTGGAAGTAGTGAATATGGAAGCCCCCCCCCCCCCCCCCCCCGTCACATATTGTTTAGATTTTTCAGTCCCTTGATGCATGGAAATTTAGATCTAGGTCCCCCAAGGGTGGGGGGGGGGGGGGGGTCCAGATTGTTTAGCCGGTGTGGACAGCTGTTTCGGTCTTGGCGACCTCGTCAGCACACCATTCGGCATACTGGTGGGAGCCAGGAACCTGCCTACCTGCAAAGACAACCACATTTTACCTTCGGGGGGGGGGGGGGGGGGGGGGGGGGCTTCCATATTCACTACTTCCAGTCACTTACTTAGCGCACCCTTCTTTCCTACTTTGTGTGTGTGTGTGTGTGTGTGTGTGTGTGTGTGTGTGTTTCGATCAAACTTGATCTATGGTCATTGGTCGATACTGCACAATTATCTCCCCTGACAGTGCTTTACCTACTTTACTTTGTAAACTTCCTGGATCACAGAACAGTGCGAAATTATGCAAAGATGTCCTTAACTCATTCCGAGACGAACTGCATCCAGATAAGCGACTGAAGCCGCATATCCGGATGCATTTCGTCTCGAATAAGTTAAGCCACATTACAGAGTAGAAATAAGCGATAATGCAGAGACGCATCAATTAAACAAAAATACACAAAATATGATACAAAGCAATACATTTCATATACTTTGTAATAAGAAATGCACGGCGTGCGTCGGGATGTTTTATTGGGAAATACAAAATTAATGAACGGATTTCCAATGGTAATTGCGTGAAACAGAAACACATATATACATATACATGTAGAGAAGGAAAATACCCCCCCCCCCCCCACACACACACACACACACACACAAATCAAACTACATTAGCAGGCACAGATCAAGCCCACACAAAGTAAAGAAGAAAACAGAGAGACGGAATGAGTCGGAGAGCAAGCCGCAACAGATATTTGTACGCCGAATATTCCCGAATATCGAGAATTATGACGCGGCTCAGGGACTCATCAATCTGCTTGCCATTCTCGGGTGGGGAAAATGTTGGTCTGTGGTTTTGGACCTTACGGCTGCAAACCGTAAGGTCCAAAATCACAGATCAGCACACACACACACACACACACACACACACACACACACACACACACACACACACCAGTTTAATGTTCCGTTTGAATTTGATTGATCGGGTTCCCGTAGCGAAAATCCACATGGGAGTTGTAAACTTAATCAGGGCGACGTGAAATGCACCGATCTGAGGAGTAAATGAGCGCGATCTATGTCAACCAGATGCACACATTCTCATGAGGCCCTGCTTGCCGCACAGGTTCGTGACAACCTAGGCTTCCTGCACACAGCAGGAGGCTGCGAATGAGCATGATGGACTTATCCCTCATTTCATTTCACAAAACGCATCTCAGCAACCTTAGACGGTGCTGCGTGAAGCACACGTGATACAGCAGGACCTGTCTTGCGCGAGCATACTTATGCCGGAAAGATCACCTGTCATTAAAGACCGTCATTTAGGTACCAAAATGTGTCACCTGTCATTTAACTCTTTGCGTGTCAGTAGCGGTTTTAGTCGCGATGATTCCGACAGAAATCATCGCGACTAAAACCGCTACCGGTACGCAATGGGTTAAAGCCATCATTAGGTGGCTGCAACGACCTAAACAGCCACTTAAAGGATGGTCTTTAATGACAGGTATTTATTTTTTGCCCTTCACTTCTCTTGAGCGAGTACCTATGTCCGATACCTGCTCTTTCCTTTGAAAAAAAAGGTTTGTTGCTTAAGACAGGTAGAACTGTATTTCATTTCAATATACCGGCGTATAGAACACTCATAATAATGTATTCCTGTTGAAGTAAGCCACTTTCAATTCTAGCACTAGCATCGACCACGTTAACGCAGTTTGCGTTGTCCGACTAGCTTTGGCGTTTGGCGGCGCACACATAATCAGGCACTATTCTTCAATTAATATGGTCAATCCATCTCTCTCGCTCAACAAGCAGTTGTAAACTTCATCAACACACACACACACACACACACACACACACACACACACACACACACACACACCCCCCACACAAATGACACGCTATTTTTCTTCCCGCTTTATATCACAGAGGTATGCCATTAGCAACTCGATATATCTTTAGCAGACAGGGAGCTAAGGAGAAAGAAAATAAAAATCATTTCCGAACGCTTTTTTGCTAGACCCCAGAGTTCAGCTGTCTTCGTAAATCAAAGAAACACATGCATTCCTCGCACCGTTATGTTAGCATTTGTGCCGAACATATGCCGGAAAGGACCATGCTACAAAATCAGTGGATGCCGTAACAGTCAGAACGTCAATGCACACGGAACGGCTGACTTCGTTCGCTACTGCTCTGACAATTCCCACTGAGCGAACACACTAGGAATATTACTCACCGAGAATCCACTCTCGCTCGCTGAACAATCGCACTTCGGATTATTACCTAGTGATGAATACACTATCGTTAGAGTGAGCTGAACAATCACACTACGGAATCCACCATAGTTCGCAAAGCAACTTGATCACACTTCAGAATCCACTATAGCTCACTGAGCAATCACACTACGGAATCCACTATAGCTCGCTGATCAATCACACTACGGAATGCTACCCAGAGTGTAATAAAACGTTAAATTATTACTTTGTGAGTGCACATTGAGCAATCACACTGCATACGAAAATATACCCACTACCATCTGCTGAGCAATCTGTTAAGGAATATTCCCCATGGCAAAACCAATCTGCCTGTCAGTGTCACCCCCCCCCCCCCCCTCCAATTGTCCCTAACCCAGGAACGTTAAAGCCAGGACAAAATGGCAATACCCTTTCATTCCAGGGCCGAAAGCCTCACGTTTACTACAGCCATAAACATATTCTAGCATCTTCTAGCACACTGGTTGTCGCCCTCGATTAGCTACCGCGGTAGCGAATCGAGGGAGACAACCAGGGTGAGAGAGCTGAACTGAGGCTTGTACAACAAGGCTCAAAAGGCTTATATTATCAGTCAGTTTATACCGACGCCAAGTAATCAAGTACAACCTCCAGACGGTCAACCTACACGCGCCACGCTAATCTGTCATTCAGGGATCACGGTCAAACCACCTCATGCAGTTGGCACTGAAAATGAAGTGTATTGTCTGCCTAGTCCATTTGTGATGGCCGATGATTCACTTATGCTATGGACCGCTGTCGCCAGAGACAAAATGACTGACAGACGAAGCCTCTGCTGGGATGCGGTGCTCACGAGGAACTGTCACTTGCCGATCATAGTAAAGTTTAACACACGTTCGAGACATGCCGCATCCGGATACGCGGCACAAGCCGCCTATCCGGATGTTGTACATCTCGAATGCGCTAAATGAATCCACACTGGCTAACCCGTCCATCCGCTACGCATGATCATGCTTAATGGATGGCTGGCTGGAGGTAACTGTTGTGTCTGGACTTCTGCCATCGGCCGCCGACAAGGCACAACGCAAACCACTTGCATGTCCTGTCTAGAGAATGGAGAGGTCAGGCACACCACTTTTAGTCATTGGTTATCAAGGTCGATCCATATACTGGACACGGTAGATTTTGAAAGTGTATGCACAGTGGCCATGCCCGCTTCACAAGCGCACAGCATAATAAAATTACGACTGAAATGAAAAGGTGCAGTCACAGTAAGAGAACGAACGGCTACATGTGGAACTATGGCGGGCTGAGACTAGGGAAATAATGTCTTGTAAAGTAAGTAATTTGTTGTTGTTGTGAAAAGCAATATTTTTATTGTAATGCAATGAAAATCTCGTTTTTACCCGAAATGGACATGCTGTCTTTTGGCTTCACTGGCAGACTGGACTGCAACACAAGACCCCAATGCAAAAACCACCTGTTTCTTTCTACCTGTACACAGAAGATCTGTAATGGCAGTGACAGACTGCTTCTTCTCAAAAGAAAACTCATTTCTTCTCCAAAGGCGAAGGATTACTGGAGTCAGAATAGTCCCAGCCTCATGCGAGTACCACGTGCGAGGAAAACTGATTGCTAGTCCGCATGTGCATAGAATTACTTTCATCTGCAAGAGACATGATTCTCATGCGTCCCTGCAGTCCCAGGGGCTCATGAGAATCATGCCTCTTGCTTTACTGAATGAATGAATCTAATTTACATCTATGACCCACGACGGATAAGAGTCAACAGAATTTAGGCTTTTGTGATTGCGTTAGTCGCACTTCGAACAACGCTGAGGTCGCCACCTCGACTAACGACGGCCCGTGCATTACTCACTTCAAACAAGGTATGGAACTATACAACTATTACAATTTCATGTAATCAGGAGGTCCGGAAATCATTTTTCTCGAGGCTAACACGTTGAATTTGGGAATGAATAACCTAATATCATGAAAAAGGCGGCATCAACCATATTAAATATTGCCTTGTATTAGACACCTTTCACAATAAATAATTATTCAGCTATGCACATCCTTTAAGTCATTTCACAAATCATTAGTCACGACCAGCTCTGACCACAAACTTGCACTTTTAGGCATACGAGGTGATATAATATATATATATATATATATATATATATATATATTATATATATATATATATATATATATATATATATATATATATATATATATATATATATATCAATGGAATCTTCAGCAAAAGTTAACACAGGGTGAAAACCATCTGAATAAGCATGAAACTGTCAGAAAATACAGAACAGGAAGATGTGTATTGATCCGAGTTTTTTGTTCCCCAGCCGGTTGAAAAGTCGTAAGCAGGGATATGGCCAACTTTTGAACAGTTACTGCTTGACAATGGTGGAAAGAGACGATAACATGACCGTCATAGTTTAACAGGAGGATTTAACCCATATCATACCGAGGCTAAAAGCTTCAAATTTGTACACTGCCATATGCAAGCTACATTATAGTACTTACAGATAAGGATATAGACCAATGGCTTTAGTTCAAGGGTGGTGCCAGAATAGCTTGGCGCCTAGAGGCGCCAAACTATTCTGGCACCACCCTTGAACTATTTTAGTCAAACTCATTTCACACACTGGTGTATTCCCAATGATATGAGTTAACAGAGCCAGCCGTAAAACTGGCGCGGTGTTCATGCAAGCATCCACACACTTGCAACACCCCAATCTGTGCCGGTCGCCGGGGGTCTAATCCAATTTGGTGTCGGTAATTTGCGGACACCGGGCTGCTCCTCTTCCGCGACAGCCAACTGAAAATTTCCTAGTGCAAGAGGCATAGATTCTCATCAGCCCCTGCATTCGCTGGGGCTGATGAGAATAATGATATGCCTCTTGTAGAAAAGACTGCTCTCTGATGCACTGATTTATTCCCAGGCCAGAGAAGTCATTAGGGATCAAGCAAGTGACTGTTGCTTCTCTCGGCTCTCCCCCTCCCTCCTCCGATTTCTGTGGAACGCGGCTGGTAATACCCGCCGTACTGGAAGTAACTTTAATCTTTCTGACAACAAAATCTGGAAAGTATTTAAAACGAACTACAAGCAAAAGCAAAACATTTATGGACACTTCACGGCGTTTCAGTTTGCATTTTGAACAAAACACACTACGCAACTATCGGTAACGAACTCTCAGAGCTGCAGGTCTCTCTAGCAGGCCTCTCCCTACCCCGCAACACACAGCTCCCCACCCCATCTACCAACAATACCTATAGGCCTCGACTCCCAAATCACACTGGTTACCTCCCTCAGCTATCTGCTGAGAATAACAAGGGTTCGTAGAGTGCTCCCAAATATCATCTACGTCTTGCTGTCCCCCTACCCCCCACGATCCAAATCTGTTTTTGTGTATGTGTGTACCATTCTTCACTGGTGCCATGCCCGATAGTTGGAAGAACTCCAAGACATGAAGATGGTCAAACACCTCTTTACAGTCTTCAGCCTGACCCATCCATCTGCAAAAGGAGTAGAGTCTCATAAGCCCCTGCGCCTGCAAGGGGGCATGAGAATCTAAGCCTCTTGCTCCGAGTCTGTAGACATCGGCAACGTTCACTTCCTCAGACGGAGGGGAGGTGAACGGGGCGTTAATCCGAGTTGCAGAGGTTAACAAATCCCCTGGCACCAGGCCCACGCTGAATCAACCTCACCTGGCTCTGAACACGAACAGGTGCGACAGCGTGTTGTGCTGGTCTGTGGCTTTGGACCTTACAGTTTTCAATCTTAAGGCCCAAAATCACAGGCTAGCACACAGGCGTTAAAGAAAGAAAAGAAAAGAAAAAAAAGTAAAGAAGAAACGAAAGAGGCAAAAGCGACCGTCTACAATGTCACTATACAACATGTGACAGACTCAAAACGCTGGATATGTTTGATAACTCAAACCCGTATTTTGTTCATGACCGATCCATCTTCCACTGCCTGTACTGAAACGCGCCTCAGAGGGAGAAGCATCAGCGATGGTAATTCGACACCATCCTAGCACTATCATGGTCGACCCATGTCCAACAGCGTGCGCACAGCTCTTACAGTCATGATCCACAAGGCTGCGAAAAAGTTAAAAACAAAAAAAAAAAACCTGAAGAAAAACTAGTTCTCCAGGCCGGGGAACACGAGCATGCACGAGCTGATTCGACGATAATGCGATTAAACTGTCACTCAAGGATTTCGCAAACAAAATTAACCCATTTAACCCCACGGCCGCATTTAGGAGGTGTCACCTAAGGACTATGTACCAGTTGCAGGACACGGCTCGACCATGATAATTCAAGGGTAGTGCCAGATTAGCTTGGCGCCTGATGGTACCCAAGCCAATCCGGCACTACCCTTAAATTACCTTGGTCGATCCGTCTCCTGCTGTAGGGCATCGGGGCTAAATGGGTTAAGATCTGTGAACGCCGATTCGTGAGTTTGGGCCTTACGGCCCATAGATTCAGCTTCCGTAATTGAATCAAGTTTTCGCTCCGCTTATCCAATTATCATTACTCTTTCTCTCTGGATCAGTCAAAAATGTGTGTAGCATGCACAAGGGGGTTAACCAAATTCCAGAGCAAGAGAAAACGCAGATCTAAACATGACTACAACCCGTCCAATTATAGAGCATTAAGAATTTATGCTCATTAGAGTCTGCCGCTTGCAAACATTAAGCCGTTGACTGTCCAGATCGGGTGAAACCTTGCAATTGTTCACTTAACCCTTATCATTCGGAATACACCAGTGTGTTAAATACGTTTGTCTAAAATTGTTCAAGGGTAGTGCCAGAATAGCTTGGCGCCTCTAGGCGCCAAGCTATTCTGGCACCACCCTTGAACAAAAGCCACTGGTCTATCCTTATCTGTAAGTATTATAATGTAGCTTGCATATGGCAGTGTACAAATTTGAAGCTTTTAGCCTCAGTATGATAGGGGTTAACTCTGGGGCTGTCGAGGCGATTCCTGCAAGAATCGCTGACCTCTACAAACAGCGCTACCGACAGCCAAGGGGTTAAGGCTAGCCGAGCTACCAGAAAATTCGATTAACCCATTCACCCATGACACATCAACAGGAGACGGATCGACCGTGACGGTTCATGGATGGTTGATAAGTTTCGCCAGCTATTCTGGCACTACTTCTGAACTATACTGGTCGATTTATCTATTGAAATGATAAGCAAATTCCACAGGACAGCTCCACAATTTAAAAATGTCGACATCCGTTCATGACATTTACAGAGAAAATACGAAATGTGTGTTTGCCCAAAGGCAATCCACGCTGGACCCCATCAGATCAACTCTGTGGAAAGTCTGTGATCCCAAGACATACCACAAAGATTCGTTGCTCATTATTGTGGGACGGTAATTACGCTGGGTTGCGAGTGTTATCACCGACATCCGACCTGAATCATTCCCGACGGTTCCTGTTTTCGTTTCAGATTCTCATCAGCGGAGAAAACGAGAGTCTAAACAAGCAGAATCCGTCCATCAGCAACAGGCACTGATCCTCATTAGCCCTCTGCAAAACCTGTATGGTCGCATGAGGATCTATGACTTTTTAAAAAAATACTTTTTTTAAAATATTTTTTTTTTTATCATCCAAGTTTACGACGGTCTGTATCTGTGACTGGTCCGATTTATATCAGTAAACTTTCCATTTGTAAGAGGCATAGATCCTCATGTGCCGCCGCAATTGCGGGGGCTCATGACGATCTATGCCTCTTGCCTCAGCCGTAGTAGATCCTCGGGCGGTATTCTGAGACGAAAGAGTCCAAATAAGCAAGCCGCATCAAGTACAGATAACGTCGTAAACAGCATCTGTTTGGGATGCCTACTTCAGACACTCAGACGGCCAGATGGTGATGAGGCAACGTTTGGCCAGGTTACCTTTAGCGGACACAACTTTCACATTCTGCGCTAACTGCTGAGAAATTGATCAACCGTTAGCTTTCAGCAGATCCGTCTCAGATGAAGTTAAAAAAAAAAAAAAATTATATATATATATATATATATAAAAGAACTGCTGCCCACTCATTCACATTTAACCCTTTGCGTGCCGGTAGCGGTTTTAGTAGCTAGGAATCATTGCGACTAAACCCGCTGCCGCCGACACGCAAAGGGTTAAAATGAGCCAGACTTCCTTTTTCGTTGTTGAAAAAGTGACGGTATAAACTTTCTCCATTTGTTCGTTTTTTTTTTATTCATTTGCTTGACAAAATGGCGGCTACTGGCAGCAAAGGGGTTAAAACCTACACGACAAACGTCTGCGACAACAATCTAGATTGCTACGCACACGGCTCTAACAAAAGCAAAGAAAAGCTTAACTGAGAAGAAATACAAGATGCCAATGATAAAGTGCTGTGTGTCGTACGTATCTGTCAACAGCTCCTACTCCTAAAATGAAACGAATGGAAGAAGCAAAAAAAATCCATCGCCGAGAAGCCATAGTGGAATTAGAGCACGCTGGGGGTGGTGTTGGTGTTGGTGGTGGGATGGGCGGGGGATCCTATTTTTACTGTGTACATTTCCAGACCGAAGAGCCTGCAAGCCTGCGATGTAGAATCCACTGCTAAGAACGCGTGCTATTGACAGATGGTCTGACAATGTCAAATAATATTGCATCAGACGCATAACTTCGGTACGGCGTGAATGGAACGTCACAGCACCGCTAACCCCCTTGTGCATGCAGCCTCATGTTCACAGTACCGATGGCTGCATGCATAGGGGGGTTAATTTGGACGATCTTTCAAGAAAGGTACCTTAAGAATTGAGCGGATTTTCCCTCGTAAGTGCGTGTATATCAAAACGTTCATAAATATAATTATGAGATAATACTCGTATACGCAAATCCCCTTTCAGCCTACATGGACGGAGGGCTAAATCCGTTCAGCTCTGGCACACTATTACAGGAGACAGATCTGATTGACCATAATAGTTCAAGGGTGGTGCCAGAATAGCTTGGCGCCAACAGGCGCCAAGCTATTCTGGCACCACCCTTGAACGATCATGGTTATGAACTTTATTTACAGAATCAACAAACATGTAGTTTTCGGCGGATAACAGCGAAATATTGGAATTCTAGGTTAAGAGAGATCTTCAGACTGCTGGGGCTCGTGAAGAATGGAGGGAGTTCGATTTGGGGCTGACCGCACGGCACCGTTTGAGTGATGGCGCTGAAACCCAAGCTGTGATGGTGAATACCAAACACCTAGCGGGAACCTATCCGTCAGTCGGCAATGGCACCCGTGAGACAATAGGCGTTCCGTTTCCAATATCTCACTCAACACCCGTTCGCCGAGTTCGTTTGGAGGCTACAACTGTAAACTAATTACACAAGAGGCGTAGATCCTCATGAGGATCTATGCCTCATGAGTCGGGTTGTTGTGTTACCTGCAGGGCCGCTTCCATCAGCAAGATAAACTGCAAAGACATTCGGCACCGATGGTGACCTTTAGTCATTGCAGCATTTAAAAAAAAAAAAAATCCATCATTCTGATTCTTTTTGTGCGAGAGGCAAAGCTCCTTATGAGCCTTTACAGTCGCTGGGGCTCATGAGAACAATACTTCTTGTCCCTGAAAATTTATATTATTAATTTACACACCACTTCAGAACTGATTAAAGGGGAAGTGGAGAGGTTAACCCATTGTGTCCCAGGTACGAAATACCCACATTTTGAAGTTGTCCTCAGAGGACTGCATTACAATTCAGGAGACAGATCGACCATGATAGTTCAAGGGTGGTGCCAGAATAGCTTGGCGCCTATATCTGGCTGTGGCGTATCGGGACTGAATGAGTTAATGTATTTCAAGTGGTCGCGGCTGAATCTCAATGTGCTACATTAGTCGTAACATGTCATAGCGCCCATTAAAAGTCCAATAGCACTAAAACTGCACGGTCTGTCCAAATTGATCTGAGGGTAGAGTTTGCGATCTCCACCACTGAGTGAAAGTGTTACACTATAAGTGTATACGACCAATATCACGGTCGGGTAATTTTATAATTTCCCTTGATATGAAAATAACGAGAATATAATTAGTACCACGGGCAGAGCACGGAGAGGGTTATGACACGGTCCACTTTGGCTACCACGGGCTCACGTGAAGTTGACAAGTGGCCGGCCCTACTAAGCTCGGACTAATGAATGATAATTTCGAGTGGAAATACATCAATCTCACTTTAGCGGTCCCAATGCGGGCAGTAGCTGGGACTAATGAATAAATAATGAGCCCTCGTTAGTAGTGAGGAACACAGACTCCTGCTGACAAAGAATAATTATGAGAGTCAGTAATAGGTTACTGGTCAGCTAAGATCAGAGGACGCTGGCCACCATAATAGATGTGGAATAATTAGGAGAGACAGTAATGGGTCCCTGGTCAGCTAAGATCAGAGGACGCTGGCCACCATAATAGATGTGAAATAATTAGGAGAGACAGTAATGGGTCCCTGGTCAGCTAAGATCAGAGGACGCTGGCCACCATAATAGATGTGGAATAATTATGAGAGACAGTAATGGGTTCCTTTGATAGCTAGGATCAGAGGACGCTGGCCACCATAATAGATGTGGAATAATTAGGAGAGACAGTAATGAGTTCCTTTGATAGCTAGGATCAGAGGACGCTGACCAGCATAATAGATGTGGAATAATTATGAGAGACAGTAATGGGTCCCTGGTCAGCTAGGATCAGAGGGCACTATCCACCAGAGCAGATGGGGGATAGATTATGGGCGACAGTAATAGCTCCTTTGACAGATAGGGTCAGGGGACGCTGGCCACCATGATAGATGTGGAATAATATGGGTGACAGTAATAGCCCCTTTGACTGGTTGAGACAAAGGGGCGATGCCCTCGGCCAGAACGGGTATATATATTGGGGGTAAACACCAGGACGAGAGAGCTCACAACGAAGAAAACGAGATAGAGAGAGAGCTCGCACAATGACCAGAACGAGAGAGCTCACAACGAAGGGAACGAGATAGATAGAGAGTACACAACGAAGAGAGTGAGATAGATAGATAGAGGGAGCTGAGAAGCGAGAGACCGAGCTCCGGTATTTTCGCCATTTTAGTATGCCATGCTAGTAGGTTGGTTGTGCCCAACCTATTAGACCCACGATGACCAAGAAATAAAAGACTCTTCTGGAAACACTCTTGTCTGGCTGCGTCTTCCATCTACAACACCTTGCGGGTGGCTGCGGTAGTGTAACAAAAGTCACCCCAAGTATATGGGGAAACATGCCCAGAGTTTGGCTTTCCTATGTTGGAAATGTGCTGGATTGAAATCATGTGAAGAAAACTCCGTCGAGGTATGGATTTGAAATACCGCTGAAGACAACTACGTGAACTCTGCCAGACGCCTGATGCTGGACGTTAACGAACACAAACAGTACACTTTCCGTAGACCAGCCTGCAGGGACTCATGTGGATTTGTTACGTGGTAGTCGTAGTTGTAGTATGATACAAGCACACCAGACGCACGCACGTAGGGTTCTTATAAAGAAACTTCACTCAGCTGCAATTCGTCACACGTGGCACAAGGTTGTAGACCACTCTGAAGTAACAGTCCCAACAACCCCACCCGGGTCTGCCCTGGGGGACTTGGGTGGGGTTAGGTATTTTTTAGTTCCCAGGGTCACCCTGGTCAGCCCCACAGGGTGGGTTTTTCTCTCTATTCTGGGGCATGTGTTTCTGTCTACCCTTTGTCCATTCACCTGTATTTGCCTTTTTAAAACTCTCCCTACTGTCTGCACTGCCTGTAGCTCTTGATATTGGATGTGTGTTGCTAAATGGTCTTAGCTTTATTTAGGCCCATGTGTTAGGTTTATTTAACGTATTTGACCGGCTGGCGACATACATTCAATGTTCTGTTTCTTTTTTATTTTTTCACAAGCAGTGCAGGCACGTCCTGAGAAAGCCTTGTTGCTGTCGGGACGTTAAGCAATGTACAATCAATCAACAGTCCCAACAATATTTTATTGCAGCGATGCGATCTCCACACAATGCATTCACAAATGCATCCACTTCTGTACAATGCATCAACACTTTTGGCACACTGCGTCTCTCATACAACGTACACACATACTTAATACGGTCTTTTATACTATTACAGATTTCCAGAACAATCCAGCAAATTCTCCTAACACAACCAATCAGAAAAGAAAAAGTAACCAAAATTTATTAATATTCCCGCTGGAAAAAAAAAAACAACATTTGAGAAGTTGCTACAAATTTCCACTACTATCTACGCGCCTTTGATACAATGATACGAAATGTTGCCGACAACTTTTACGTCATATCTGAGGTCACTAGAAAGATCGCGACCCTGCTCGAATCTTCCTAATGTAGGTCAAACTTTACAACATTGTAGCCGCAAAACTACGAGTCACAACAAAAATCGATCGCAATTCTCCGTGCAAAAGAAAATAAATCCTACTAAAAAGGTACGTAATTCGTATCCAAAATAACTCAAATGAATATCGGATCTTTCCTATGATTAACACACACATGCTCTCAGAGAAACACAACCATCAGGATGAATACCTGCAGATGGCTATTAATTTTGCTGCTGGAAAGGCCAGGAGACTGGTAGGCATAAGGCACTAGGTACGCGAACAAATCAAAGCCAGATTCCCCAAGCCAGATGCTACAATGCAAATTGCTTCAATCTTGTCTGCTTTTCACTGACATGGAGCTGGGGAGTGCGCTCAGGCTACATTTGCGCGCACTAACCAAGCCAGGTCACCTAATGAATCGCACGCTACAATTTCAAATTGTACCATCCCAGTCTGCTGCAGTCTTTTTCCCAATCAGGCTGATCAATTATCTGAAACTGCAAACATTCCCATCTTCACCTTTTGAAACCCCTCCCCCCCCCCCCCCACACACACACACACCGGCACACACAAACACACACACACACTTTCTTGCAGCTGTAGGTACTCACGAATGTCTTGCTAAGAAAGGATACAGGACGGACTCGCGAGCATCTATGCCTCTTGCTGACACTTGTCTGTCAACAAAGGGACCACCATAGGAACAGAGAACTATTCGGGAGAAACTCAAGTTGTGAGAACTAGCATGAGGCATGTAATTTACGGGCTTTTCGAAACGCGGAGATGCATGTACCACTACTCTACGGTAAATGAACCGACAGCAGTATTGATGTGCGCTGGCCTGTGATTTTGGACCTTGCGGCCAAAGGCCGTAAGGTTTAAAATCACAGACCAGCACACAATTATATTCTGCGTTCCTCATATTGGAATATTTCTCAGCCGCATTGCTATTGTCACATTTCACAAGGGGGAAGTTTCGACACGTTTTAGTCTGTAATATTTTAAGCTTAAATGTGTAACCGATGGGGCGATAATGATGTGGTGGTGATGGTCGATGGTGTTGTTGCTAATACACTACCCCAACTCTCAGTCAGCATGGTAACACTAGGCGGCCGACTTGCAGTGAATGGGCTTTACAGACCACAGGCGAGGGATGACCAAAACTAACTGAATTTTCCTCAGGTTTTGTTTTTTTAAAAAAAAAGCTGAAAATGACCCACAGGGATTTGAGAGTTGAGTTTACCTTTCATATGATGTGTAGAAGAAATCTACACTGACGAGCAGAAGAAATGCGATATCGCTCGAGTCGAATGATGTTGGGATTTATTTTTGCTCGTCAGCTGCACGATACAAAATATTTGGAACCGACGAGTCGACTACATGCATGCACAATCCCGACTTGCACGCAGAAATATGCAGACAACAGACTGCAACGGTAACTTCAGCTCTACTGAAATATTGCCAATTAGTAACCCTATATCGCCTGGAAAAGGTCGCTTTAAATAAGATGAGATTTCTTCTTGAAGACCCTTCCTGTAAGCTAGACGTCGGCGGGCGATGGGTGACATTTGCAGGGCCGGGGGAGGGCGAGGCAAATTGGCCAATACCTCGGGGCGACGTCTCAATAGGAATTCGATCTCCACTATCAACCCGTCCTAATTCGGTTCAGTGAGAGGCAGAGACTGACTTCGAGGGAGAGGCTGAGGGGGGAAGGTGTGCACTGAGAGAGAGAGAAATGAAATGAAACTTTATTTTCCAAGGATAAACGAATAGGTGCGCAGACCTGTTTTCATTCTTGTCTTTGCTACACACTACAAAACAAAATAACGTACATAAAATCTCTCTCTTACCCACACACACACGCGCGCCCGTGTGCACTGAATTGCCGCGTGTACAGGTTTGTGCCAGATTAGCATGTAGCCTACAGGCGCCAAGCCAAGCCTGCACAACCCTCCACACACACACACACACACACACACACACACACACACACAGAGAGAGATCATGTACACATACATTGCTATCACTTAAAATTATACTATCTATCTATCTATCTATATCCCGTAGTCTTGCCGACCGTTGGGGCACCACTGATGACTTGGCAACCAGCTCCCTCCATTCCTCTCTGTTCTCTGCCCTTCTCAGCGTATCGCCCAGCTTCAGTCCTGTCCACTCTGAGATATTATCCTCCCATCTTTTCCTCTGTCTTCCTCTCCTTCGTCCTTGCACAGTGCCTTGCAGGATTGTTTTGGCAAGCCCTGCTGAACGCGTGACATGCCCATACCACTTCAGTTTGCGTTTTCTCACAATGGCTATCAAGTCTTCATAGGGCCCGATGGCTTGCCTGATTCTGCTTCCCACTTCCTCGTTTGTGATGTGATCTCTGCATGAGATGCCAAGCAGCCTTCGAAAACATCTCATTTCAGTGGCTTGTATCCTCCTTTCAAGGTCTGCTGTCGAGGGTCCATGACTCGCAGGCATACAAGAACACTAAGATGACTAAGGAGCGCATCAGTCTGATCTTGGGGCATAGTGTGATGTTTCTGTCCTTCCATATGGTCTTCAATCTTGTCAGTGCTGTTGTTGTCTGCGCAATCCTGGACAGTATTTCTGGTTTTGATCCCTCATCTGTCACAATGGCTCCTAAGTATTTGAATTTCTTAACTATTTCCAGTTTTTGGCCTCCAACCATGATTTCAGTGCCAATGCCACTGGCGTTATTGGTCATCAGTTTGGTCTTCTCTGCACTGATTTCCATCCCATATGCAATGGCTGTACTATCCAGCTTTTCCACCAGCTGAGCTAGCTCCTTCTCTGTTCCTGCAAGGCCATCAATGTCGTCCGCAAAGCGCAAGTTCGTGATTGTTCTGCCTCCAATTATACTACAGCAAATGTAAAGAGCATAACACGAATTTTGTACATGAAACCGCTATTGCGGTTCTCACCATGAAAACCAACACGGCTCGCTCCAACAAACACATATACAACACACACACACGAGAGAGAGAGAGAGAGATAGAGAGAGAGAGAGAGAGAGAGAGAGAGAGAGAGAGAGAGAGAGAGAGAGAGAGAGATGAAACTTTATTTTTCAAGGATAAATGATTAGGTACCTTCAATGACCTTTTTTCAATCATGTCCTTAAGAGAGGAGAGAGAGAGAGAGAGAGAGAGAGAGAGAGAGAGAGAGAGAGAGAGAGAGAGAGAGAGAGTGAGAGAGAGGAGAGAGAGAGAGAGAGAGAGAGAGAGAGAGAGAGAGAGAGAGAGAGAGAGAGAGAGAGAGAGAGAGAGAGAGAGAGAGAGAGAGAGAGAGAGAGGTTAGTTCTAAATCAGAATGAGGTAAACTTAACGACATGATAAAATCTCTCATCCAGACCGTCATATGTGCAAGAAAGCGGCTGCAAGGGCTCATGAGAACCTAGGCCTCTTGTTAGCCCAGCTATTGTTCTCCCTAATTCTCACGTAGTGGAACCTCGGCTGTACTGCTACATCGTTCTAACTAAAGGCCCCGCCACACGGGCCGGTTGTGCCCCGATTTTGAAGCCGATTCCGATCCGATTGCGATCGGATGACGTCAATTATCCGATCCGGTCCCAATCGGCTGGGAATCGGGTGTCTAGAACCTGCTCTATTTTTCCGATCCGAATCGGTCCCGATCGTAAGCTTCAACCAATCAGAGCGCGTCTCGCAAAGCATGTCGTTTCAGCACGGTTTGCAAATGGCGTTACACGCCTGTTGTGATCAGTACCACCGCCGTTGCCGCTGATGTTTCGCACGCCTCTTCCCGAATATGATGCAAAACTGCTGATAATGCAAGCACATCATCATCACTGTCAAAACTACTGTAGCAGTCATTTTGCAGAACAGGTACGACTTTGATCTTCGGTTCAAACCGGTCGGCTAAACAAGTCGGGAAATGTGTGGCAGTGCACACGTTTTTTAGTCCGGCCCGATCACCTACCGATTCGAAAACTGATCGGGAATCGGCCTCAAAACCGGGCATGTGTAGCGGGGCCTTAACGTTTTGCTGATTTGCAGAGTTGAGACTAAAGTCAACTGACCCAACTGGTTGTTTTCATCAAGACTTTTCCTCGGTTTAACCCTTTTAGCCCCAAGGTCCCATTTCTCAAAGTTTGGAGGTGTTGCCTAACGACTATGCACCTGTTGCAGGAGATGGCTTGACCATGATAATTCAAGGGTAGTGCCAGATTAGCTTGGTGCCTTAAGGCGCCAAGGTAATCTGGAATTATCCTTAGTGAATTATCATCGTCAAGCCATCTCTTGCTGTATGGATCCGGGGCTAAAAGGGTTAAACAGTGGAAGTGCTCTAAAACATTTGTGAGGTTTGTGCCTGCAGCGGGCTCCAAGTCCGAGTAACTCCCAAACTCAGCGTAATTTGCTTTTCAAAGCACAGAAACTCAAGTCCTGTTACAAAGATCGGTTCCGCATAATTCATGCTCACTGAGCAGAGAGCTGCTAAATTCCCGCGCACGCTCGAAATTCCAGGTGTGTGCAATGTTCATTAGTCTTGCGTCGATCAAAGACACTATAAGGCACGGCAGGGGTACATCACAGTTTGGCTGTGCTACACCTTTAAGGTCACGTCCAGCAGCTGTTGCTGTTATTCTTAACTCTGAAAGAGTGACCTCGACAAAAAGTGCTACCGACAGCCAAAGGGTTAACACTTTCACAGTTGCCTCAATCTTTGAAGACGTGGCAACACAACCAGAAGCATGCCACACTGTTACGGAAACGCAGTAAAGGAACTTAGCGTATATATTCCGCAATATACAGCCTAATAAGTTCAGGACTGCAAGGATGCGTTCAAATCAAAGCATATGGTTTCTTGCATCTGGTAACTTTACACGTGCAATACAACGCCGCCTGTCGGCATATATCATTACTCGTGTCAGCTGCGGTAGATCACTCATGTCTATCCTCATTAAGACCAACAAATCCTCTTGTATTACACGTACTTCCATATTCCAAGCATTCACATTGTAACCACGTTTGTGGCCAAGGTGCCGCCTAAAACTACGTAAGAAATAAATGGAGAAAAAAAAAACCCCACCCAGCTTTGTTCGTTAAAATGATCATGGTATAATAAGCACGGGATTTCCTGAGCAAACTGTTCATGTCATTATTCTTCACTTTTGGAATTGCAGGGTTCACGTGTAGTTCACGTGTGAAATGGTATGGTTCATTTCTGACATTTTTGTTCGGTTTATGTTTGGAATTGTACGGATAACCCATTTAGCCCCGAGTCCCTAAAGCAGGAGATGGATGGACCTTGATAATTCAAGGGTAGTGCCAGATGAGCTTGGCGCCTAAAAGCGCCAAGCTCATCTGTCACTACCCTTGAATTATTATGGTCAATCCATCTCCTGCAACTGGTCCATAGTCGTTAGGCAACACCTCCAAAATTTGAGAAATGGGACCTTGGGGCTAAAAGGGTTAATTTCGTTAATATCAGACTAGAATTGCACAGTTCGCGTCCGGCATTGTACGGTTCACCTTTGGAACTGCATCTTGTATGGGCCCTATCCGAAATTGGATGTCTTTACCTTTAGCATTGTCACTAGCAGCATCATGCAAGCGTCATGAGAGACTGATCGATCACGAAAGATCAACAACAGCGCTGGCTTAGTCTGTCAAATAGCGCCTGAGTAGCTCGGCACGACCCAACAAGCCATCTTGATCGATCCCCCCGCAGGTGACACTGATAATGGTGAATCAACCCACTTTGGTACCGGTTTCAGGCCACTTTACAAATTTCAAATACAAGCGATCAAAAATCTCTGCAACTTCAGTAGCTGAACTGGCCCTTCGTTTGTCTTGTACTGTGTTTGACTTAAATCCGTGTCTGTTACGTGAGTGTGTGTGTGTCGGGTTTCAGTTCGCGGCGCTTTGAGTCGATTGGCCCAAAAATTGAGAAAAAGCGCATATATAATAACGGTATTATTTATTATTTAAGTCACTGCTGAGAAAGAAACGCACACGACCAAACTTCAAGAGACATAGAGCCTCAGTTGCGGGGGCTCATGAGGATCAATGCCTCTTGCGGACATTACTTTGAAACCATGGACGGCATGGGATACTTGGTGTTGAATGAAGGCAGATTTTAGAAAAAAACAATCTGCGTTAACCGGAAGGGACGGGGTTAAACTGTGCCTCCAAAGAGAAAAGGGCTCACTTTATGGAAAAGAGGGGCTCAGTCTCAACTTCAGGTCCGAGTGCTTTCCCAACAAGGAAAAGAAAAACAATCCCGCTATGAAATAAAATCACTAACGTTTCCCAACGCAAAAAGCAACCCCACGTGGTAATACGCAAGATGAAAAGAAAGCAAGAAACTGAAATTCGGCCAATCTTTTATAATGCTCTACATATAGTTTTCACATAGCTTTTAGAGCTTCGCGCAAATCCACTTTTTTCTCTAAGTTTTCCATTTTCTTGCCAGCGCCTTCCGTCTGCAAAAGGCATGGATTCTCATGAGCCCTTGCGAACGCAAGGGCTCATGAGAATTCATATGCTTTTTGCTAAGATTCCGTAACTCTTCGCCTCAGACGAAGAAGATAGCAGATTTTAAGCAAGCGAGCGACCGACCGAAATAACTTTTTTGCTTTCTTGTGACGACCGAATGTATCTCGAAGCTATTTAGCCTGATGAAGGAAAGGCGTCTGCTGTTTTGTGGAAACCTGGCAACGGTTCGCCGTGGGTGTTTCATGTTGCATCTGAAGACTTTTTCGCGCCCCTCTGGTTAAAGGGATTTAGCGGGGCGGGCGGGTGAAGAAGGGAGAGGGCACACAGACAGAGCAAGGGAAAGGGGGTAGGGTGGGGGGTAGGGGGCGAATAACAACAAGGCAGGCATGGAAAAGGGTGGGGCATCTTGAACTTACATGAGACGTGCCGCACGCATTCGGATACGCGTCTAATAGCCGTATGCGGCATGTCTCGAAAACGTTAATGAAATTGGATATTCTCTCTCTCTCTCTCCGTCTCTCTCAAGGAATGCCTCCTCAAGTACTTGTCTGCTGATAGATAATCTACCACAAGTATCCGTATAAAACATGTGCTTATCGTAATCAGTGCTTGCGGCCGTATGGTTTGTCCATACTAATAATAATCGCCTAATAACATAATTAATGTTCTTATTATAATCTAAATATTTTTTGCTGTCTTAGGTGAATGTTCACTATGATTCAAATGATTTGCTTCGTATATAGGTTATCATTAGCGCGTGTCTGTGCCGTGTGCGTGCGTGCGCGCGTATGTGTGTGCGCGCGTTGCGTGTACTTTTTTAGTTTGTTTTTGTATGACCGAATGAATGAATGAATTTTATTTAATGTCTCTTCATGTTTAATGTCTCCTAATCTTTCCTTTGTGTAATTTGGTACTATTAGTATTACAATTATTACCCTGTGTTTGTAGAGTAGCAACGACAAGTATGAAAAATGGCACATGTGCTAATTTTACTTCATCCGTTGAGGAATACAGTTTCATTTCATTTCATTTCGTTTCATTTCATTTAATTTCTCTCGCTCTCTCACACGCACGCGCGAGCGCGCCGGCGCACACACACACCTTTTCTTTTGATACGCCAGCCCGCACATAAGGGAGTTCACCAGGAACGAATTTCTAAAATAAACTCCATAGATTTCCCGGCAAGTCCAGAACAGCTACACTTTGAAGTTCGCCTACGCCTGGCTGTCCGAATCATAGTATGAGCCATCTAGTATTGAGTACAGTTAGGAGTGGTAATGAAGTGCACAGGTGAAGAATGCGGTGCCCTTTGTTTCTGTTGCAAACTTCTCTCAGTCAGATCATTCCCGCCGATCTTTCCAGATAACCCGCGAAGTGCATGCATTCTCAGCAGGGACAGAGGCTTATGTTGATCCATGCTTCCGGACTGCTCCTACGTCCTCACATGTCTATGTTTCTGAAACTTCAGTTGAGACATGAACGAGACCTTCAGTTCAGCGAAATTGCTATCTTTGCGAGTTGTACTCTGAATGGACTCGGCGAAGGAGACAGATCGACCACGATAGTTCAAGAGTGGTGCCATAGGCGCCAAACTATTCTGGCACCACCCTTCAACTACCATGGTCGACCAGTCTCCTAAGGCCGGGATGAAAAGGGTTGCGCCTGCGAGTGATGCATTGTGGGGCGAGGCCGTTTCACTGATAGCAAGATGGCGGGTCTCCATTCTTGGCGTATTTGTCTAGACAGGTTAATATAATAATGTCAGCTACAGGGTGTTATAGATCCGGCTGTCTTTGAACGTTAATCAGTCACATTCTCTTGTGCCCCCCCCCCCCCCCCCACACACACACACACACACTCCCGGCTCTTTTGTACTCCCTGAAACCTACGGCGATGTCTGTGACAGATACAGTCTCAAGAGGACCGCCAGTAGACAACTGCAAACAATTTATTGTCTTCATACAAAAAGGTACACAAAAATGTTGGTTGTTCTTTCCATGAGACAAAGCAAGCCATCCGCTAGGTAATTGCTATTATTACAAACGAGACAACCCTGTGGCTGTCGGTAGCGCTTTTTGTCGAGGTGATTCCTGAAGTTAGGGGATAAATTCTTTATAAATGTTCACAGCATGTCTGGCAATAATGCTGCACAAAATGGCAAACTTTACTTCATCTTTGCGTTTTCGGTAGCGATTGTTCGTCGCGAAGATTCCTACAGGAATCATCACGACTCAAACCGCTACCGACACACAAAGGGTTAAGAAGGGTAGGAACGTCTTGGTTGAGGCGAGACAACACTGCGTTGTGCCGGCAAACTGTAGCAATCAAAGCCCGCCCTTGCGCAGATGGCTTTAACATTCTACCCCAACACCGAAATCCCCAAATTTTGCCGTTGTTCTCTGAAGACTGCATTGCAGTGCAGGACACAGATCGATCATGATAGTTCAAGGGTGATGCCAGAATAGCTTGGCGCCCACAGGTGCCAAGCTATTCTGGCATCACCCTTGAACTATCATGGTCGTTCCTTATCTTGCTGTGGTATGTCTGGGGTAGAATGAGTTACGTGAACGATGAAAACGTTGACTTGTAGAGCCAGATTAAAGGTGCCTGTTTTTATGGTTGCTTCTTGTACGCGCCTTGACCTACAGCTATTGATTTTCGCATGAAAAATCCGAGAGCCGCTGGCTGGGCATTATGACAGCGAAAGATCAAAGAGAGCTCAAAACTTGACTTGCGTCAGCAAAGAGTCTCAGTCCTCAGGCGAGTGGCACCCATCTGCGAGAAGCAGGGCTCCTCAGAAGACCACTGCGCCTCTTGCTGGATTCATTAACCGGCCTTTTGCTGTCGTTCGCGGTTGTTTTTTTCTGCCGAGGTGATTCCGACCGGAATCATCTCGACAAACAAGTGCTACCGACAGCCAAAAGGTCAAACCAATGTCCAGTCGTCAAGACTGGTATCATTTTTTTTTCAAAACTGTGTATTGTAGATCAGCAGTAGCGACAGGTGCTGCGATTAACGCATTGGAGACGTGCCCGCGCTCTTTAAGCCGCGTATCCGGAGGCGGCACGTCTCGAATGAGTTAACTAAACGCTCACATTAAGAAGGCATGACACTGGAGCTTTCACGTTAAATGTATCTAGGCCGTAAGGTCCACAATCACAGACCAGCACACATATTAGAAGAGCGATGTCATTAGCGCCGTAGTGCGAACACAGCTCTCTCCTGCTTATCAAAGCTCTACCGTCTGGATGGCTTTTTCCCCCAATGACGAACTTCTCTTGCTCGCCGACGTCAATTGCGCTGATCCTTCAAAGCAAGAGGCGAGAACGAGTACTGTACGATATGGGTCGTCTTAAAGCCACAGGCTTAGGTCGAGAAACGGAGTTTCACGACGTGTATCAATGTAGCTTGTTTTTGTTGTTCGTTTGCTCGTTTCTTTTCTTCTTGTTGTTTCGAAAAAATAATGTATGTTGATACACCATTAAAACACGATTCTCGACCAAAGCCTCGACCTTATCAGACACACAAAAATGCGTCAATCATACGGAGATAAATGAAAGGGGTTCGATGAGGGGCTGGCAGGACGGCTTGTCCCAATTGTCCACGTCACCTTAAGTCACGACATCTGCGGAGCTGTGAAGTCGACAGCCATACTCCTAAACCTAACGTCGTCCTCCACTGTGAATTGTCAGCCGATCCTTACCTGCAAGAGGCATAGATTCACATGGGCCACTGCGACTGCAGGGGCTCATGTTTAATCTATGTCTCTTGCACTTGGGTGGGTCTAGCTGAAGACCTGACACGCAGACCTCTCCTTCGCATCTTGGCAACTACAGGTCTGTGAAGGATTCTCTGTTGTCCAATTTATCTGTTGAAACACTGGTGGACCTCTTCAGCTGTAAGACTTACTGCGTCTGCAGTCAAACCAGCAAGAGGCATAGATTTTCATGAGCCCCTGCATTCGCAGGGGCTCGTGAAAATCTATGCCTCTTGCTGACGGAATCTGGTCTTATACTTTGAATACTTGCGTAGGTAAGGTACGAGACTGACTACATACACCGTCGAGATAATACACTGACGAGCAAAAGAAATGCGACATTGATGAAATCATCGGAAACACGATGATTCTAAAAATGTCGCATTTCTTTCTTCTCCTCATATACCCGATACATTGCGTGACACTGGTACGGGCATCACTGCGTGACAACTGAATGTTATTAGCGGACTGCTCGATATCAGCGTAAACAGATCAGTTAGTTTGACACGTCCGCAAACTGACACCAACACCGAGTGAAATCATATCATATCTGTACGTGCGCCAGGCACAGGATCTCATCAATCATTCATATACTTCTTACTGCTTTCATTTACGTCAGTGACTTTCAATCATGCACAAAACGTTCCGGAAAATATACACCAGAAAGAAAAGAATTCCTCTAAAGAAGAAAACTTGCAAAGCTCGTCAGAACTGACTCATCACAACTCAGAAATAAAGCTGAAATTCTATCTCACATCAGCCTTCTGATGTAACTAACAAACAGCATCATTTTTAATGCACGTGAGCGGCTTCTAGGATCGCTATTCTCAATGCCGACAACGACATAACGAGATACATGTAATGAGAATAGCACTTCAACCATTAGGCTGTCGGTAGAGCTTTTTTTTTCTTTCTTGTCGATGTGATTCCTGCAGGAATCACATCGACAAAAAGCGCTGCCGACAGCCAAACGGTTAACGACTGGGTGGGACTGACTCTAAGACAGAACCATGGTTGCAAATGCAACCTGAAATCGTGTACAGATAGAGCAATAGTTGTAGATGTAACTAGAAATCTTTTTACAGATAGAGCAATGGTTGTAAATATAATCTAAATGTAAAAACCTTGCATTTATAATTCAACCTAGTGGGAGACAGATAAGCCGTAATAGTTCAAGCGCAGTGCCACTTTACTATCATGGTCGATCCATCTCACACGGGTAGTTCACGGTCTTTACAGGCAACTCCCAACGGTGCTAAGTAATGTCGTTATCCAGGTATTAGGGCGGTGGGAAAGTGTACCTGTTAACTCTTTCAGCCCGAAGGCCGTACTTCCCAAATTTTGGAGGCGTCATCTAATGACTATGCACCAGTTGCAAGAGATGGATCGACCATGATAATTCAAGGGCAGTGCCAGATTAGCTTGGCGCCGACAGGCGCCAAGCTAATCTGGCACGTCCCTTGAATTATCATGGTCGACCCACCTCCTGCTGTAGGGCATCAGGGCTGAATGGTTTAAACACAGCAATTCAAAGAAATGTTAGCTAAGGCAGCTTGGATACTGACCGATTACGCAAATTATCAGTTACAGACTGACCGATTATGCAAATTATCAGACTGACTGATTATGCAAATGATCATCACAGACTAAAATTCCAATGACTTCCTCCGCCCAAGAACTGAGCAGATGTGTCCCGAATAAACACTGTCACGAGCAGAAGCTAGGGTGAGTGAGAATGTATGCCACTTGACGATGCACTAGGGTGGCTAGGGAACAGCCTTTAACCAGTCCTCGCGCGGCCTTCAAGGAATTCCCGAAGCCGAGAATCACGTTTTCACAGTATGTCAACGTACACTACACAGTACAGCCTGTTATCAGCAAACACCTTTATTGCAAGAAAACTGGGGTCTTAAAAAACAGGTGCTCTCTCAAGAGAAATCTTCAAGGGCCAAAAGTGTCACCTGTCATTAAAGACCATCATTTAGGTGGCGACGGCCAGTCACAGCTACAGCCGCCTATATGATGGTCTTTAATGACAGGTAATCTCTCAAAAAGGTGGTCACTCGAAACAGGTTCTGCTGTATATGTCTTCTGTTCAGAGTGTGCCTCAATAGTTTACAGAAGAGATCGACACTGAACATTGTTATACAAAGTGAACACGCTTTCCTCGACCGAGGATTGTGCCAGGACAGCTTGAGTCGCGCTGCGGAACTGTTAGCTTTGGAGACAACCTAGAGCCGGCTGGGCCGAACGTCAAACAATTAATCCAATAGCATCCAAGCGCCAAGTACTATAGACCGCAATCTACATACTCTGTCATGAACAAAAGCCTTGGACAAAGATCAAACAGAACACGTTTGCATACTGGCCCCTTGATCAGCCCGGCTAGTTACTTGTGTGTTTAAACCCGAAATAACAGTTTTCAATCGAGTAACAGCTGGAGCGGATAGTGGCCACAGGACACACAGATTCTCATACGCCCCTGCTGTAGCAGGGTCTCATGAGAATCCATGTATCTTGCAGATGGAAGGAAAAGAATGATGCAGTGTGTTGACTCTTTGACAACACTGTCCCCTTTCTGCACCTTTGTAGTTTGGAAAAAAACCGATTGATCACCTATGCATTGAAGAACGTGGATCTAAATGAGATCAAACACGAGGCACAAAACATTATGAGCCTCCGCATCCATCAAGATCTATGCCTTTTTGCAGACCAAGAGCAAGAGGGTGACAGTGATATAAATATCGCATTGTACTTTTAATTGTAGTATTTTTTCACGATTGACAACACTCGTACAACAACGTCATCGATCTTTTGTCTGAAAGACTTGGAACTGAAAAACCAGACAAAAAGAGATCGACTTGGAACTGAAAAAACAGACAAAAAGGCTTATCAGCACTCGATAGCTTCAGGTGCTCATGAGGATCGCTACTACAGTATTCTGGAAAACAAGCATGAGATAGCCAATAACAAACACAGGATCATTTCCAAGTTTTTACTGGCGTATAGGATAGCGTCCGTCATTCAGCCAAAGTCTAGCTGTATGTTTTGTTTATTCCAATATCTGCCAGTTGAAACCGCCAGTCCTACGCTCACATTAAATACTCCAGACTACATATATCTGAGGAACACCTAACACTAACTCGGCTAGCGAGAGGCATGAATTCTCATGAGCCCCTGCAGTCGCATGGGCTCATGAGAATCCATGCCTCTTGCACGTGGGAGGGGCAAGCTTGGGGACGGAGACTGGCACACAATTGGTCGGGTTGGGGAAGTTTATTTGGGCTGTGAAGAGCAGCGTCCGCAAAAGCCGCAGGCAATATTTCTGTAGAGATACAGCCAATGAGCAGTAACTAAACCAACATATGACAGGGCATAGTTAAGACCGGCCATCACATGTAGATTTATTTAGGCTGCGCGTTCAATCGTGCACCCATGTCCACTCAACTTAACCGAAACTGCCTATGGCGTAAACAGTCAGTCAGGACTCAGGTCCCACAATGTCAGGTCAAAACTCCAGTGCCGCATCCAAGACACCAGAGCTACCATCTGAGAATGATCTATTGAAATCCTGACATTTCAAGGGTCGTGCTGATAAGCTCGGCGCCTTCCTCCAAAGCGTGTGTTTATCTGGCACTACCCTTGAAGTGTCATGTCGATCCATCTCCCCCTGTAGTGTCTGGCGGTCAAAAGATGTCCTCGTATTCACCCTCTGAATGTTTTATGTCATTGCCGCACTTCTCTTCTCACGGTCACCAAAATTGATCGACTGTGTCAGTTCAAGGGTAGTGCCAGACAAGCTTGGCGCCTTGCGCCCAGCTTATCTGACACTGCCCTTGAACTGTCACAGTCGATCCATCTGCTGTAGCGTCTGACTCACCCTCTCAATGTTCTCAAGTACACGGTGCAGCCCCGTCACCAACCGGATGTAAAGGGGCGAGAACTCCACGTGCTGACGACATCGACGGTTGGCCAGAGTGGTGCAGGCGACTCACCAGCATCCCACGTATCGTTCCGTCGATCCACCCCGCGCGGCGCACCTCCACCAACGACCTCATCAACAACGACGGCGGCAAACGTCACTCATCATCCGACGACACAAACACACGATCGTATCCAATGCTAGAACAGAAGCTGTCGAGACACACGGTCCTTGGAGAACTTCACACTGGTTTCAAGTAGCTTTGTGCATCCAGACTCTAGACCACAGACCGTGGAACACGTGGACTGTCTTTGACTAGACCGGCAGCACTGCGTCGTACAACCGAACACATTTACTTTAAGCTGGCTTTATCGTGACAGTTCGTCTGTGCTTATGGACTATTCCAGACACATTTACTTCAATCAAGCTGGCTATATTGCGACAGAGTTCGCCAGTGAATAAAATAACGCTTCGATGACACTTTCACATAAGGACACGTTCGTTTAAGCCACAATCGCAATGAATCGCAGTGCACTGAATTGTAATTTCAAAATCACGCACAAGATAGACACTTTCACATCAGGAAACGTCAGCTACTGTTTCAAAAGAAGCGTTCATTGTGTATTCAAGCCACATACATCGCCATAAATCACTAACGTCAGATAACGCTAGGTGGCTCCAAGTGAATCTGCCTGAGTTTCTAATATCCTGCATATATGCTCGATTACAAACAAACTTCAGCCAAACTGCAGCCAATTTGCAAGGGTAAGTAGCCGACGTAGAAGACTTCAGTGTTCACTGCTACCTACTCGACATTCTCAAAGTACAGATTCCTGTCTGTTTACGTCTTTCGTGCTGGTCAGCGCCGTGTCGCACTGTGAAAGAAATAACAATTGGTTTGTTCCAGACATACGAAAAAAAGGATTTTGGGGGTCCTTCTATATTGCAGCTACCAGACTTGCTACTGGAAAGCCGGCGACACATCGAGTTCTATTTGTGACTCCAGACACGCGTCACTGAGGGTCGAGTTTCGTCTGACCAGGCCCTGCCATCTGCAAGAAGCGTGGATTCTCATGAGCCCATGCAGCTCTGCAAGGGGCATAGATGAGAATCTAAGCCACTTGCATACAGAAAGGGCCCTCATTGATATATCTTCGGATAAGGGCTCATAAGAATCCAAGCCTGTTACAAGACGGGAAGGAAATTCACATCTACGCCTCTTTTCCTTAGACGGACGAGGTCTAAGAGATTTAAGTCTTCGACTGCGCTGCTGCTGAGACGAAGGGTCATTGGCCACATGTGGGCATCAGGTGCGACTGGCAGCTAAAAACCTTTCTCCTCTCTCTGGCCCGCTGGTTTTGGCACCAACAGTCCATTACTCCCCTGGTCCAAACTCACCTTCCCTCTCTTGGCCGTCTGCTGGTGACATTATTCACCCTTATACTTACAGCGCCATGACAGCTCAAGGATCGCCCATGAGTAGTGTTTGGCCCGTGCTCGAAGCACCAAAAGTACAGTGCCATGAGAGAGAGAGAGAGAGAGAGAGAGAGAGAGAGAGAGAGAGAGAGAGAGAGAGAGAGAGAGAGAGAGAGAGAGAGAGAGAGAGGAGAGAGAGAGAGAGAGAGAGAGAGAGAGAGAGTGAGTGGGGGGGGGGGGCGACTCCACCATCACAGCTCAAGGATATTTCAAGACAGTGAACGTGCGCCAGAAGCACTCAAAGAACAGTGTCGATTTGTTTAGATCGAATGTGACACCTCAAAGTAGCGTGAGAGTAACATTGGCGCCAATGAATGCACGATTTCCATAAATCAGCGGCAAGTCGAAATTGTACTACAAAAACAGTGGATTATAAGCCCGAACAAACATGATTGTGATGTCGTCTGTCTGTCCGGGCTTTTAATCCTCTGTTCTTGTTGAAAAAGTGCAATTTCACCTTCTAATTTCCGGCGGAATTCGTCAATTATCAAGGTCAGTCCATCTGACATGATATGCAAGTATGCTGAAGTCTGTTATCTTAGACCATGTGGCTTGGAGCTGTAAGGTCCTAAATTGCAGACCAGCATACAATAGCGATCGGCGCAAGTTTGAAAGGAAGACTGAAAGTGTGGTCAAGCTACTGTCGTCCCAAACTAGTCTACTGGCGATGGCTGTCGTGTTTTGGCTGCCGACAGCCAAAGGGTTCCGGAACCTACGGTCCGCGTTAGAAATGTTGCGCTGACAGGTATTAACCCCACACATTTCCTACATCTGGGGAGGAGAGATTTTACCGTGTGCACCAGATCTCTGTCTAGCAGCAAGAGGCGTAGACTTTCATGAGCCTCTGCCTGCTTCAGCAGGGGCTCATGAAAATCGGCGCCTCTTGCACATGTATGCAAGTAGCGCACATGAACCTCTACACTCATTGCAGACAAACTGGACGCTTTTAACTTATTCTACCCCAACACCGAAATCTTTAAATTGTGCCCCTGTCCTCTGAAGACTGCTTTGCAGTGCAGGACACAGATCGACCATGATAGTTCAAGGGTGATGCCAGAATAGCTTGGCGCCCATAGGCGCCAAGCTATTCTGGCATTACCCTTGAACTATCATGGTCGATCCTTATCTTGCTGTGGTACGTCTGGGGTAGAATGAGTTAAATATCACCCACACACTGAGGTTATCCCAGACCCTCGTACCAACAGCACACAATTGCATCCAGTCGGAAGTGTCAACTGGTAAATGGTCGCGCTCACGAACACTTGCGATCATTCACTCCCGGCACACAAATCTGTTTCATAAAATCCGAGTCAATAAAATCTCGGTGCAATCTGCACAGAATCGCTATTGCTCAATCTACCAATGTCACCAACACAAACTGTCGATATGACGGAAATCGCGTATCCTGTGACTCCAGGAACACGCATTTACACTGATGAATGGTAACATAATTATGAAACATAATTATGACCTGCGACAGCAGAAACTGATCGCAGCCCATCAAATAAACATGCCAATTAACACATTTGAGACGTGTATCATTCGGATACGCGGCATAAAGCCGCGTATTCGGATGCGGCACGTCTCGAATGTGTTAACAAATTTAGCGTAATCGTAGCATCATCGTTGCATACATGATCATGTTCCTGTTCACGAAATGCCGGTTGATTGTCACAGTCTTTGTGCCATCCATACAGTCCCACACCACACCACACCACACTGCAAAACGACAGATAGTTCAATAGTGGTACCAGAACAGCTTAGCGGTAGAGGCGCCACCACCTTTGAACTATCTTTAGATTAGTCGATCTGCCTCCGTCCTTGACTGAGAAGCAAAGCTATGTTGCCAGTACCTTTGAATAATCACGATCGATCGATTTATGTCTTGAAGACAACTCCTACATGTGAGAATTTCGGCCTCATGCGTAGCGATATACATGTAACAGGGGTTGTCTCAAAGTGGTGTCACATAAACTGAATGAAAGAAAAGCAACAAGCTGTGTCCAGCCTACTAACGCTCCGTACACAAATCCATCCGCAGAAGCCGCTACACACACATCATCACACCGGAAGTCGCCCCAAAATTGCCCAGATGTTCTACTCCTCCTCCACAGAGGTACAGCCAGCACGTGCCAGCAATATTCTCCTAAGAATCTATGCCCGTTTCAGATGGGGAAAAAAATAACTACAGCAGAATCTGTTTGAGTGACCACATTAACTTATTTGAGACGAACAGAATGCGGACACGCGGCTTAAGCTTAAGCCGCGTATCCGGATGCCGTTCGTCTCGAAAGAGTTAATGACGACCACCTGCCATTAAAGACCATCATTTAGGTGGCCTGAGGCCACCTAAATCACCCGATGGTGATAATGACAGGACGACACTTTTTGCACTTCAAGATTCTCCCTCAGACAGCGCCTGTCTTCAAAGACCACCTTTTCCTTGTAAAAAAGATGGCTGCTCGGAACAGGTTGTTCGGTAAAATGAGCGTACACCCAAGTGAAAGTTGCCGCCGACATGAAAGTTCAAGTGGCAGAAGCCCATCGGTGGTGAAGACGACGGCCGAACGTAGCCTACAATGCCCACCGAGTGACCCTTTGTAGAGATGGCATGTCTGACGGATGCTGTGTTCCTCCTATAAACTCACTCGGCACGGCCATTATCTCCACCTGAGGAACATGGATATTAATGCCGATGATCTTCAGTACCACGAAAGGCTGGGCGGGTTTGTGTTGTATATTTCTGGCAGATGAACTGTTCCTGTGTTCTCTGCGCTTCTACACTTTCTTGGCACAGCAGTGACCAAGACGAGAGGAACACAGACGCAAACTGGCCAGGACGCCCTTGCCAACAACGAGAGGCAAGGGCTCATGCGCCTCTTGCAGACACTAAGGTTTCGCTCCCCAAGTGCCGCTAAACCAACTTGGCGCTGTTGTCTTTTGGGATCAGAGCAGTCAACTTTAACATCAGTCACGCAATCCCCATCTTAGGACAGACAACAATTCACTGGCTTAAACCGCGGTCACTTCCTCCGTGAGAGGAGCAGAGATATATGTAAACAAGACTGATCCCTATCTGCAAGAGTCGTAGCCCCTGGAGGGGTTCATGAGAATCTACGCCTCTTGCAGACAGATGTGGCTGGCTGAGGGACTCGACGAGACAATAGCACAACATAGCACTGTTCGCGCACAGACTCTCCAGATGCTGAAGACAACATGCTGCGATTTTGGTCCTTCGAAAAGCGACTACAATAGGTCCTGCATGGGCTGGATGGTGAGGGTTTCGCGGGGTTCCCGACCCCCGTTCCCAAAATAGTTTTTAACACAAGTTCAAAGGTTCTGCAGCTGTATGGTTATGGCGGCCCATGTCGGCCCGAGAACCCTTTAACTCATTCTACCCCATCACCGAAATCCCCAAATGTTGCCGTTGTCCTCTGAAAACTGCATTGCAGTGCAGGACACAGATCGACCATGATAGTTCAAGGGTGATGCCAGAATAGCTTTGCGCGAAGCTATTCTGGCATCACCCTTGAACTATCATGGTCGATCAATATCTTGCTGTGGTGTGTCTGGGGTAGAATGAGTTAAGTAATGAGCAGACAATGTTTCACAAACAACTGACACCAAACGTCTTGGAGGCCACCAAGATATCTGACGATGCCAAGGCCGAACACATCTACAAGTACCTCGGTGACCGGCTAAATACATCCAGAAGCTATTGTTTCGTCCATGCATATTCCTAAAGCTATTCAAGACTTTCTAGAAAAGTTAGTGCACTGAATCGATGATAGGATAGACTTGCAAGCACAATAACATGAACGCCCAGGGAGGGGGTGGGAAGGGGGACATAGAGGAGAAGAGCTGGTGGAGGGGGCTTAGTCGTAAGGTCCAAAATCATAGGCCAGCAAATACAATCAGAAGAAAGCAAAATGCCTTCCTTCGTCTGCACGGTCATGTGTGTGTTCTTTTTCAAGATAACATCCCAGCTACATTCACCAGAACTTTCAAGCTTTATTGTTTTATACCTGTATGAATCATGCCTGTGTCTTTTATGCCTGAAACTGGATGCTAAAACCTCTTTGCGGACAACATCAATGGGCCATTGTATGCAATGGCAAGCACAAAGCGACCTTAGGGGGAAAATGCAGTTGCTCGATGAAGGATGTTTTTGAGCGAATGAATCATACCTGCATTCTCTCAATTACCTGTGTGCTGAAAGTTACGGCACATTAGAGGCAGGCCTTGATGTAACAATACATGATTCATCAAACAGCTCAATACCCTTTTTTCATGATGCAATGTTTTGAATTTGCTCTTGGCTTGCACAGGCATACGCTTGACACAAAATAATACTTTTACTTTCGGGCGGGTCTGGAGCCTGTCTCGGTCTGCAAAAGGCATATTTTCTCATAAGCCCCTGTGACTCCAGATGCTCATGTGAATCTATGTCTCTTGCAGATGAACGGGGAAAAAGGCAAGGTACCGTGCGCGCACGTCCAGCATCAAAGGGGACATTGCACTCGACAGCCTCCCAGCATTGATCTGACATGGCTTAGTCAACAAGCTCATCAACTGCCACAAACTGTTTTCACCAACACGCTAAAAACATAGGCTGGTTACATCGAGTAATGCGATCCACAAATTCTGCACAGAACTCCATCCGAAAACTACAATTGCACCTTTCCTAAATCGAACGTAATACTCACACTATGATCATCTGTTAAAGGCCCTATAAACAATGAGCTCGTATGAATAAAAGGCTTCTGGCGAAGCGACTGACTCAGTGTCTGAATGGTTTACCTTGTAACCTTGTATCGAGTGCCATATGACTCAACTACACACACACACACACACACACACACACACACACACACACACACACACACACACACACACACACACACACACTTTATAGTAACATTATGCGTAATTTGAAGATACATCTCAGCACCGTTTGTATTTATTATGCCTTGTCGACACACCTAATGAACTTATCAGCTGATGGGACGCGCAGCAAAAGCACACGCGTAATCGCACTTGTTTATTCTGCACCGCCGTTAGCGTGACAATCTATTTTTAGCAGTTTCTCGTACAGAAAGCGTTGTATTTCTAGAACGGAGTGGAGTCATTATCAGGTTACTTGATATAAAGACGACCTGTGCGGAACTGGATTGTCCTGTGTCTAAATGAACCATAACTAGACATGTGTATAGCGCTTCGTAACCACCTGTTACAGAAGCGTATCTTTGAACAGTAACTAGAATTCCTGCGCACACCGTAGGTGTCAAAGTGATGCAGTTCAGATGAATTATGTCTCAAACGTTGAGAAACAAAATTACATAAAAACACAATGACATCAGCTGCGACTGATCTTGCGTGCTGAATACATTCCATTCATAGAACAGACGGGCATTGACACTGACAGCAATGCATGTCAAAACAGTATACATAAAAAGGGTCATCACGCAAAGTTGGACAGCGTTGCGTGATGCCCCTTTCTATGTATACAGTTTGCGCGTGTACGCAGCACATAATTATATGGACCCACAGATATTACTGGCGTGGAAAGAAGGTTCACAATATTTATGGCCGAACAAAGGAAAAACATTACGCTACAGATCCAGGTAATGTCCCTGGTTACAACCTTTAACTCATTCTACCCCAGACACACCACAGCAAGATAAGGATCGACCATGATAGTTCAAGGGTGATGCCAGAATAGCTTGGCGCCTATGGGCGCCAAGCTATTCTGGCATCACCCTTGAACTATCGAGGTCGAGCTGTGTCCTGCACTGCAATGAAGTCTTCAGAGGACAACGGCAAAATTTAAGGATGTCGGTGATGGGGTAGAATGAGTTAAGCCCTAAACGATTCTACCTGCTTGTTCTGCAACAATAGATTAACAGCCCCTCAGCCAGCTCACTCCGTCTACAAGAGACATAGACTGTCATGTGCCCTTGCTGCAGCACGGGCTTATGATAGCCTACGTCTCTCTTGTTGGTATTTCTCTTATGTACGTCTCAGTCAGATCCTCAGTGCGAGGGAAAGAGTGACTAATAGCTAAAAACTGTGACTGTCCCATTTGGGTTGGTTTTCTTCACACGTACCCTGAACTGAAAACACAGGCCACAAAAACACAAGGAAGTAGGCCAACTCTCTCACTTACAGCACCAACAGGACAGGCTGGCAGGTCAACGTGACTGAATTCAACGCTCTAAGAATACAAGTCAAGTTCTCTGAAGGGTCGTCGGAACTGTTCTTTTCTAGACAGTAAAGGCGGTTCACTGCATCATCATCCGCGATTTCATCATCAATTGCACATTCCACTCTTGCTTTCAGTTTTCAAGACAAGCCGATACCCGAGGACAGGAGGAAAATGGCCTAGGGTCGACGTCGGCCTTAACTCATTCTACCCCAGACACACCACAGCAAGATAAGGATCGACCATGATAGTTCAAGGGTGATTATGGCTTGGCGCCTATGGGCGCCAAGCTATTCTGGCATCACCCTTGAACTATCATGGTCGATCTGTGTCCTGCACTGCAAAGCAGTCTTCAGAGGACAACGGCAAAATTTTAGGATTTCGGTGTTGGGGTAGAATGAGTTAACACCGTTTGCCCGCTGGGACGTTTCTACTCAGGCTTGATTGTAGTGATACGGCACACAATTGTGTGATGGGCGCAAGAGCTGTTCTGTCTATCCGCTGGCTCTCTCTCTCACACAAGACGCGAAGATGAAGCAAGCTAACGAAATATTTATACTGTAAGCGTAACATTAAACGTTTAAGAACTGCAGCAGCGTCTTAACTCACTGCAGCCCGACGGCCGTATTTCCCAAATTTTGGAGGCGTCATCTAATGACTGACTATGCACCAGTTGCAGGCGATGGATCGACCATGATAATTCATGGGCTTTGCCAGATTAGCTTGACGCCGACAAGCGCCAAGCTAATCTGGCACTACCCTTGAATCATCATGGTCGACCCATCTCCTGCTGTAGTGCGTCAGGGCTGAATGGGTTAACTCAGTTCTACCCTAGACACACCACAGCAAGATAAGGATGGACCATGATAGTTCAAGGGTGATGCCAGAATAGCTTGGCGCCTATGCCGGGGCGCCAAGCTATTCTGGCATCACCCTTGAACTATCATGGTCGATCTGTGTCCTGCACTAGAGTGCAGCTCTTCAGAAGACAACGGCAAAATTCGGGGATTTCGGTGTTGGGGTAGAATGACTGAGTTAAGGAAAAAGCGTGACACCAGTTGATGAGAAAAACACGTGAGAACATGGATTTAATCAGCACACCTGGTTCTGAGACTACTTTAGACTCCGATCACGAAGCGACAAGACACGTTGTCTTGCTTCTTCACACTTAGCCTTTCTGTTCGTACTTTACGTTCTTCGCAACGTTGATTCTACGACAGTGACTGAGACTGCAAGAGAAAACTGATTTTCATGAGCAGGGGCTCATGACAATCAATGCCTCTTGTAGTTCGGGACTGGTCTCGATCGTCTCTTTCCATCTGCAGGAGCCGTAAGGTCCATGATCCAAAATCACGGACCGGCACACGTCCGACTCACTCAGCTCTCGAAAGCGAAACATAAGTCCAAAATCACAGACCCGGCTGCACACAGTTAACCAATTGCCTGCTGACACTGACGAGACCGTTCTGTGGAAAAGACCCGTACTGCGTGTCTTTACAGCCGAGCGGTATCGTCTGTACTTAGCAGTCAAGTGACTAATCTCATCTTTTCCTCCAGAAGTTGTCGATGGGCTTTTTGACTCGTAACGTTCAAAAGCGATCACAGACTTTAGCACGCATTGCCGTACTCTCATCACCCTTCCGTGCTTAGAACCAGTTGATGTTTCAGTCTGGAAGAGAATGCTATGAATCTTGTTGGCCAAGACTTTTTATACACCTGCAGCAGAAAAAGAACACGTCGTCCTGTAGTCCTGTTGTTCACTAGTTGTACGAGTTGTCTCCACTAATTCTATATACCAAAACAAGTCGGTCGCTGGGTCTTGGCTCTTCCGGTCTTCCTGCTGTCAATTGCACGGCAAGCAAAGGTCTTCGGGCCGACGTTAACCCTTGTTTAGCTCTCTGCCTATCAGTGGAATTCGTCCACCTAACCCGCTTTTACCTGGCTAACGTAAGTGGCTGACACAATCTATTACCCACACCTACCTACCTCTCCCAGCCAGTACTGGCTCTGGTTCGTTACCAGCACAACGTGAGTGAATGACCAAACAGGAAGTGAATGACTGAACGGAGAGCCTGACTGATGATTCCATTTACTTGACTCCATTGTGCCGTTCTGTCTGCGCCGCGAGGCACAGATCATCATGAGCCTCTGCACGCAGTATCATTAGCGGTGTCAAAGAGATACCACCTCCTTGGTAGTGTTCACTACCAGACAACGGACGTGTGCCCCGCCTAAGAAAGTGAAGACTCAACATAGAAAGAATGAATTTTTTTTTACGATAGCTCCACAAACTAGTTTTTCAAGTGTGCAACAGGCGTAGAATCTCATGAGCCCTGCGGTCGCAGGGGCTGTTAAGAATCTATGCCTCTTGCTGACCCTAAATCGACTCCCGGTCCTCAAGTTGACGGTGTCAGTTGTACCGAGCTAAGCGTACCGCTGTTACCTCCGAAGCACACGGGTCGGGCACCGCCCCCTACACTGACAGAGCCTAAAACTGCCTGAACCACGCACACTAAATAAAACTGGGAAGGCAAGCGTAGTACGTACACGGTATACACTTCTGAGACATCCATCGTATGAGAAACAAGGATAGAAATATGCGCCAATGCGTACCAGCAAAAGGTATAGATTCTCATAACCCCCTGCGACTGCTGGGATTCCTAAGAATCTACATCTGTTGCAAACTGAAAACCCGACTAAGTTGAAGGGGCTGTATATTGTATGTGACCGCCCTTTTAAAGGCTCGGTGCCAATTTCCTCTGGTCCATTCAGGAGGAAGGTGAGGGTGGGCAGGTTGAGGGTGGGCAGGTAGGCAGGCCGGAGTGGAGGACTGGAGATGGGGTGCGGGGTGGGGTGAGACTGGGGGAGGGGGGGGGGGGATAAGACAAAACTGGGGTGAAGATAGAGAGGAGGAATCTTTCTCAGGTCGACTGTCTGAGGCCTGGCACGTGGCTAAGCCCATTTAACCGTCCTCCTAATCTCCCATCCCTGGCTGTTTCAGGGTACGCTGTTTGGGTTTCCAACCTGAACATCAGTAACTAGGCGAACTCCTTCCATCTGCAAGAGGGGTAGACTCCGACGAGCCTCTGCGACTGCATGTAAATTAATCTACGCCTCTTGCAATTGCAAGGACTACGCCTTTTACCGTTTTGGCCGGGCACGTTGCCCCCTGTCTTTGCATCTTCAACTTGTTTCCTGAAGAAAGGAAGAATTTGGGAATTTCACTTTTCAGACTGGTACCGTCCCTGCCAGCTTATACATACACCGCCTACATGAGACTACTGTGCCTACCTCTTTTCCCTTTAACACATTCCACCCCAGGACCGAAATTTCCACATTTTGAAGTTGCCCTCTGAATGACTGTATTACAATTCTAAAGACAGATCAAACATGATAGTTCAAGGGTGGTGCCGGAATAGCTTGGCGCCCATAGGCGCCAAGCTATTTTGGCACCACCCTTGAACTATCATGCTCGATCCGTATCTTGCTGTGGTGTGTCGGGGCTGAATGAGTTAAAACTCCTGGGATGCTACTGACGACACCATTCGGCAGAAAGACGTGAAGTTACGCGTCATTTCCGCCAAGCTGCATCGTCAGTAATTAAAATTCCACGCCTAACTCCTTTCAGTATCTGTGTCTGCAAGGACCGGTCTCTCTGAGGCCCGGGGAGATCACAACCATCTTCATTATACTCGACAACTATCTATGCCTAACGAAGGACCACGTTCGAAACATCCATCCCACACCTACAATAGAGGGAGCCATTGATGTTTCAGTCAAAGCCGGCTGTCCATCTTTGTAAGCGCCTGTACACTCGGAAAACTGATACAGATGCCGCTAAAAGCTCATACAGAGGCAACATCTGTTGCTGATGTATTGGAAATTACAAACGGTCTCTCAATAGAAAACATCCGTCTCTTTTATTTCCGGGGCGAAAACGAGTAACATAACTGTATATGGGAATTGCCTGCTGCGTATATATCAAATTTCGGCAGCCCAAAAGTTTCTTCCTATCAATATGACAATGAGTTGTTTGTTAGTATTTTAAGTCCAGACAACAGCAAAGACGTACTCTGGACGTACTCTGCACACACCATGCTGCTAAAAAGTTCTGTGACCGACTCGCAAGTAGGCTGTGGAAGCGTAAAGCATTTCTCACCGTCTGCCTAAAAATAAAATCGATTTGTTGTCGCATTACCGGTGCTAGCTTTCCAGATGAGCATACAGCACTTGATGACTGCGACTGACGAAATTCATCTGCAAGAGATATGTAGTCATAAGCCCATGCCACTGGCAGGGGCTCATGAGAATCTATGCCTCTTGCTGCTTCAGATCGGCTCCACCTTTCCCTCAAAGAAATTACTATTTTGGATTTGCACTACACTGATGAGAGAACAGGACAGAAGCAAGCTGTTACGGCTTTACTGCTTCCGAACATAATACGTTTCACATCTTTAAATTCACGTCCGCGTGTCTGCAGTTCACCTGCTATTCGCGGGAGATGGATCACGCATGTTCCCGGAAGAGGAGCATGGACAGCTTACAATCAGCTACCCATCTGCATTATCTACTTCTATACCAACCCACGCTGTCCACAGCCGCCGCTTTCATTAGGAAGACAAGAAGAATGGACAGACAGACCACCGATGTTAATCCTAGATAGATGTTCAGTTGTATCTTATTCTAGTCCCTAAGCCTGAACCTTGGGCATATACTTCAGTTCACACCAACGAACTATGCCACTGAAAGAACTGCTGGACACGTACCGCTGGGCCAGTACAACTACCCAGACAGCACACAGTCCTCGGACGGACGTGGTCATGAGCTGGCGGTCCAAGCCGGTCCGAGCACCTTGTGCTCATCGTGTAAGCTAATTTGAAACCTGAATGCCAGCAACACTGGACCGACCAACCAAGTATAATGAGAGGCCGCCAGACTACTGTCATTACACTGTCATTACACGTACATCCGACTGCAGGCACACCCCCTGTTCCAAAATTGGTTCTGAGTTGGTCAGTTGCATGAGCGGTGAGCTTAGTCCTGCGCCAGCCACTAAGCAAGTTGTTCCGCAATAGCGGCGCCCCTTGCTTAGTAGCTGGCAGGGCTAGCTCGCAGGCAACTGGTCTTGTTGTATAACACTTCTGGCAACTAAAACAAGCTAAGCTCGTACGTTTGCAGGGGTTCGTTGGTCATGTCTCTCACTGGAATTGTGTGTTGACCGCCGTACACAAGCCTCCCCTTGTTCACAGTATTACTGCCATTTTTCTCATTGTCCCATGACTTGTGCGGCAAAGTGCATCAGCCAACCTCTTCTGTCTGCCATACGCACAAGTCTTCAAGCGGCCATGCTGTTTGTAAGAGCCGGGCATATAAAAATTTATATTAAAAAAACACTACTCCGTTTGCAAGCCTCGTAACAGTATTCAGTGTTTCTGTGCTCTCAAACGCACGCGGTCTTCAAGGTTTAAGTCTGCATGCACTGTAGTCACGCCTGTCGTCCGTTTGACAACTGACGAAACCAACATCGACACGCTAGTGTCGCTCTGGAAACCGATGTGGTGGTAGTCGTTCCAACGTCTCCAATTAACTCCCTTGGGGGTGGGCACTGAAGCCTCTCAGTTACTCGCTTCGTTAACACTACTAGGGCTTCTCCCTGCCATTTTCCCCACAGAGTCAGTTGTCATTACTGGTACAAACACTGATTCTGCACGAGAGTGACGCATAAACAAACGAAAACCACAAAACGCTAAATATTCAAGACTCAAATAAAAATTCAAAATTCAATATTTGACCCTTTGACAGCCGGTACAACGTTTTGTTCAGGACACCTCGGGGAAAGGAAGTGGGGTGTTGGTTATCTTTCAGTCTGGCCTCAGTAGAACTCACCACCAGTGCCACATAAACGGCAGATAATTCGATAATGGCTGTCTGTGACGTCCCCTGGCGAACCGGCGATTCGGCAGTCAGTACACTGGCCAATGCAAGTCATGGTTGGACGGACTGAAGAGTACTGACCACCACCGAAATGGCACAGTACTACAATAGTACTGTGCAAGTCGCGGGGAGCTGGACTGACCATGACATCTCAAGGCCTATAGGCGCCATGCTAATCAGACACGACCCTTGAGCCGTCATTTTTCAGCGCCCTCTCCGTTGGCGCTAGAAGAAGACGACTTATCAATGGAAATAAAAAGACGTATCATTGTAATTTTCGCTGCGCCGTGCTGACCGCCCTTTGACCGTGAACAACTGCCGACATACTGGCGGTCACAGTGTCTCCTGTGCACTCGGCATACGCTGATAAGCACGTGGAAATCGCCTTTGCACACCTCGAACCTCTTATCCCTATCGCCGCAGACGAGCATTATTCTGCGAATGCCTGCCACTTTGTCTATTTATTTGTCTGCAAGTGAGTGACCGATGCCAGCTGAACCTGATGCGCACTGCTACACACTCACAGTTTAAAGACGCTATAAATGATGTTCACCAAATAAGACCTACTCAACACGTTGTAAACTTTGCCTGCCATTTTGCTTTTATTTTGTCCGCAAACTGATCAGTAGCAACTCAATGCACACCGCGCATTCTCGCAAAACAGAGACATATAAATAATCAGTTTATCATGAGCCTAATCAGTAGGGTTTTTATTTTATTTTTAAAATGCCCTTTGGGTGTCACTAGTCCTTTTTGTCGAGGTGATCCTGAAGGAATCAACTTGACATAAAGCGCTACCGACAGCCAAAGGGTCAATTCATGGCTTACTCCGTCACGTGTTCAAAATGTAGGGGGGAGGGGGGGGGGGGAACAGTTCTGGATAAAGTCGACATGGCAGTGATCAATAATACACAAAGACTACTGAACACGCGGACATACTTGGCACATCCCATCTACCTATCCCACTCACGCCAGAGACACATTGTTCTTGAAAGTCTTCTCACGAAGACTGCTCACACCTAAGACCTAGTCACATAAGCACAACGCGATGCTGTTCACCTTTTCCACGTAAGCACAAAGTGATGTTCCTGAAATTCTTGTAATGGGAAATCTTTTCACACGCACGTTTCACGATCAAAAATAGCGCCGCGCACAAGGTTCCATTCAAGAACAGACAAAGGCGTCGATTTTCAGGTGAAAACTCAAGAAACCACTACACTGGTTACCTCCCTGAAGCTCAACCGCACGTCAGTGCAGAGCGGATCGACGGCAGTAGCCGCTGTACTCAGATATACAACATGAAAAACGCCTAGCAGTCAAGAGACGCAACAGGAAAGTCTTTGACAAGCCAGCACTACCGGCAGTGTTACCTTTGAGATCCGAACCGTGTCAAACTACAACTTCCAATATGGATCAGACGTACGCAAGGAAGGTCATAAGATACCGATCACATCCAGTCCCTGCGAAAAACAATGCGAGGTTTGTAGTTCACAGTCTTTGAGTCGAACCCTTCAGTCTGCAACAGGAATAGACAGTCGCCAGCATCCGCAGCTCGGGCCTTTGGCACAGATTCGCGTGAGCCCCTGCAATCGTCTCTTGCTCGTGTTACAACTTCCACTCACCCAATTCGTCCAGTAACCTAGGTTTTTCACAATCCTTAAGCCAAATCCCTTTTTATCTGCAAGAGGGCATAGATATAAATGGGTCTTTTCAGCCAGACATTTTCAGCTGTTTGACACAGATTCTCATGAGCCCCTGAAATCGCAGGGGCTGATGAGAGTCTATGCCTCTTGCTCTTTTGATGTTTTCACACCGGAATAAGTCGTGCAGGTTTTCCACACCTCCCCACAGGAGTAAAAGCACCGAGTGGCTTGCTCGTATCACGCTGCTCGAGAACTGGAACTGTCGTATCGTACTACTGGCACGTGCCGCCTGTTTTTCTAGCACTCTCCTCCCACACCTCCTGTTCTACCCCCACCCCTTTCAACTTCTTCCACCTCCCCCCCCCCTCCCCACCCATCATTTCCTTCTCCCCATACCACAAAACTAAAACACAGCTGCCATGCCCCCAACCCCGTCTGTACAATTCTCTAAAAACGTCCTTGCACACGTATAAATGAAATTAATGCATGCGGAGAACAAAAACAAACAAACAAATAAACAAAAAGCATGCGCACGCCCTCAAAAAAGGGTGGGGGTGGGTGGGGGTGTGACCATGACGGCGGGCAAGAAAGGCACTGCAACGCTAAAGAAAGGAATGCAGCGAACGAGGAAGAAGAAGAAAAGAAAAGAATATAAACCATATGTGGCAGGCGCCATCATATTCGTCAGAGGCTGGATGAACTATAGTGCAGTTACTCTCATATCCAAACAACTTTCTTCCCCTGGGCGGCAGTAACGCACGTAAATGAGCCTGAGTCATGTCAACAAAAGGCCTAGATTATCATGAGCGCCTGCGGCCGCAGTGTCACATAAGAATCTATGCCTCTTGCAGACGTGTGATGGACTGCTCCGTTTTCACCTTCCGTCATAATGTACCCATATGTCGGCCCGCGTGTGTATGATTTAGTGTGAACGTTTTCAACCGCGTGTCTTGACGCAAACCGGCACCGGGAGTTTCCAGACGAAGCGGCATAACGTAGTTTACCGGCCAACCATATTTTGGAAAACTGGCAGGCAATATCACGAAGGCACATACGTTAATACATGACGACAGACTTTGCAAAACTACTTCCGGCAGTTCATACGTTTAACCCATTCTACCCCAGACACACCACAGCAAGATAAGGATCGACCATGATAGTTCAAGGGTGATGCCAGAATAGCTTGGCGCCTATGGGCGCCAAGCTATTCTGGCATCACCCTTGAACTATCATGGTCGATCTGTGTCCTGCACTAGAGTGCAGTCTTCAGAGGACAACGGCAACATTTGGGGATTTCGGTGATGGGGTAAAATGAGTTAACCCTTTACGTTGTGACAAGCAAGGATGTGTTGCGGCACAGAGGAAGATATACGGGGTCAGTGTCTCTGGCAGCGTTTGGGTCCTTAAGTGAATGCGCATCTCAGCTCATCTGGCCTGCCTCTGGCCGCAAAGGCTGCTGTCAACAGCTGACTTTAGCCAAAATCACAGAGGCTACAGCAACTGTTTTTATTGCACCACGGTCATAACTACAGCGATGGTAAGCTCCTAGCATGACAACTTCAACTTTTATTCTCTGGAAGAGAATATAAAATCCTCTTAAAGCGTGTGGCCGCCTAATTGGTGACGTAATTCAAAGCAACCACACACGCAAGCTAAATCCTCTTAAGTCGGAGTGTGGCCTTGGCACGTGTATGGTACGGTAATCAAAAGCAGCCACACGCGCAATCCTCTCACCCTGCTGGATGACCCTGGGAGTGTTCTGCCCATGAACGAAACGAGAATAACAATATCTGATCCGAATAATCAATAGATAAACACGGTAACCATAAATCCAGACCTATGTACTTGGCAATATTCTCCGCGTGGTTCTTAAAGGCTGCTGAACTCATCCTTCCTTATTCAACATTTCAACGAGTCCTCTGTCATCACCAGGATATAACATAAAAAGAATACGTGAAAACCGTCAACGAAGTCGATAATAACTTAACCTACAACCGCAAAGCACCGATTAAGATTGACAGACGCTCAGCCTGTCTTTACTCCAACAGGTGGGAAACACGGAAGCAAAGGGGATTAAGTCCTACACAGTCCTCAAGAGGCATAGATTCTCATGAGCGCATGCAGCAGCAGGGGCTCACGGCAATCTATGCCTCTTGCTGAAGGAGATCGATACACGCTCTTTTGGCCACAGAATAGGCCTATGTCATGAGTAATTCAAACCTGTGACTGCTGCCCAAAAACAAACCGCACATTGAACTCCGAAACTGACAGAAAATTTGTTTCCATCTGCAAGAAGAATAGATTCTCACGAGCCCTTGCAGCCGCAGGGGCTCGCGAGAATCTATACCTCTTCCAGACACACGATCGGCTTCAGCCGTGCCTCAAACGAAGGTCATCAAGATTTCAAGCCCATGGCGTGGCACAGTTCCAGACAAAAAAGCCAGAATCATCAATCACCCACTGCCAATTAGGGAATCCGGGAGGAAAAGGCGTCGGTCGGCCCAGCAGAAAAGAATATCTCCCACATCCTCTTGCCCCGTCCACAGGAGGCATAGATTCACATGAGCCCATGCGACAGCATGGGCTCATGTGAATCTATGCCTCCTGCTGGCGGCGAAGATTAGTTCTAGCGGTTTCCAAAACTGGTGCGTTATTCCCGGTACAGCGTAGGCATGACCACTATCAGTGAGGCCGAACGTCGATAACTTATCCTATGTACCTTTCAGAGATATATCGCTGGTTCACGTTTATGCACTCGATTGTCTGCTGAGTGCGCGCTCCATTCATTGTGAAAGTCTCATAAACGTGTTCACGTTCAGCGAAACCTGCAGGACACGGAACGACCATGACAACTGAGAGGTAATGCCTGTTCAGGCACTACCCTGCGTAATCGCGGTAGTTTCATTACCCACAACACGAACTATGAGTTTCGCTTACGAATATACAATGTTATACCAATAAACTGGGAAAGGGGGTATGAAAATGGTGTTATGTTCACAAAGATCCGGCCACCTGCTTCCAGGGCCATCGTCTAATTTAGTAATGAGTTCTCGACGTGCTAAAAGCGTTGTGAAAAAAAAAAAACCCAAAAAAAAAAAAAAAAACAAAAAAACTACAAAACAACAACACAAAAAACTTGCAATCTCAAGAGACTCTGCAAACAAAAACGACAACAACAAAAGTGTTCATCTAGCAAACCGATGATATAAAACTAGCTGTATGTGACTGCGGAAGACGGCAGTAAGTTCACTGTCGTGAAAAGCGCGATTGCCACTGAATTGCAATGAAAAGCTCGCTTTTCACAAGAATGGACTGACTGACTGTGGCCGGCCGTCACAAGGCGCTGTTGGTCTGCCGCACGTCAGTACATATTTATCAGTCAAAAGATGGACTCGCTCTGTCGGACATCTTAGTCTGTGGACAAGACTAATCAGACAGTTGGCTTGTAGCGATCACCGCTTTTTGTCCGACCTCTCCCTTTCAATCAAGATGACCGCTTCAAGTCTGAGAGAAACACAAAAAATAAACTAATCCGACAAAAGTCATAGATTCTCATGAGCCCCCGCAAATTGCGGGGGCTCATGAGAATCTATGACTTTTGCAGCTGACTGCGCCGGCTGCAGACTGTCCTGCGTGCTTCCTCCCTTATTTCCTGCTCGTTGTCTGTTCGTGTTACTGAGCGTGGGATATGGTTAGCTATCTCCCTAATGGCTCCCGTTGTTTCTGCGCATCTCCATTAGGCCGGTGTACATGCTCTCGTGTCAGTCAAGCCCCGTTTCGTGTCATTCCAGTCCCGATCCACCCTACAGACCATACCGTGAGCAAAAGGTCCTCGGGCCGACATCAGGCATACGACTGCTGATCACTGGGACAGGTAGGTCGGGTATCATCCAGGCTTTTTGCACGAAGTCGGCATGAGATCGTGAGGGGACATTTCTTGCCGCAAGAGAAAACCCCCCCAAACCGCAAAACAAACAAGTGCTCAACAGTACGAGGTAGTGTGCCTTTCTTCCACCGAACGTGCAGCTTGTGCCTTCTCTCTCTCTTGCTCACTTCAACCCTTTTTTTTAACGGCTATGTAGTTTACTCCCTTTCCTGGCATCCACAAGCCTACTAAACCTGATTTCAAGTCCTGTCAAAAATAGGTTATCTTCGCTTTGAGAGAATCAATGAATGAATCAATGATCAATGAAACTTTATTTTAAGAGAGAGAGAGAGAGAGAGAGAGAGAGAGAGAGAGAGAGAGAGAGAGAGAGAGAGAGAGAGAGAGAGAGAGAGAGAGTTGGTCGCACATTGCTTAACATCCCGACAGCAACAAGACTTTCTCAGGACGTGCCTGCACTGCGGCTTGTGAAAAAACAACAAAAACAAAACAAACAACAACAGAATATTGAATGTATGTTGCCAGCTGGTCTAATACGCTAAATAAACCTAAGATCATTTAGCAACACACATCCAATATCAAGAACTACAGGCAGCGCAGACATTAGGGAGAGTTTAAAAAAAAGAAAAATACAGGTGAATGGACCAAGGGTAGACAGAAACACATGCCCCAGAATAGAGGGGAAAACCCACCCTGTGGGGCTGACCAGGGTGACCCTGGGAACTAAAAAGTAGTTGACCCCACCCAAGTCCCCCAGGGTAGACTCGGGAGGGGAGAGAGAGAGAGAGAGAGAGAGAGAGAGAGAGAGAGAGAGAGAGAGAGAGAGAGAGAGAGAGAGAGAGAGAGAGAGAGAGAGAGAGAGAGAGAGCGCGTTGCAAAACGTAAAGGCTGCAGAAGTATAAATGCGTCGTGTCTCATCCGCTAACTTCATTAGTGGCGTATCCGTATGTGCCATGTAGAGAATTCCTACTTTACACACCTAGTCTGCAGCGAACGGAACATATCTGGAGATCCTCATGAACCCGGCAGCCACTGTGTCTGCCTGATGAGGCCTGCTTCTGAACTCACCCTTTGGCTGGCGGTAGATATTTGTAAAGGTGATTTCTGCAGGAATCACCTCGACAAAAAGCCTGGCCGACACCCAAAAGGTTAATCAAGCGACTAGCCGGGAGGCCGGACCTTGGTCAAGAAGTGATGGCACAGTTCCTCCATCACCGATAGCGCGCTTCATGTCGCCAAAATGAATGCGGTCTTTTGGTTGGCCACATCTCTCTACAAGATTGTTCCGCCACGAGTCCCTGCGGCCTCCCGCTGACACTAACGGGGGTTCCTGGACAGGACCCATTTATTCTACCCGTACACCCTGACACGAAGGCGTCGTCAGGGTTTAGTCTAGGAACGCAGACGCTGCCTTTTCCCCCGCTGGTCAGTCCATCACTGGGCGACAACGCTATGGTCCAACGGGCCTGTTGCATGAGCCAGCTCAGTCCTGCACCAGCCACTAAGCAAGGTGCGCCGATTATAGCGACGCACCTTGCTTAGTGGCTGGTGCAGGACTAAGCTCGCTCATGCAACTGGCCCCTGATCAAGCCTGACAGCTGCAGTGTATCTCCGGTGGGCTTAAGCCGGCTACAACTGCACCTTTAACCCTGTGGTTGCCGATGTGATTCACGCAAAACGCTGCCGACAGAGAATGGGTTAACCCTCCTGTGCCGCCACCGCTACTGTTTACAAGGAGGTCAACCCATTTAACTCCACGGGCCGCATTTCGAAAAAATACACATTTTGGAGGTGTCCCCGAACGCCGACTATGCAACAATTGCAGGAGATAGGTTAACCATGATAACTGATGGCGCCAAAGCTAATTTGGCACTACCCTTCAACTACCATGGTCGATCGATCTCCTGATAGTCACGCCGCTTCCGTTGACCATTACAGAATGATCCCGTCATCTGGTTTGCGCGTCGTACAGTTTTCAGGAGTTTACAAGTATCTCTCTTTTAGAACATAATTAACTCGTTCATCCCGGCAGCCGCATTTCCCAAATTTTGGAGGCGTCATCTAACGACTATGCACCAGTTGCAGGAGATGAATCGACCCTGATAATTCAAGGGCAGTGCCAGATTAGCTTGGCGCCTGTCGGCGCCAAGCTAATCCGGCACTACCCTTGAATTATCCTTGTCGACCCATCTCCTGCCGAAGTGCGTCAGGGCTGAATGGGTTAAATGGTGCAGCTGCGGAGGATCGCGGGATCCAATCAAACTAGTAGAAAAGGCAGTAACAGATTTTTGTCGATGGCCGGTCACGTTGAGAGGGTTCGGCAGCAAAATCACGATTCCCTTCACCGATTTCCCTTCACTAACCTAGCTGATCAGGCGGGACTAAATTAATTTGCTGGACTGATTTAGTGGTTAGAAGTGCTACAATGGTGATAGCAATCTAATATCGTTGAACCTCTGCATGCAAAACAAGTTCATAGGCAACCATTCTTTAGACTGAAAGCGGCACAAATCCTCCTGCAGCCTGCAGGTGCTCATGAGGATGTGTGCCTCTTGCAGGCGAAATTCAACCTTCTTTATGTCTGTGTTTCTCAACTGTGGAACCGATCGGGTTTACCTCTACGACTGAACTGGCGACAAGTCGCAGTCTGAGGGTGCTTCCGACTGCTGCGGTCGGTTGGGCCGGAATGAGGTGCTCCGACGTTTTAGGGAGAAAATGGGCCGCATTTAATAGTCTAGTTCGCATTGGCCACCCAAGACGGAGGGCAATGCAGCAAACACTAGCACAGAACCCAGACAGCTTGATTACAAACCATCAGAAACGCAATGACTCAAAATGCAACGTACCAATAACACAAATGGAACGTCTAATTAAACTAGCGAAAACTCCTTCCCAAAGTGAACACGTAACATTCTACCGAATGCAGCTATTAGTACGAACCCCGGCCCAAACACACTCATGAGAGGCACAGTGACTAGTACGAACCCCGGCCCAAACACACTCATGAGAGGCACAGTGACTAGTACGAACCCCGGCCCAAACACACTCATGAGAGGCACAGTGACTAGTACGAACCCCGGCCCAAACACACTCATGAGAGGCACAGTGACTAGTACGAACCCCGGCCCAAACACACTCATGAGAGGCACAGTGACTAGTACGAACCCCGGCCCAAACACAGTCATGAGTGGCACAGTGACTAGTACGAACCCCGGCCCAAACACACTCATGAGAGGCACAGTGACTAGTACGAACCTCGGCCCAAACACACTCATGAGAGGCACAGTGACTAGTACGAACCTCGGCCCAAACACACTCATGAGAGGCACAGTGACAAGTAAGAACCCCGGCCCAAACACATTCATGAGAGGCACAGTGACTAGTACGAACCTCGGCCCAAACACACTCTTGAGAGGCACAGTGACTAGTACGAACCCCGGCCCAAACACACTCATGAGAGGCACAGTGACTAGTACGAACCCCGGCCCAAACACACTCATGAGAGGCACAGTGACTAGTACGAACCTCGGCCCAAACACACTCATGAGAGGCACAGTGACTAGTACGAACCCCGGCCCAAACACACTCATGAGAGGCACAGTGACTAGTACGAACCCCGGCCCAAACACACTCATGAGAGGCACAGTGACTAGTACGAACCTCGGCCCAAACACACTCATGAGAGGCACAGTGACTAGTACGAACCCCGGCCCAAACACACTCATGAGAGGCACAGTGGAAAAGAGCGGGCGGCGGCACTAAATCGTACTTGCAAGTACGTGTCAGCGCTAATGGAAGCCTGAAACAGCGACTCACAACCAATAAACCAGGCACGCCAACCGAAATAAACCACCACCATCCCTCGTCTGTCGTTTACAATTATACGTGTGCTGGAATGATTTTAGACCACATGGCTCTTGTCTGAGGAATACAATGGGCTGGTTTATGATTTTGGTGACCTTACGGCCGTAAAAATCACAGACCAGCACACACATATACAAGAAAGATAACATGATAAAGAAATAACAAAAGTAACGCTTATTCTACCCCTCGATAAATGATCGGTCAGTCCTTAACTTCCATCAAAGAAAGGCTCAATGCGTGTTCTATACACCTAGCTACGCCAGAATTTTTTTCTCTGCATGAACGTCAGAAGCCACCTCTACCAGTTTTTTCACCTCTAGCGCCAAGTGTGGGCCATTTGGTGTTTGATTTGAAAGATACAGAAAGAGTGTGCAGGAGTGTCGACAACAAACGAGAAACGAACTGTTCACATTTTCTGCTCTAAAAGCATTATGTAATCGATATGCTAAAACCAATTAAAAGACAACGGCCTGAGATGGTGGGGTGTGGGGAGGGAAGGGAGACAAACGGCTGTTTGAGAGAGAGAGAGAGAGAGAGAGAGAGAGAGAGAGAGAGAGAGAGAGAGAGAGAGAGAGAGAGAGAGAGAGAGAGAGAGAGAGAGAGAGAGAGAGAGAGAGAGAGAGAGAGAGAGAGAACAATGAACCTTTATTTTTTATAACGGTAAAAGTATTTGGTAACAGGACCAATTTTCAAACTTGCCATTAAGCTAAAAACTACCATTAAACACCATCACAAACAAAACAACGGTTTCACACGAGAGAGAGAGAGAGAGAGAGAGAGAGAGAGAGAGAGAGAGAGAGAGAGAGAGAGAGAGAGAGAGAGAGAGAGAGAGAGAGAGAGAGAGAACAATGAACTTTTATTTTCCAACGGTAGAAGTTATTGGTAACAGGACCAGTTTTCAAACTTGCCGTTGCTACATCTACTGCATAAATGACATAGACATGTAAAAATACACAATACCACACGTTGACGCATGCCATGCATGCACTCGCTCACGCATGCACGCCCGCACATACGCACGCTCACACACGCACTCCGGTACGCACGCATGCACACGCACATACACACACTCTTCACACCACGCCCGAGGAGAGAGAGAGAGAGAGAGAGAGAGAGAGAAGAGAGAGAGAGAGAGAGAGAGAGAGAGAGAGAGAGAGAGAGAGTATTATGAAATGAAACTTTATTTCTGAACGGAAGAAGCAGTTAGCACATGTGCCATTTTTCACGCTTGCCGTTGCTAATCTACAAAGGTACAACTCTGCTAAAGGTACAAAGCTACTAACATACAAAGGTACAAAGCTACTAACATACAAGTGCACATAATATAACAAGTCATTCAAAAAAGATGGATAAGGCAAAATGGAGGGCACCAATTATGATTGCTAACAATGTGAACGGAAAAAAGATATTCTTTAAACTTCCTTCTTCCACTGAAATCAAACACTCGCCCGCACACCCTCGCGCCGCACGCACGCACGCACACACACACACACGCACGCACGCGCGCGCGCCCACACACACACGTGCGCGCGGAGGTTAATATCAAGGCTTGAGGCGATGGGGATACCCTAACCAGTGAATGAGCTGTTAGATACAGGTACTTAAAAGAAGCTTTCCTTGAAAGAGGGGAGTGAACCAGTGTGTGTTATGTGCGCTGCCAGTTTATTCCAAAACGATCTATCCTCGGGCGTGGTGTGAAGAGTGTGTGTGTGTGTGTGTGTGTGTGTGTGTGTGTGTGTGTGTGTGTGTGTGTGTGTGTGTGTGTGTGTGTGTGCGTGCGTGCGTGCGTGCGTGTGTGTGTTCGAGACAGAGAGAGAGAGAGAGAGAGAGAGAGAGAGAGAGAGAGAGAGAGAGAGAGAGAGAGAGAGAGTCTTGCCTTGACGTTAACCGATCCCCAATCATAAATTCCAACCCGTATTTGCCACTCTATGACACACTGACAGCCTTTAAAACATCTTTAGAACAGAGCTAAAGTGACACAAGCAAGAGGCATCGATCCTCGTGAACCCCCGCATTATACGGGGCTCAAGAGGATCGATGCCGCTTGCAGATGGCAATATAGCTCAGTGCTTGTGCGCAAAAGTGAAAACGATCGTAGAAGATAAAGGCAAATGGCGCCAGTGTACACAGCGCTAATGACCAAATCAAATCTCCGGTAAAGCGCACAATAGCAGACGCCGGGGACGAGCCGCTGGCGTCGTCAGAAAACTCATTTCAACCATTTCGCCAGACTCAGCCTCTAAGCCACTACACTGGTTGTCTCCCTCGATTCGCGGATTAACTGTAGCGAATCGAGGGAGACAACCGGTGTGTCACACTGCCAGTCAATCAACTTTATTTAGCCCCTATACCCACTTCAAAATGCACAGATTCTCAAGAATGCCTGCAGAAGTTCAAGTCGCTGTCCATACACCGGCTTGTCCGTCACTGATTACCCTCCCTCGGTCAGGTGCACATGTAAAGATAATAAGCAGCGGATCGAGGGAGGTAACCGGTGTGAACTTCCCTACCCGAACGCAACAGGCATAGACTTTCATGAAACCCATTACATGCAGTGTTCTCTCAGTCTTTTTGTCAGGTCCTGTTCAAGCGTAGATGATGTGCCATCAAGATGTTAGGGGGATGCACCAGATCTGGGCACGCCATCGAGAAGACGCCTTGTAGTTGTCCATTCTCTACAACCACGTCCTTCTAGAAACATTTGCAAGATGCACAACGCCCAAGTCCTGCAGTCGTTGGCAGTCCAGTATCTCAACAGTCACACCTTTCTATCTGCAAGAGGAACAGATTCTGGTGAGCCCTTGCGGTAGCAGGGGTTCATGAGAATCCATGCCTCTTGCTGGTGCACCTCCGCTCTTGAGAGATGGCAGCGGATCTTGCAACCTTAAAGCTGGTCTACATGCATTGACGAAACACTGACGAACAAAAAAACCCTCCCTCTATGCCACCCACTCCCCCCCCCCCCACCCCTACCTCCCCCCAAACCTCTTACCCCCCCCCCTCCCCACCCCAACACCCTCCCCCACAAAAATAGAAGAGAGAAGCGAAATAAGAGTGGAAATAAGGGGATGTGGGATCGCGAGGTGCTCAATCGCTGTTCCATAATGGCCAGCAAATGACAGACGGAATCAAGCCTTCCCAGCGGAGAAAGGACTGGGAAAATTGCCCTGCGCACTTCTGGAAAAGATCTGTCCTTGTGCGTTGTTAGCGTAATGTTGAATTTTCTGAAGAAAAGGGGTGCATAAAAAGTGGGGTTGCATGACGAGTCGAGCACGAAAACTCTGACACGTCAAAGTGAGGAAACAGCGACAGCCAGTCTCGGTTAGTAAGGAAAACAGATTCTCATGAGTACCTGCTGCCGCAGGGGCTCATGTGAACCTATGCTTCTCGCAGACGGAAGGTGCTGGCCGAAGGGGCTGGAGGCAGTGAAATGAAATGAGTGTTTGGTGATGAGCTCTCTCCCTTCTCTCTCTCTCTCTCTCCCTCCCCCCGCCCCCTCCTTCCTGTATCTCTCTCCTTTTGCCACCTTCTTTCTCTTTGTGTCCTTTTGAAGTCTTTATCGATCCGAGTCCCTGTCCTGTAATACTCTTGCAATCATGACAGGCTCTTGGATCTACATTTAATCCATACAATACGTGCTGCGCTCGGATACGCGGCATTATGTTGGCTTTATGCCGCGTATCCAAATGCGGCACGTGTCGAATGAGTTGTTTCTGTTTTATTATGCATCGCAAAAGTTGGTGTGAAACCATTGCAAAAATATATCTGATTGTGCTAATCAACCGTTTAAAAGATTCTCTCTCTAAATTTCTCTCTCGTGTCCCCACGACTACTCGGCCGCCCCGCCCCCTCCCCCCCCCCCCCCTTTGCCCTGCGGCTCTTCCGCCTTCGTGCTCCGGCACGTGTGTGCACATCACATTTTCAGTTCGACACACAAAAGTGGTCTCTCTCTGAAATCACACTTTTAATTTCGCTGATGCCTTAAGCAGATTTTTTCCCCCAGATTGAACTGAAATGCTTCCGTGTGATACACCTACGGTTTCTGCCTGTAGCCGTCTGCATGTGGCGCAGTTACAGAGACATAGGTCGCTACTACATGCAGGGCAGTATGTGAGAACGTCTCCTCTCTTTCAATCTCGTTGCTCAAATTTGGACAGCGTACTAAAAAGGCACATACGAATCAGCTGTGGGCGATGGATAGATTGTTCAAGGTAAGGGTTGCACCAGATACGCTTGGCGCCTATAGCGAATCTAGTGCGGCCCTTTAACTATCAAAGTCTGGCCATCTTCTACTGAAGTCTGTCAGTTGTGAAAGAGCTCGAGTTAATCCTAGAATCAATCAGTTTACCTACAAATTCTTCAGCTCAAAAGAAAAAGTATCGTGAACTACAACGGTCGATCTATCTTCCTAAACTAGCTACAGAAAAAGAAGAGGTTTCATGGCCAGGCACGAGTGCTACAGACAATAACTACCACGGTCGACCCATCTCCAACAGCTAGCGCCAGCAGTGGAAGAGGTTTCACGCAAAAGGACATGGCCAGGCCCCGCACGAGTGCTAATTGTACAGACCCCGCCCCGCAGCCAGAAGTCTGTACTACGCAAATGACGGGAACACTGACGTCTTCGCGAAGCTCGGTGACAATCCCCATTGACTCTCTTCGTCTGAGGAACAAAGTAGATGCAAAAAAGCTAGACAACTACACGCAAGCGGTGTAAATTTATAGCAATGTCTACCATCTCGATGCCATACACCCACCCAGCTATCCAGTGTCATCCGGCCCGGTACTAACAGGAGACAAGGGGACAGTCTGAATTTACCAGCCTCTGGTGATCCGTCAGTAGAACGCTCAACCTCAAATACCACACTTAATTTGAAGAACAGCCACAGTCGATCATAGTCATCAAGAGGCACAGATTCTCATGAGCCCCTGCGAATGCAGGGGCTCATGAGAATCGATGCCTCTTGAGGACGGCATGGTTTTCATGGGGGACTGCCTCGTCAAACCGGTGGAAAAGATGAGATCGGCAGGACTGGCGGAGATGGTGATTAATGAAGAGGTTGTTGACGGATGGTGGTGCCGATGGTACATAGTGGCAGTGGTAGTAAGGAGGAGGTAGCCGGGAGGGGGAGGAAGGGGGAGGGGGGCGGTGACTGCAGCTCGAGTAACGTGTTAGTAGCAGTGAGGCGATCAACTGACAGAGATGAGATGACGGAACCGACCATGGTGATTTGACAATGGTGATTATGGTACCAAAGTGAAAGCGATAGTTTCATACAGCATTTAGCGAAGACATTAATCCTTCTGAATCTCTGAAAAAGATCGTAAGGATCTGATTGTTTGGAATGAGTCGCGGAGAAGGTAGGATCAGGACAGAGTCCGCTGAGGACCGTCTGCGAAAAATGTCAGGGTTAATGCTGGCCGGAGGGGTGAGGGGGTGGGGGGGGGGGGAGTGTGTGTATGTGTGTGTGTGTGTGTGTGTGTGTGGGGGGGGGGGGAGCAGAGACGTGACATCCGACAAAGGTGGAGGGGGGTGGGGGACTAGAGGAAGGAAGGGGCTTAAAAAGTCTCCTCCACCCCCACCTGCCACCCTCAACCCGAACCCCGCTCCCCACCCCAGCTACGTCTGTGGAAAGAAGAGTGTGGAAAATCGATGCAAGTAAATGAATTTCACAGCGGCCCGACCCCCGCGGCATATAACTCTCGTATCTGGAGACACTGTTCTCTTCACACCGTCGAGCATGACACCGTACACCCCTCCTCCCTCCTCAAATTTAGGAAAACGTGTAAACGACTTCACAACGGAGAACAGATCCTCGGGATGCACCCATCTGCAAGAGGCATAGATCCTCATGAGCCCCCACAATTGCGGGGGCTCATGAGGATCTACGCCTTTTGAAGATGGGCGGCGTTTACTGTAAGGGTGTCCACGTTGCGCGTGACACCCACCCAGTGACATCACCCCTGCCCCCCTCCCCCCAAATAAAAAAAAAAAAAAAAAAATGAGGACAGTTCGGTCGCAGTCTGCATGGAAAAAAAGCACGTCCAAGAAATGAGGTAATTTTGTGAGAGAAAGGCGGTTTGAAGCTGGAAACGATACAATTTGCATTAGAAAACAGCATAAGAAACTGCAATACAGCTATCTATTGAGTCGTCTTTCCGCGCTGTCAAAAGAAGTCATTCTAAAGTTATGCGGTTAGGAAAACACAATCCGCTTAAGACAAAATTTGTGTCCATTAAAAAGGTGATGAAGACTGGCATGCCTGATTAAAAAAAAATATGCAGCCGCTAACCCTCTGGCTGTCAGTAGCGCTTTTTGTCGCGATGATTCCTACCGGATCATTCGCGATAAAAAGAACTACCGACAGCCAGAGGGAAAACTCATTGTACCCCAAGACCGAAATCCCCAAATGTTGCCGTTGTCCTCTGAAGACTGCTTTGCAGTGCAGGACACAGATTGACCATGTTAGTTCATGGGTGATGCCAGAATAGCTTGGCGCCCATAGGCGCCAAGCTATTCTGGCATCACCCTTGAACTATCATGGTCGATCCATATCTTGCTGTGGTGTGTCTGGGGTAGAATGAGTTAAGTCGGATGCATGCAGCAGCCGGTAGTGTAAATAGTGTCGGTGGCAGCATGCACAAGAAAGCGGCTGGAAGTGGAGGGACACCATATTCCAAATAATGTCAAGCGTTCACAGATCGGCCGATCAGAAATGAAATTGCAAAAGAACAAAAAACACAAATACTGAGAGAAAGAGTATTAACAAAATGTCAGGAATTCGTTTCCAGATTACAGGAAAAGTAAACTGATCACGCGCCGCTCTAATAGAGATGTCAATATGAGCAGGTCGTCGACCTTACGCAAAAAAAAAAAAAAAAACATTAAAAAAAGGGTTGCTGACACAAATTTGTTGACATAAAGACACGTGATGGGACAGAAAACGAACAACACACTAATAACAAATACATGTACCTGTAAACCGAAATACTGCAAGGACAGTAGCCCTCCTGTTTTGGTGCCTACGTGCACAATTTGTGGGTTAACTAACAATGCGTCGACAAAAATGCTCATCTGAGCAATGAGAATTCATGACAAAATAAAAATACAATATCAAACGTTAACAACAACACATAAACCAACAGGAATACAAAATCCCTAGCTTATCTCGAATATGGCCGGCGAAAAAACAAGGCAATCCAAATTCCATCCCGCTAACCCATTCCCTGTGGAGAAAAACTGAACACACAACTGCAAAAGGTACAGATCCTGGCGAGTCCCCGCATTCCGTGAGCTCAAGAGGCTATACGCCATTTTGTATGCGTGTTCCTTTGGAGACTGGGGATTTTGGCCTTCAATTTACAATATTTCAAAAACACAAATCTGCGTCTAATGGCGGCGATGAGATACAACAGGGCTAGTGATAGCCATGCTTTGACAGGAAGTCGCAAGAAGTGATTTCAACTTCCCGCCCGTCCCCCCTCCCCCCCCCCCCCCGCCCGCAACCCCCTCTTTACAAGAGACAACTGAGCGACAACAGCAACAGGTGTACATGTACCTGTATGTAGGCGCGGTGGTGCGCGGCGGCGATGGCGGCCTTAGCGTTCAGCTGCTGAAAGCTCGCCCTGCCCTGCAGTCCCGGCACGTGGTAACGAGGGTAGCGGTGGTTCAACACCTCCGCCAGCTCCTCGGCGAGAGGATCCATGTCCAGGGACAGGTCCACAGCGTACTCCACGGGGTACTCACGTCCCTCTGCCATTTCAACACTCTCACACACTCCTCCTGGGTGGTAATCCACTGCAGGTCCTCTCACAACATAGCTACCAAACTCTTCCTCAAGATCCACTCGATCAGTCTCACACACTCCTGTACGGTAATCCACGGAAGGTCTTCTCACAACATAGCTACCAAGGTCTTCACAAAGATCCTCGAAGTCGCCATCAGTGAGCCATGGAGGCTCCATTCAAAGATGTCCCTGCTGTCAGTAAGTGCCTCTCAGCACATCAGAACTGTCATCATCAGTTTATGAACCTTAACCCTTTCACTGCGATCACTGCGATATACGCGTTCTGTTAGTTACCATCTGATTGTCGGTAGCGCATTTTGTCGGGGTGATTCCTCCAGGAATCACCTAGACAAAAAAAAAACACAACAAAACCAACAACAAAAAAACAAAAAAAAAAAACAAACAATAACGCTACCAAACGTCATGCAGGAATTACCTCGACGAAAAGTATTAACGACATCCGAAGGGTCTAATTTATTTTTTATAAAGGCGCAGAACTCGAGGACAAAGACAGGCAACGTTTTTCAAAGACATAAAACAAAACCCCCACCATATTCAACAAAGGTCTTAAAATTGCAGTGCAGAAAAAAACAAGAAAGGCAAAGCCATTTACATATGTGTGACCTTTGTGACAAGGGCTGACTTCTGCAGTATCAAAATCCATGTTTTCTGAAAATGTAAGCATTTTTCACACATCTGTCAACTCCCCATGACCCTTGACCTTTGTGATGAGTCGACTAAATTAGTGTGCATAGGAAGGTCTTATCAGCTATCTTTATACCAAATTTGGTTGCAAAATTTGCAAAAATTTGGGAATACCTACAATTTTATAAAAAATCAGCATTTTACATACATTTGTCAGCCTCTTGTGACCCTTGACCTTTCCAATGGATCATCCAAATTAGTATGCATAGATAGGTCTTACCATCAGGTATGTCTGTACCAAATTTGGGTTTGAAGTTGTAAATAGTATTTGAGAAAAAATAACATCTTTTGTCAAAATATGGCTATTTTAGACCTATTTCCTGAGCTCTCGTAACCCTTGACCTTTCCGAGGGATCAACCAAATTAGTGTGCATAGAAAGGTCTTCCCATCAGGAATCTCTGTAGCAAGTTTAAGTTTATAGTTGTGAATAGCATTTGAGAAAAAACATCTTTTGTCAAAATATGTCTATTTCGGACCTATTTCCTGAGCCCTTGTGACCCTTGACCTTTCTGAGGGGTCATCCAAATTAGTATGCATAGATAGGTCTTACCATCAGGTATCTCTGTACCACGTTTGGGTTTGACGTTGTGAATAGTATTTGAGAAAAAAACATCTTTTGTCAAAATATGGCTATTTTTCACCTATTTCCTGAGCTCTTGTGACCCTTGACCTTTCAGAGGGATCAAGCAAATTATTACGTTTAGAAAGGTCTTACCATCAGGTATCTTTGTACCAAGTTTGGGTCTGAAGTTGTGAATAGTATCTGAGGAAAAAAAAAGTCAAAATATATCTATTTGGACCTATTTCCTGATCCCCTGTGATCTTGACCTTTGTGAGAGGTCACTCAAATTGGTATGTTTAGAAAGGTCTTACCGTAAAGTATCCTTGGGCCAACTTTGAAGAATGTGGCTTGAATAATCTCCGAGAAAATGCCAACGTTAAAGTTTACAATGGACGACGGCGGACGGACGACCACTGACCCAAAACATAGGCGTCGCACGTGAGCCAAAAATGACGTTATAAATACTTTTTTTTTTTTCATAAAATAGGCTAATATTGTCTTGATATAATTTCCACCGCGGCCACATAACACCTGGGATTACATAGCTGTGTACACTGCTGATCCGGGCGATCGAAACGTTTCTCCACCCAAAAAATAAATGCATAAAATACAGCTGCCTTTTCTCTGGCCGGCGGGGGGGGGGGGGGGGGGGGGGGGGGGGGGGGGAGGTCCCGAGAGACAATCTTTTTTTCTTCCACAGCAGACTTATCCCCGACTACACCCTAATTCTGAGGATGTAAACTGGGCCAACCACACTGCTAGTGAGAAGCATAGATTCTCATGAGCCCCTGCGACAGAAGGGCTCATGAGAATCTATGCCTCTTGCCGTTTTCTCCTCTCCAGCAGAAGAGTCTCTCTCCGATCACATCCTCCGTATTTGTAAATGGTTCCAAGCATTAGCATCAAGAGGTATAGATTCAGACAATCCTCTGCTGTCGCACGCGCTCATGAAAATATATGCCTCTTGCAGCTGGAAGGCAACTGTAAAAGGGCTTTCTATCGACTAGCAAAAATCAATTTCCAAAGTGCGAAACGGTTAGCCGGGACGCATCTCGCGGTCAGAACATTGCTTTTCTTGTGGAGTGCTTGCCTGCATTTTATGCGACAGACCTCCATAAGACGACACTGAAATGTGCGCCGCGCTTGGCTCTGGAAGCGAAAAGGCCGTGTGGTTACCCTAGACAGACAAAAAAATATGAGCCAAACTTGGCTGTAGCCGTGAAATGTGCACGTGCAAACATCTTTTAAGGAAGAAAATTTGGTCTAAGGAAGCATTGCTCTTTGGAGCCGTGTCTTGAAGGGCAAAATGTGTCACATGACACAGCATAAAGAACATTATTTAGATGGTATATAATGACAGGTGATCTCTCATAACAGGTTATGTAGTAATCCCACGAGGACACTGTTCGTTTATGTAGACCGCGGCAGACAACTTGAAAATCTCAAACCACACCGGTCTTGGAGTAAAAAGGTAGACGTCAAACCCAAGTAGAAAACTCCTTTAACTCACTCTACCCCAACACCGAAATCCCCAAATTTTGCCGTTGTCCTCTGAAGACTGCACTCTAGTGCAGGACACAGATCGACCATGATAGTTCAAGGGTGATGCCAGAATAGCTTGGCGCCCATAGGCGCCAAGCTATTCTGGCATCACCCTTGAACTATCGTGGTCGATCCTTATCTTGCTGTGGTGTGTCTGGGGTAGAAAGAGTTAAAAGACAAAGTGTGCCACGCTTGTTTCTGGAATTGAAATTTTCAAGCGTATGCAGCATGACGAGAGAGAAGACCTTTTTCCAGGACGCAAGCTGTTTCTTTTTCAGATTAGCGTTCAGTCGCTGCCATCCAACTCTCTTCTCAGAGGACGACCCAGGGTAGTAATACTGCAATCACAAACTAAGACCATCGACTTAGACTGCGTGAGAGGGAGGTAAATGAGGCCCAAACATTGCCTGCAAGAGGCAAAGATTCTCACCGAGTCCCTGCAAATGCAGGGGCTGGTGAGAATCTATGCCTCTTGCAGATGGTGCGCGACTTAAGGCGATAACTGGTGGAGACAGGTTCTGGATGGGTCTAGAACGCAGCAGATGCTACTGTCATCTCACTGCATGAACCCAAAGACGACGGAACTGCGGAAGGCTCGGCGAGGGCACACTTGAAACATAGGCAAAGACGTCTATCGTGCGTCGGTGTCGTATATTCCAATTCACGGGTTTCACAACTATCATGGTCGATCTGTCTTCTGACCTTTGATACCCTTGATGATTCGCACCTTATCAGTCACCGTGCGGCTGCAGAAGCTCATGAGAATCTCCGGCTGTTGGTGAAAGAAGCTCATTGTATGCAGCGATTATAGGCTGTCGTATTAGTTAACTTATTCGAGACCGGTCGCACCCGGACACGCGGGTGTAGCCGCGTATCCAGTTAAAACACATCATTCATTGTTAAAGTAACATTACGTGTAGATTTGAAGACACATTTCAGCACCATTTGCGTTTATTGTGCCTTGTCGACACACCTAATGAACTTTAACATCAGTTGGGGCACGTACGAACAGCACACGCGTAATCGCATCTATTTTGTCTGTGCAGCCAGTAGGGTGTCAATCTATTTTTAGCCGGCGTTGTATTTCTAGAACGGAGTGAAGTCATTGTCAGGTTACTTGATATAATGACGACGTGTGCTGAACTGGATTGTCCTGTGTCTAAATGAACCAAAATTAGACCTGTGTGCAGCGTTTCGTAACCATCTGTAACAGAAGTGTATATCTGAACAGTTACGGCGGTAAGGGGCCTTTAAGTGAGGAAACGTCTCACGCTGTCAAGAGCAAAATCAAACATATATTCAACTTTCGTCTACAAAAACTCAAGTTCGTTTACAACTTTCAAAAGCGTTCTTTCCAATGACCTACTCAAAAGACAGATTTACCATGCGCTCCAGGTGTCCTGACAAAACGGACTGAACTAACAGAACGAAGCATTTGCAGTCAAACGAAACGCAGGTGTCTGAAATAGTGACCCAAGCTTGAAGAATTAACCAGGCTGACTTGGAGGTTAACTAAGGCCACAAGCAAATACTGTTATCTTGTTCCAAGCGACCTAGCATCCTACTGCAAATACGCTAATCTCTGAAACCACTTTTATGAAATCAAGCCAAGCTGGCGACGGGCACGATGACTTGGGGCAATGAACTGAAATGCTTGGTAGACAAGGATGTGTTAAATAGTATACAATGTCTGAAGTCATTTTCCTGCCATTTACATTAATTTACCACCAAAAAAAAAAAAAACTGCTTCTTGCAAACTTTACTCGTTCACAATTTAACACACACTAAACAACTCTTGAGTGTCAAACCCGTGAAAGGTCCACACCTGCCAACTTTAAATTACTGGACCAAACTAAAACTTGTTCTCGTGATATGCTACTAGCGAAACACCCCCTTTTCATTTCACATACAAATGACGCATCGAGTTCTGCAGAGAACTGAACTTAAAAAAACACAAAAAATCTCATTCGAGACGTGCCGCATACGGATACGCGGCTTAAGCTGCGTATACGGAGGCGGTACGACTTCTTCTTCTTCTTCTTCTCGAACGCCGTCACACTTGGAGTTTGCGGCACGACTCGAATGAATTAAACCGTACTTATGTCTCTGTCAAATGATTGCTCGTCATCATTGGTCTAATGAGCATCGAGCACTTCCTTGCCAACGTTGCTAATTGTATATAACACGAATCGCGTACACAAGAAAGTGGCCTACGTTGAATGCATGACAAGCAAAGCTTTAAAAGTAAGTACGGACGTCCAATAAGGTTTTCCCTTTCGAAGCCTGGATAACTTTCAGCGTTCATTTGGAGGTTACACAGAATTACATACATGTATTATTCTTATCATCATCATCTAGCCTTAGAACAGCATGACTGTCAGTCACAGACAGGTGCGTCATCACAGCTCAAGGGCAGTGCCTGATCACAACTCAAGGGTAGCGCCTGATTAGCGCTAATGAGGCACTACCCTTGCCCCACGACAGTCGATCCGTCTACCTCCATACCCGTTGTCGCGTGAAGAGAAAGGGGACTGTGTTGCGCTCTGACAACAAGACTCTAATTGCCAGGCGTGTATCGGCCCAAAAATGCCGAGCAGCGCAAACAAGGAACAGCACGTCATGCCTTCTTTTCAAAATCAATCGCAATGCTGAAAAAAAAAAAAAAAAAGCCAAACTGCTCCTGCAGGGAACGTAACCATCGTGTGCTGCTCTGTGAGTTTGGTCCAAAATCACAGACCAGCAGACTACAGTCTGCGAGAGGCAATGGAACAGATTTAAGCTCAGACCATCATGCAGATTGCGAGGACCTGATGGGGATATTTGTCTGCTGGTCCTCGGAAACAGAAACACATCTAGATTTAGTACTGTTTTAATAGCCGACAATGTTGTAGAGAACAGACCCATTCTTGTAATCCCATGAGAGCTTGACAAACTCTGGAAGACCTATCTGTGTGTGCATGTCTGTGATTTTTGAAAATTACGCTTCACGTGCCGTAAGGTCCAAAATCAAAGACCAGCACACACTTCCCTCTGACCCAGTCTACTTCCTGATTCCTGGGTGATTGGAGCGGTGGGCGGTGGTGGGTGGCCGGGGAGGGGTGGGGGTGGGCGGGGTTGGTCGTTATCCGGTATTCAACCTGTGACGGTGATTACACTTCGGTGAGACAAAAACGGCCTATACTGGAGTATGCCATCATTGCGTGTGCTCTTAGGGATCTCTCTTATTTGGAGCACACAAAAACGGCAACGCCCTGTCAGCCTCAGAAAATCCATTTCTGTTTCTGTTTTTGCGCAAGAAGAAGCAGGAGAAGCAGTGATTTGTGGATTACAATCTGGCTGAAAGACGATCTCCCCACAGATCTCTCTTTACCCTCCTCATACCCCCTCCCCCTCACCTCCCTTTTTCACCACCATAAAACCGTTGCTGTACGCAAACATTCCTAACGGAAGTAAAGCAGGCTAAGAGTGGATTACTACCAGTGCTGCTGTACTCTGTAGTGAGGAATATCATTAACTGTACTGTGAGCTGGTCTAAAAACCCACGCGGGCTCTGGGGACACATCAGGAGCACTCTGTGTGGTGGTCTGTGATTTTAGACCGTACGATTCTGGAGCCATAAGGTCCAAAATCACAGTCCACCAAAATCAACATACCCAATTTCCTTCTGGAATCTGTTCTCAAAATAGCGAGCATTCCACAGACAAAGAAACAACTTTGACTGAACAGCCGATAACCGATTCAGCTTCAGCAAACGAGGGTGCACATTTGGCCATCAATAGGCATAGATCCTAATGAGCCCCAGCATGCCTGCGGGGGCTCATGAGGATCTATGCATCTTGCAGATGGGTGTGGTTTCAACGCAGCAGCAGCGCAGACGACGAAACCCGTAGCGGTATCGACTCTGTTCACGTAACGACGTCCCGACTCGAGGGAGATGCCGACGCAGAGATGTCTCCGGGACTGCTGCCACCCAGTTTTTCATTCACACAGTCAGAGGTATCTACAAGCGGCATAGATTTTCATGAGTCTTTGCTGTCTGCAGGGACTCATGGGAATGTACACATCTTGCTAGTAAGAATATGTCTCATTTTATTGACTTCTCTTCATCTTTAAAGGAGGAAGACATCGAGATTCATGCGATTTTTCAATCTTTAGTTATCTTTCAAAATGACGAATGCACGAGGAAATCAGAAATCTGAAATTAGAAAGATGAGATCAGAAACCTGGAAGTAGAATGAACAAATCATAAATTTAGACTAAGAAGTACCCAACGGAGACAGAAACACGCTTAGAAAAGACGGTTACAACGCAATTTATTAATATTTCGGGTAAATACCCTTTGTCAAAATAGACAAACAGTCGCTACTTATCTTCATTCGCAGAAGGAATGAAGTTTTTTTAACCTTACGCTTAAAGACGACGTGTGCTGAACTGGATTGTCCTTTGTCTAAATGAACCAAAATTAGACCTGTGTGCAGCGTTTCGTAACCATCTGTAACAGAAGTGTATATCTGAACAGTTACGGCGGTAGTGGGCCTTTAAGTGAGGAAACGTCTCACGCTGTCAAGAGCAAAATCAAACATATATTCAACTTTCGTCTACAAAAACTCAAGTTCGTTTACAACTTTCGAAAGCGTTCTTTCCAATTACCTACTCAACAAGACAGATTTACCATGCGTTCAACTTTATATTCAAACATGTATATTCATTTCTTCTGCGAATGAAGATAAGTAGCGACTGATCTCTTACCCTCCTCATAACCCCCCCCCCACCCCCCTTTTTTACCACCACCGGCCGTCAAAGAATTGCAAACCGTTGCTGTACGCAAACATTCATAACGGAAGATAAGCAGGCTAAGAGTGGATTACTACCAGTGCTGCTGTACTCTGTAGTGAGGAATATGCAAGATTCCTTCTGCGAGAATGAAGGATCTCTCTGTTTGTTTGTCTATTTTGACCAAGGGTTTTTACCCGAAATATTAATAAATTGTGTTGCAATCGTCTTTTCTAAGCGTGTCTCTTTCTCCGTTGGGTACTTCTTTGCATTTTACAGGCTTGGCAGTCACCTTTTTGGTCTGGATTGATTTATTATAAATTTAGACTGTTAAACTTTTTACACTAAATGTCGATCTACCCCATTAATTGACATATTCGCTTCTCAAGAGGAGGCAGGCATTAAGATTTAAGCCTATGACTAATACCATGCTACCCTGACCTCAAAGTAAGGTCACGGCCTTTCTTTCTGTCAAGCCTGGCCGCAGTCTGCGAGTTACAAGGTCGTCAGCTTTTCTGCGACAATGACCAGACAAGCCGTAGATAACCATCTGCAAGAGACATAGATCCCCATGGGCCCCCGCATTGCGGAGGGGGGGGGCTCATGAGGATCTACGCCTCTTGCTAGGCTCTCATGCAGTCTTTGTCAAAGTCTCTTCTTCAGGCGTAGCGGGCCAGAGAGCGTTCAGTGTACGACCAGACTCCAAGACAAGGCTGACAGATTGCTGAGGATTAGTTTCCAATTCTTCACAGTGAACACAAGATCCCCGGGACCGACGTCAGCCGCGCACGAGCAAGCTGCCGCCTGGATCAGCCCGAGGAACCTGTGCCGAGTGGGTTCTTGCCAGTGGCTTTCCTCTGCGAGCATTCTTTGTCACGGATATTCGTCGTCACGATTTCTTCATCAGGGCATAATAATAGGAGTAGGGCGCAGATTGTATCCGCTCTTGTGACAGCGTCACTTGTCGACCTGACGCCTTCTTGAAAATTGTGCTGGTCTGTGATTTTGGACCTTACGGCTCGAGAGCCGTAAGGTCCAAACTCACAGACCAGCACATTTTCTAGACCATGAAACGAGAGCTCACGTCTGTCCCGGCGCCTGAGCTCAATTCCGTCCTTCCGTCCGCCTATCCGTATACTGTACTCTCTCTGACAGGGGCCGACAGGTTGCTGGACTCTACTTGACAAGGCTCGGGTTGTGGCGCTTGAGTTTCTAGTGTTTCCGATTTTCCGTGGCTGTTGTAGAAATTATTGTACACGTAATGGTTGTCTTTTCGAGTATCCCAAATACGCTACCAAAAAAAAAATATATATATATACCTTGGTCCCTATTTCTACATGAAGGTTTACCGCGCTTCGATCTGTCCAACTCCTGAACTAAATCTGACTGGAACTGATCCAGAGCGATTCTACGCGCGCGCGCGCACACACACACACACACACACACACACACACGCACGCACGCACACAGAGAAAACTTTTAGCGGCAGGGTCAAGGGCTGATGAGACCGAGGTTGACATAGGTCACCGTGGCGCGCGCCGCGCGTGCACTCCTTCGTCCTACGTTTGCATAGCGAGCGCGCGTGTGGACATTCGCACGCGAAGCAAAGCACTTCAAGCGGCGGTCTAAAAACACCATTTTGTTCTCATCCCATGGAGTGCCTTACCAAGACCCTTCCACTGGGAAGAGGCACAGAGTCATATCGGTCCCTGCTATTTTTTGCCCTCATCCCTTGAAGTATCTCAGGCAATCTGTAAGGGGCATAAATTCTCATGAGAATCTATACCTCTTGCTCTTTTGCCGGGCATCCGCGTTTTCACGTCTCTTTCAATTTGATAACCGGTCGATGCTGCTTATAGAGGGATACATCGGTGGACCTAAGGTGGAGGAGGCTGTCAAGGGGCAAAGCGGGTGACTGCTCGTCCATACCCACTCGATCGGCCTGTGTTGACATTGCCATAAGATGCTAGCTGCTATTGCTGCTTCTCTCTCTCTCTCTCTCCATCAGTGACCGAGGTGGCTCAGGTGGCAGACCGTCGGATCGTAAAATCGCAGGTTCGTACGGTCAAAATGTGTACAGACCCTGACCGGCAGCGCCCCGTCTTCTGAATTCACCGTCGTGATGACAAAAGACGTTAAGCTCGAAAACCGTTCAACGTTTTTCTCTCTGTGTGCAACGTGGCGCGGCATGAATCCGGGGGACCAGGCATTGCCCGGCCATACCTCATCTGGTCATGGTATGGCACGAGTATGCCTTGACCACAGTTCCTTTCTCAGTTCAGTGGGCCATGACTCCTCTTGGGCGGTTTCTCTATTTCTCTCTCGATTAATTCTTCGGCTAAAACTGCTACCGACACCTAAAGACTAACGTGAAATACAGGTCATTAACCCATTCAGGTGGCCCTGGCGCACTACAGCAGGAGATGGGGCGACCATGAAAACTTCAAGGGTAGTGCCAGATTAGCTTGGCGCCTGTCGGCGCCAAGCTAATCTGGCACTGCCCTTGAATTATCATGGTCGATCCATCTCCTGCAACTGGAGCATAGTCATCATTAGATGACGCCTCCAAAATTTGGGATATTTTCGGCCGTCGGGCTGAGTGAGTTATACGAAATCATAGCTTTCATCGGGCGATTAATAATATCAATCCTCTTCCTCCTTGTAATATCTAATACTTTACCTCGCGTGCTCTCTCTCTCTCTCTCTCTCTCTCTCTCTCTCTCTCTCTCTCTCTCTGTTCGAGCCGCGTGGCTAGTTTTGAATGGTTTCCATGGGCACGCACAACACAAATCATCATGCAGTATACACAATGATGGCTTCAGAGATCTGTCAGACTTTCTCCCCTCTGCAATAGCTGATAGGTCACGCTACAATACGGCTGGGGTAGAGAAACGAGATTTCACGATGTGTACTCAACGTACAGTATTTCTGTCTTCCGTGCGCTGCCAAAGATGAGCAGAAGCAATAAATACTGTACGCTGATGATACACACCGTGAAAAACGTTTTTCAAACCCAGCCTGTGGGTTACGACATTACGATCTCACTTTGATCGACTTTTATGTTTGCTACCAATCGAGAGGGGTTGGTTTCGCTGTCAATCCGACACTCTGGCTGATCATTCGTCGGATATCAATTATGTCTGTATCCACACGCGATGACAACGCACACGCAAACACACGCGCGCACACAAGAACGCATACCCATACCCACGGACGCCTCCACGCCCATCTCCCTGGCTCACATTTCAGTGTCGTCTGTTTGAAGCATTATGGACTAGCAAGTTAAAAGGTATTCGAGCCTACGTTGGTCTTTGCTGCCCTGCGCACTGCCGTGCGCGGACCAGCTAAGACCAACGTCAGCCCGAATACCTTTGATTATGGACTAGCAAGTTAAGAGGTATTCGAGCCGACGTTCGTCTTTGCTGCCCCGCGCACTACCGTGCACGGACCAGCTAAGACCAACGTCGGCCCGAATACCTTTGCTTACCAAATTCCAACAAACAGTATCACTATATCACTATCCAAAGGAAATATGTTGTGTAGTGGTCGGAATAACACAGACACGTGCTGGGTGAAAGTCGCGAGAGTTAAGTCGCGGTAGACGGACCAAAAGCAAGGCCATGATCTAATCAAAATCAGGCACTACTCTCGCGCCATCAAGGTCGATGAAACTTGTCGACCAGTCGGCTCTCAATACTGTGGAAATTAATTCATAAACCCTTCGCGATCATGGCCTGTGGTGATGGAAAGAAGAATGGTCACGCAAGCTTGGAGTTCAATAATCCTGAACTGATCCGAATGATTCCGATTACCGCAATCGCCGTCTGTCATCAGGACTACGGTCCTGTTTCGTCACCAATCACGACTATCTATACTGAGACAGAGTGACGAAGCACAGATCCTCATGAGCCATGGCAGATCTGCTGCGGATGGAGTCAGTCACTCGTCGGTCGAGACTAAAGAGTCACAGCGCCTTATGAGAAAATGAAGACCTCAGAGGGCGTTGTTATTCATTCGTCAAACCGCACTATGTCCGTCTTTGATGAAGACGAAGGTGTAAGCGAATCGGACTGTCCATGCACCACTACAGCAAGAGACGTATATTCTCATGAGCCCCTGCAAGCAGGGGCTCATGAGAATCTATGTCTCTTGCAAAATGCAATTGGAAGACGCTGATCGAGTCATCTCTCTACGTCTGTGATCCCCAAAACGGGGGAATTGAAATTTCGTCATCAATTGAAATTTCGTCATCAATTGAAATTTCGTCATCAATTGAAATTTCGTCATCAATTGAAATTTCATCATCATGCGAATCTATGCACCGATCACTGAATAAAACATTGATCGAGACTTGTTTGCCCCAATGTACATCTATGATCCTGGTTAACGGAGAGATCGAAGTTTCATCATGATTACAATTCCAGAATAATTTCCACCCAGCGTTCAATGCACACGCGAGGTCCGGTCGACCGCGTATGGCCCGAGTGCCATCCAATCAATGACCGTTATGCAGGGTCCACTGACTCTATTGGTGAGGGGGGGGGGGGCATCTCCCAACACACCAAGTGTCAGACCTCAAACCGCAAAGGCAAGCTCATTAGCCTATTGAACAGACGCTGCACAACAAGATACAGATCGAGACACACTACACACATTCTGGGGGGAAAATCTGTTATTCTGAAACCAAGACCCTACAAAACAGATATGGATCGAGAAAAAGTAACATGACGATGACAGGTAGGTAAGTGCCAGAATAGCTTGGGGCACCAAAGCACCATCCTTGACATATATCATGTTCGTTCTTTCTACTCAACACTCAAGCGGACGATTCTAAATTTTGGGAAATCTGACATTGTCTGGTCTCATGTCCTGTCTGACCGCGCACACGAGCCGTTCACACCCACAACCAAATGATGGTTTTAGAGTCGTCTTCAGTTAGGTCCTAAAACTGCTGCGCAACCTGAGAGGCTGCATAATTTCACTTATTTTTCCCACCCCAGCGACGGCAGGACAACCTCTTAACCCTTTGGCTGTTTGTAGCAATTTTTGCTGAGTCAGTTGATTCCTACAGGAATCACCTCGACAAAAAGCACTACCAACAGCCAAAGGTTCAAACACTGCAATTACCACACAATCGGTTGCCAGAAGTGTCTTGTTACTTGAAGTATATTGTCATCACTTAGCAAATTACCCTCTTTCACACACTTCAACTCCAGCTTCAAAGATGCAAAAGTCTTGTCAAATGTAGAATCACAGCAATTTACACAGATTCACACAGTCAATACTCCAACGATGACACAACCTGTTACACGCAATCTTTAGACACGAGTGCAAAATAAGTTTCAAAACATTTTAGACGCACAGTTTCACGATGCTAATTTCATTCCACATTTTCATCATACTGACAAAGAAGTGACTGTTACTTTCACAGTCTGCTGGTTTTAACCACTTTGTGCAAGCAGCCACCGATATTGTGTACAGTACCGGTGGCTGCATGCACAAGCGGGTTAAAGGCGAATGGCAATCAATACCAGTGGCTTCAAGCACAAGTGGGTTAATAAAAGTGGTAAGCATACACTTCTGTCTGAGGCCTTGTTTCACTACCACCACGACAACCTTACAGTCACCACCAGTGGCACCACAACGACCACTACACCAACACCGTCGCTACTACAACCACCACGCGGTTACAACCACTTCCACTCCACCCCACTCCCCGTGCGCACGCGCTCCTCACGCGACACGAGGACGCACGCGCCGACAGACAGCCACTGACAACTTGCACGCGGTACAAAGGAACACCTCTTCCATCTGCAAGCGGCATAGATCCTCATGCGCCCCTGCGAAATCAGAGTCTCATGAGGATCTAGGCCTCGTTCATTTCTCATGAGGATCTAGGCCTCGTTCATTTCTAAAAGAACTAATTAGAATCTATGACTGTTGCAAAATACAAATCAAAATGTCTGCTTTTCTCAACGGCAAACTCATTCATTAACTCTTACCAGCAATACGAGGGTCTGCACTTTATTTAACATCTGTGGCGGTGACATTGAGGATGATCGTTGGTTTCCGCAGTACTTTTCGTCACCCCGTCCCCCCCACCCACCCCCCCCCCTCTCTTAAAAAAGGGGTGGGTGGGTCCACGTGTGCTGTGTCGTGCGGTCGCCCTGAGACAGGGGGTGGTGTAGAAAGTATGTGCGCGAAAATTCAATCTTCAAATTGTTCATCTAATCCCATCAACAAAACAGCTTTGCGTTACCGCGATCGATGTATCGTCATTTTGTGTACGTAGTCAGCAGACGACAATTATATTATTTGTCCATTTGTGCCGATCTCGGCCTTAGCTGGCTCGAACGTGGTCGTGACATTTCGTCGGCAACATTCTGAGCCGATTTCGAAAAGGGATCAGCTGAATAATAATAATAGTAACAACAACAACAATACATTATTTCTATTATTATAATTAGTATTAACTTATTCAGCCCGACGGCCGTATTTTACAAAATTTTGGAGGTCTGACTGCACCAGTTGCTGGAGATGGGTCGACCATGATAATTCAAGGGTAGTGCCAGATTAGCTTGGCGCCGACAGGCGCCAAGCTAATCTGGCACTGCCCTTGAATTATCATGGTCGACCCATCTCCTGCTGTAGTGCGTCAGGGCTGAATGGGTCAGCGTTCTCAGCGCAAGCGAGGGCCACCAAAAGTGACAGATTATTGCAAAACTATACATTGCGGACACAAAACAGTCCGAATGCACTGACCGTCATCCCATAGTCCCAGGGATCAATGTTAGTACCTCATCCAAATCTATCCCATCTGCAAGCGACACAGAATGTCGTGAGCCCCTGCAGGCTGCAGTGGCTCATGAGAATCTACGCCTCTTACTAACACAGCTTGGCCCAATTTACATCATCAGAAGAGAAGTCACCCAGGCCGAGTCTACGAGTGCATGAAATGCCAGCAGACTAATGGACAGTGTGTATCGCAAGAGCTGTGCTAGCAAGCGGCATAGAATCTCTTGTGCCCCTGCATCCTGCATCCTGAAGGGGCTCCATAGAATCTCTTGGGGCCCCTGCATCCTGCATCCTGAAGGGGCTCCACAGATTCTATGCCGCTTGCCGCTAGCACAGCTCGCTCCCCGTTAGTTTTTGCAACCTCCGAATACAATGTCAGGAGAGTGAGACACAAAGGGCTGATGGGCAATGTATCAGCGGAAATCGACCCGTCACCCAAACAGACGTACCCATACATACATCACACAGAACACAAAGGGACGGTCGACTGTTTGGCCAGCACAAACGTGCGTATTATTCATTGACATTGTCAGCGGAGATAGAAACACGCTTCGGAAAAGTATGGGTGAAACTGTCTTGTAAATTTTATTTCCAATGAAACATTTCCTTGCTAGTTATTCCCTCTTTTTTTCAGTTTTTTTTTTTTTTTTTGGGGGGTGGGGGGGGGGGGGGGGGGGGGGGGGGGATGGGGTGGGGAGGAGTACACACAGGGCAGACGTCCTCTGGGTACGGACGTTCCGCATTATTCGGGTCCAGAACACGCGTGTTGTGGTGAAATACGGGTAATGTTTATGAGTACCAGAATGGTCATTCTGGAACCCACGAGTGACAATTCTGCTCCAATGACATTTCTGTTACTCATTGAATATACAAAATATACAATAAATATACAAAGGGGTTCCGCGGTTCAAGGTGTGACAGTTCAACGCTGACCCCTCCATGACGCAGCGGACACCAGGTGAAGCTGTGGGGCCGAGCTGACGCACTGCGGCTGGAGACGCTTTCATCCAAGCTACACACTTTTGAGTGAGAATCTCGCCTGATCGTGGGAATGCTGAAGAATCGTAAAGTGTCTGTCATTGTTAGCGCATAGTTACGGGTTGTGCGTGCAGTTGTGTAGAACGCAACAGCCTTGCAAAATCGTCCGAGTTCTCTACAGCATCTGAGGATAAGAGACACACTGGTTGCCTCACTCGATCCGCTACCCATCATAGTACAGAGCGGATCGATGGAGGTAACCTGGCAGCGTGCAATTTAGAGGAGCTAATTTAAGTGATCCCTTACATGTCTTAAGGCCCCGCTACACGAGCCCGGTTTTGAGGCCGATTCCCGATCAGTTTTCGAATCGGTAGGTGATCGGGCCGGATTAAAAAACGTGTGCAGTGCCACACTGACATTTCTCGACTTGTCAAGTTTAGCCGACCGGTTTGAACCGAAGATCAAAGTCGTACCTGTTCTGCAAAATAGTAGTAGTAGTTAGTAGTAGTAGTATTGTGAGGACAAAATAGGCCGTGAGGCCTTTATAAATGTCCTTTCTTTCTTTAGTTCCTTTATGGGTCTGCTATGCATGCAATTTTCCTATAAAATCATTCATCATAGGAATAAAAAAATCTCTTTAAATTTTGGTAATTCGTCCAGCTGGTTTTTAAAAGAATTTATATTAGATGCTTTTTTTAATGAAACTGGTAAGTCATTCCAAACAATGGCAACTCTGTTAGTAAAACAAAACTTCCGCAGGTTAGTGTTACAGTGCTGTACAAAGATTTTCCCTTCAGAATTTCGGGTTCTGTCACAGAATGGTGTTGCAAAAAAGTCGTTCCACTTTAGGTCGTCGATGCCATTATAAATTTTAAAAACCTGGATTAAGTCTCCCCGTATTCTACGTCCGCGTAAGGAGTGTAATCCAAAGTATCTGAGTCTGTCTGAATAAGTCATATTTCTACATTCTTTGACCAGCTTTGTTGCTCGTCTCTGTACCGTTTCGAGTGCAGCTGATTATGGGGGTCAAAAGATAGAACTTTGTCGAAGACCACACCTAAATCTCTTTCCTCCTCACAAGATACCACCTTTTTAATGTTGCTGTTCACTTTCATCAAGTAATCGTGTTCAGGATTGTTCCTTCCAGCATGTAAGACCTTGCATTTCTCTACATTAAAATGTAAGTCCCATGTGTCGGACCACTCTTGCAAGTGATCCAAATCGTGCTGCAACACGTCTTTATTGCTCGATTCATTATAGATTTTAGTATCATCTGCGAAAATTTTGCACATGCTATTAACACAATCTGGCAAGTCATTTATAAATATCGTAAATAATATAAATGACTGCTGGTTTTGACAGTGATGATGATGTGCTTGCATTCTCAGCAGTTTGGGATCATATTCGGGAAGAGGCGTGCGAAACATCAGCGGCAACGGCGGTGTTTACTGATCACAACAGGCGTGTTCGGCCATTTGCAAACCGTGTTGAAACGACATGCTTTGCGAGACGCGCTCTGATTGGTTGAAGCTTAAGGCCCCGCCACACGGGCCGGTTGTGCCCCGATTTTGAAGCCGATTCCGATCCGTTTGCGATCGGATGACGTCAATTATCCGATCCGGTCCCAATCGGCTGGGAATCGGCTGACTAGAACCTGCTCTATATTTCCGATCCGAATCGGTCCCGATCGTAAGCTTCAACCAATCAGAGCGCGTCTCGCAAAGCATGTCGTTTCAACACGGTTTGCAAATGGCCGAACACGCCTGTTGTGATCGTACTGATCGCCGTTGCCGCTGATGTTTCGCACGCCTCTTCCCGAATATGATCCAAAAACTGCTGATAATGCAAGCACATCATCATCACTGTCAAAACTAGCAGTCATTTTGCAGAACAGGTACGACTTTGATCTTCGGTTCAAACCCGGTCGGCTAAACTTGACAAGTCGAGAAATGTCAGTGTGGCACTGCACACGTTTTTTAATCCGGCCCGATCACCTACCGATTCGAAAACTGATCGGGAATCGGCCTCAAAACCGGGCTCGTGTAGCGGGGCCTTTACGATCGGGACCGATTCGGATCGGAAATATACAGCAGGTTCTAGTCAGCCGATTCAGTCCCAGCCGATTGGGACCGGATCGGATAATTGACGTCATCCGATCGCAAACGGATCGGAATCGGCTTCAAAATCGGGGCACAACCGGCCCGTGTGGCGGGGCCTTTACGCTGTGCGTGATATAAAACCAGCGTTCCGACGCTAACGTACATCTGAGGGCTCACGGGCCTCTGCTGACCTCTGCTAGGAAGTGAAACTGATTCGCATGTGCCTGCCAGTTCATCCAAGTGTAAGCAGCATATTTTCCCATGAGCCCTGCAGGCTCTCATGAGAATCTTTGTCACTTACACACGCACGAACTGAAAGCTGTTTGTGTCGATGCAAAAGCGTGGCGATGGATGCCACACAAAAGTCTGTCGTCATAAATAATCGATGACACTTCTCACGGCGCTGTCAAAACGTGGCCGGCATGGGGAAGCGGTAAATCCCCCCCCCCCCCACCCCCTCTCCCATTCCAGCCCTTACACGGCCACGCCCGTCGATATATTCTGTCACACTGTCGACCAGCGGAGAAAACTGGACGCGTTTGTTTGAGGGTACGCGCGTTTGTCTGAGGATTGGACTACGCTCAAAGTAGTCATGTCTGTACAAACGGAACATACGTCACGCCAACGGCGGTAGGCCACGGACCACAGTGCTGTTTCCGTACTGTCCAGTCTCTTAGTCAGTCCCAGTCATCCCCTAATTTTTCAATTCCCTAAAAGACATTACCGCCCACCAGCTGCACATTTGCCACGCACAAAATACAAAAAAAAAAAAAAAAAAACAAAACAAAAACAACAGCACATGACCCGTCTCATTTCTTGGCTATGAAACTGGTTCCTTACCAACCCCACACCCAAGCACAGCTGAAATCAGCGTGCCCCTCAAATCACTACGTCAAAGGCAACTCAACATAGGCCCACAAATGTCCACTGGATAAGCTCAGGATGGTATGAATCAAAGCACCAAACATGTCTCCTCTCAGCTAACCACAAATTTCCAGCAAATTCCAACATTCAGCCCAACTGCAAATTTTCAAACAAGGCAAAAATTATTTTTAAAAACACGGGGCCTCTTACTGCCTCAACTTCCCAATTTAAATGTATAACGTGACCGGTAGACTTCAACCGGCATATGCGATATTGACAGACTTCTTCAAACGGAAAATGTAATAAATAGGGCTGGCCTCTGCGAGACTGATACGGACTCGTAACTTGAAGCCAGTACAACTCATATCCCAGTGCGCAAAGGCCATCGGGCCGACGCCGGCCCCATAACCTTTTGCGCATTGAGATCTAAAAAGCACACGGCCGCCTGCTGTAATGTTAACCCTTTGGTTGTCGGTAGATCTTTTTGTCGAGGTGATTCCTGTATAAACTCGACCAACATGAATTCAACGAAGCACATCATTGCCAACGATGGTTTTTATAGGCCCTTATGTCTGCGTGGGACACTGAAGATCTATGCCTCTTGACGATGGACAAAAAGGAACAAGCGTGCAAGAGTTTCTGTGTGTATCCATGAGTGCTGGGGCTCATGAGGATCTGTGACTCGCATATGGGTGGAAGATACGAAGAGGCTCGCATCTATACAGGGTAGACAATTCCAATCTGGCCCAGACAAAAACAGGATACCAATTCTGACAGTCACGTATATAAACCCAATCATCTCCTCCCCACGCGAAGCTGAACATACAGCGAAATGAATTATGAAGCTGATTACTGACAGCAAGAGATAGATTCTAATGACCCCTGCGGCTGCAGATGGTCATGAGAATCTATGCCTCTTGCAGTAAAAGAGAAAATGTAATGTCCGACGGTAGGACTGTCACTGACCAGACGTCACCAAGATGGCCTGTCTCAGTAAACCAAACTCTAGTCTCTGAGACAGAACCAGGCACAGACAAAGATTCTCATAAGCCCCAGTGGTACGATGGGCTCATGAGACTCGATGCTTCTTGTTGCTAGGAACAGAAATGGCCGAAGGCAGGAATGACATGACGCCACGGACGCCACGAAGACGTCTTGGTCAACCAAACTCTAGTTCCGACTCAGTGCTCTAAGCCAGAAGAGCTCTGGCGGAGATAACTTGTTGCTGAAAAGGGATAAAGTACTCGAACAGTATAAGGAGTAAAAGTCCATCTACTGGTGGTAGGTGACAACCAACGCAGCCCCCCCCCCCCCCCCCCACTCCCCGGATACGTAGCATAAAGCCGCGTATTCGGATGCAGCACATCTCGAATGAGTTAAAGACAGCGGAGCTTTTTTAAATTTTGCTTTTGTTTTACTTTATTGTCCAAGGCACCAAGAATCACTAAGATACGCAGGTCACGCCCCTACTCGCGAAAGACATGTCATTTGCATACATAGATCGCAGGGGTTCACCAGGGTTGGTGTCGCTCGCTGGAAGGGGGGTTCGCACCCAGTATGCATTGATCTGTGAGTTCTTTAGCGATCAGACGGGCGATTGTAAGCCTTCAATCAGTCTGATTCGACGGTTCACTTCTTCTACCCTCTGTCTCTGCTCTTTTCTTTTAGCATTTCACCTCCACAGAATAAACACTCAACTGCTGGGATCCTCTACAAAACACAACGCACAAGGAGCGGCAGTGGCGGAAGATGAATCGACCACGACTGCCTAAGGGTAGTGGTAGTGCCTGATCAGCTTGTCGTCTAGCCTAATGACTAACATGTTCGAATCCGTTGCAGAAGTGGTGGTCTGCGTTACCCCATTTAGCCTCGACGCACTACAGCAGAAGATGGATCGACCACGATAATCTAAGGCCATAGTGCCAGATCAGCCTGGCGCCTAATCTGGCACTATGCATTATCATGTTCGATCCCCTCGAAATGCGACCTTGGTGTTACATGGGTTCTGGCAAAAGACGTCCATTTTTGTAAAAAAAAAAAAAAAAAAAAAAAGAGCGAGATTGCCATTGTATCAATGAAAATCTCGCTTTTCACAAAATGGACTTGCTGCCTTTCAGAGTCTTTAGGACGGAGGCAGATGCACGTGTCGACCTCGACAGCTCAAGGGTAGTGCACGATCAGCTTGGCGCCTCCCACGGTCGTCCAATGTCCCATTCACTGCTGGAAATGAGGATATCCAGGCAGAGAAACTCAGGCGCAACGCCAACTTGGCACTACTACTTCAGTCGTCATGGTCAAACCACGTCCCAAATTGTTTCTGGCCGTAAAGAGTTGAAGATCGTATGGCGAGGCAACAACGACGGTCACTAACCAACACTTTCTTATTCTGCAGACGTCTGCATTATTCATCTTGTCAAACGACGCATCGGGAATATGGAATTACTACATTAGACTGCTGCGGCCAGTTGCATGGGTGAGCTTAGTCCTGCGCCAGCCATTAAGCAAGGTGCTCCGCTATAGCTGGCGCAGGACTAAGCTGACTCATGCAACTGGCCCCTGACATTCGTGTTCAGAACCCTTTCGGCTGGCGGTTGCGCTTTTTGTCGACGTGATTAGCTGGCGTCAGCGCTCTCTTTCGAGGTGATTCACACAAAGCGCAAACCGACAGCCAAAGGATCAATAGCACTGTCATATTTAAAACATACGATAAAACTTCAAATAAACTTTTGGAAAAAAATCGGCCCTATTGTTGTCAATAGTATCGCCTAAGTAAAAAAGCAAACAAACAAACAAACACACAAAAAAACAAACAAACAAAAAACCCTCTAAAACAAACATCGACACTCGCAGACAGATGAATCAAATATCTTATCAGAGTTGGGGGGGGGGGGGGGGGGCGGTAGCAGAAGCTTGGTGGCGGTGGGAGGGGTCTGAAGGTCGAGGTTATCTTTTTTCAAGCATAATATATGAAAGACTGGGAGGCATAAAAACAAAAGAGTAGGTGTACGAGTGTTTAGGATATACATCGGATCAGTTGTAACAGTACCCTAGCCATCTCACAAGTAGCTGTCCTCCCGTTAATCCTGCTAAGTGCTTTCCACGACAGCGGAACATCGTTCTTCTCTCACAAAAGGAACCCTTTGGGGAATACGGTGTACTGTCTGTCCGGGTCAACTTACACCATCAATCTTATATTTTCTCTGTAGCCCAAGTGAGAACTCCGTTGACCAAAACGCTCAAAAAAATTCGTCAGTCTTTTGGAAATACTGGAACTGGAAAGACTGAAAAGACTCGCTCGGCTAGCTTCGACCATAGACCCAGCGAAAGGCATAGATTCTCCAGAGCCCCTTGCGTTGATGTTGCATTAAAAAATAAAGTCTTCACCTACAGTAAAACGTCTTCAACCTGCACGAAGATCTGATTCTCACGAACCCCTGCATCTATGCCTCTTACTGGGACAGATTTACACCTTCAGATTTCACGAGACGTAAAATGTCTACGTCTCCGACGTTAAAGTCCCTACTGTCCCTACTTGCTCGTTGTAATTGAAAGACTATATTTCAGTTTAGAAGACATGCTAGTTCGAACAGGATCGATCATAATTGTTCAAGGGGGGTGCCAGAATAACTTGGCGCCTATAGGCGCCAAGTTATTCTGGCACCACCCTTGAACTATCAATTCATGTGTGATTTGAGTGCGTGAATGCTGAATGAGTAAAAGGAAATACGGATAAAAAACCTCTGACGCCAGATCGCGGGTTGCTGTTAGTGCAATGAAGCCATCTGCAGTGACAGGTCTGTCAGAGTTGCCGGAGTGCGATCGATCACCAATCCACGTGCACTAATTCAACACCAGCCACTGCATTCGTCATGCAGCAGATTATTCAGGCAGCCTGCTTAATTCGCGACCTCCAACACAGGCATGGGTTGATCGTTGTGCAATCGATCACCTCTGTAGCACGGGTTCCTACACTACCCGTGTTATAGAGGTGATCGGTTACGCAGCGATCAGCCCATGCCTGTGACCCCCAGCAAGATAGCCGTCACACGATCCAACATTCCGTATGCCTATTCTGTTTTTAACACTAGCGCTGTTCAGTGAGCGTCATATACGTGCGAACCGGCAAACCCCACACAAAATGTGCAGAAGGTCGAATGGTGCAGACTTACAGAAAACCACACTAATACCTCTGAGTCATCGTGCTGCCTTTCAAGCTCTTGCTTAGTGCGCGAGTGTTTTCTGTTGCATGGAGCGACTTAGCGACGTGCGTAGCTCCGAACGAGTTCTTAGCGAGCGGGGATAGGTTATTTATAGCTTATGGTGGGGTTCTCCCCTACGTCATCATAGATTGTAGAAATCGGCCAATAAAAACGCACGGTTTTCGCTTCTTCTGACCTAACGGAAACGAAGTAGACAAAACGCCGGTGAAATGGCGGCGATGGAAAACAAGAAGTCAAATGAGAAAGAATAGCAAAATTTTCGTGCAGGCAACCCTGCTTGTCAGTCTAATGTAGACGTACATTAGTTAAGGAGTACCGTGTAGGCTCCCATGGTATGAGGATCTATGTCTCAAGTCTAATGTAGATGTGCATTAGTTAAGGACTACCGTGTAGTAGGCTCCCATAGTATGAGGATCTATGTTTCTCTGACAACGGCTGGTGTTGGGTTATACCCATCGGTGTGCAGGGTCAGTTGAATCAGTTATGCAGACTCCTCACCGATAATTCCCAGATGTCCGTGAGACGAGGCTGGGTGGGGGTCCGTGCGTTCCCACGTACTTATCGTGTTCTTCCTTCTCTATCCTAGATGGAAGGCTGTTTCTGCCACAAGGTTTAAGAGAGTGAATTCACATTTCCGTTCTCCCGTTAACACGGCAGCTAAGAACTCTTCCTCAGCTAAGCACGCCGCTACGCACGGGCCGGGGGGACCGTCCTTAGAATTAAGCACGCCACTAAGCTCGCTCCAGCAGATAAGCACGCTCATGCAACGCACATTTTCAGCTAAGCTTGTGAACTTAGCGCTAAGCAAGAAATTTGCGCGCTAAGCAAGCATATGCAACCCACCCCAGATCTACCGTGCTTCTTCTCTCCTAGGTACACAGCTTCTCACTGAACAATACATATGAGCCATCGTGTTTTCTTCCATCCAACACCAATTCTGCTATCAGCATACTAGAAATAACAACGAAGTAAACCAAACGCCGTACCTCTTCACGCATTCTGTCTCTTACTTCCGTCTGCCCCACGAGGCAAAAGAGTCCGTGCAACAACATGGGGCTCATGAAAATCATCTGCCTCTTCCTGGCGCGGATCAAACACATTTTCTCACCCCTCTTACGGAGGAAATAACGAATTTCACGCGTATTTGTGCCTGGTTGCCGCCACGCTTGAGAGGATAGGAAAACGATCCCTGTACTTAGTTTGACGCAACGCTGAACCACTTCAAAGGAAAACCGCCAGCTATTGATAAATCGACTCTTTCAAACCCCAAATGATGTCCTCAATTTAAGGTTGTAAATAGGTGTCGGTAAGTAAGAGGCATAGATTCTCATGAGCCCCTACGGCCTGATATGATTCTTACTGACGAAGATGCTGATTTCGTGAGTGACGGCAGAATTTTTTTATATTAATAAGGTAAAGACCATCACGAATAGTTTATTTATTCGCTTTGATCCTGACGTAAGCTGCTGAGAAAGTGCTCTGCCTGAACTACAAAATAGTTCAGTGAAATAGAAAGTACAGTTTCCGCTCGCCCGACCGACCGATCAAAATGTTCTTCGAAGCAAGGGACATAATTCGTGTCAAAGCAGCCGACGCCGCAAGGGATATCACTCGGTGTCGACTTATTTGTCTTGGCTCTCATGCCGTCTGCGCTGCTGCTGCTTTTTAAAAAAAAAAAAAAAAAAAAAAAACCCGACATAGTTGCCCCTTTCTTTTAACCCTTATTATTCGGAATACACCAGCATGTGAAATAAGTTTGACTAAAATAGTTCAAGGGTAATGCCAGAATAGCTTGGCGCCTCTAGGCGCCAAACGTTTCTGGCACTAAGACCCTTGAACTAAAGCCATTGGTCTATATCCTTATCTGTAAGTACTATAATGTAGCTTGCATATGGCAGTGTACAAATTTGAAGCTTTTAGTCTCAGTATGATACGGGTTACGTGGCAAAATCAGAAGCAGAGTAGTCATAATGTTTCACAAAAAAGTACACATCACGGAGGACTGATCGACTATGACAACGACTGAATGAGTGCGGCTTGACTGGCTCGTCGTCTAAACAAGCACCGAGAACTATTACGTATATCGCATCACTATCTCTAATCTGGGGACTAGTTGACAGGAGCGTCTGCACGCACAGCGCAATGTTATGGTCTCCAGAGCATAGAATCAAAGTAAATCAAACACAAGTGTTCGATGTTAGGGAATCCTCATCAGAAAACTCACGCGTTGTAAGGAATCACACTGGTTGTCTCTCCTTTCGCTACCTATGATGAGCAGCAGCGAATCGAAGGAGACAACCAGTGTATGGGGAAATCACAGTTCGTCACAGGCACGGAATGCGCAACAGTGACTTGAAATTGAAAGAAAGAAAGATGAAAAAAAAAAAAAAGTGTTCCGACACTGACACACAAAAAGAGAGAAAATCAATGTAAACACACAGACACAAAAGACACGACAGATATTTAATGCACTGCCCACACACAAAAACCATGTACAAAACTGGTACTTACCAGCAGGATTTTGGTTTGGGTTCGGTAGATACCTTGCAGAATGCTGTCTGTCCAACGAGCCATCTCCCCGTCCAAGAGAGTCATCACAAATCACAGTCTACGTTCTCTCTCACTCATAATGCAACGCAGAGATTCACTGACTTCTCTAGTTCTTAGGCCCCTCCGGCGTGTGCATGACTGAGATTATGACGTGGGTATCACACCCCAGACGCGTCTTCGTTTCAGTTGGTAAAACACCTGTGGATTTCTCACCGGCCTAGATCATTGAAGTCTTCTGTTTGTAAATGGTTTGTGATTTTGGACGGAGGTAAAAATGCTACCGACTGGTCCAAAATCAGACCAACACACAAAACAACATTAAATGTAGTTGGTCCCTCACTTACAGTTCCATCTGCAAGAGGCATAGATTCTCATGAGCCCCTGCAATGCAGGGGGGTCATGAGAATCTATGCCTCTTGCAGACAGGAACCAGATCTCTTTACTAATACTGCTCACCATAGACTCTTCCCATATTTATTTTTTGACACTGCTCATAGCGAAGAACAATCTGTGCTATATGACTGAAAAACCTGCGCTCCTAACCTACCAAAACGACCTTGCAACAGCGAAACAGTCGTCAAGTGTATCGCTTATCACCATAATTTTTTTTGTTGTTGTTCTCTTATGTTCGCTGTCTCCCTTATCGCTAACTAATGGCGGCAGTATGACATCATGCCCCCAGCCAACCAACCACTGCGTGTTACCACCTCGGGGAATGACGAACTGTAAAACAATACTGTCTGTCACATCATGTGTTTCTTCACTTGAACAAAGCTCAGATGTGCCAAACCCCAGCTTGGAAGTCAATAATTATGATTGTCGGAAAAAAAAAAACCCCAGCCAAGCTAGTGAAAAAAACCACACGGAAATTTATAAAAATAGACACCAATAACAATAATCAAATAGACAGCAAAGACAGCTTTGTGAAACTGATCCAACATTCGCCTACAACGGGAAATCAACAGAAAGTGAGGGTTAGCGTAATATCAGAATTAAACATTTCCTTCCGTGACAAACTTCACAAAGAATCCAACACTTAAAAGATGAGGGGAAGTACTGTGGTACTTTTACCAAAAAAAAAAAAAGAAGACTGCAATTTTGTTACAATCCGTGACGTGTCCATCACAAGACGCTTTTCTCCGCAGGCGTTTAGAGACAAATACTATTAGTATTTTAGGCTCGTCTTTTCAACGCTACAGAACTACATGCCAGTGCAAAACGGAGGGTCGATCGTGAAAGTTGACGAGTTGTCCTTGCTTACTTTGGCGCATGGGCAAAAATGAACACCCTTCAACATCAAGCCATCGAGCAGTTGAGAAAGAAATGATGAAACTGTCCTCTAACCTTGACAAGAGGCCCAGATCCTCATGAGCCCCTGCATGGCTGGGGCCGCTCATGGGGATCTATGCCGCTTGCAGAAGCAGGATCTCATGAAGACCTATCACTCCTGTACGTGGACCACTTCATGAGTCTTACAGAGCCTTGCTCGTTTTCACAATTATTCATCTATAACCATCTCCGTGAACCACACAGCATCTACAATAGAACCTGTTTCAAGCAGCCACCTTTTTGGCATAAGAAATTGGTCTTCAAAGACATGTGATCTGTCAAGAGAAAAGACTATCATTCAGGCCGTTACACCAACCTAAATGATGGTCATTAATGACCAGTGATCTCGCATACGGGCCGTTTACTCGCAAGACAAACGCGGGCACCCTTAACAACCCCTTTCGACTAAAAGAATCCATCCTTCACAAGCTTTTTTCCCTCGACATGAGGTTCTTTCGCAGTTTTGTCACGCTCAGAAGCGGCCATTTTTCTTGTCAGATCACAATGTCCATTGTCAGGGAAGTTTTGGCTCTCGAACGCAACACGCAAACTTAGCGAAGCAAAACGCAAATTTTATTTCAAAGTTTGCTCCTCTTGCAGATGGAGGTGTTCCACGTTGTTCACTGGGAGAGTGATTCAGCCGTACTGTCTCTGGCAGGCTCAAGTCCGGTCATCCGCGTGTGGTCACTGACGAAGAAGTACAACGTGGAGTGACGTACCGTCACGCCGCTGTTGCAGACGTCACGGTTCAGGCCTGACTTCACAACGACCTCATCTTAATTTATCTTCCGTCAGCTATAACGGTCGATGGATCTGCCGCGATTGGCACGCAGTGTTTAGCAGATGAAATCAAAACGTCAACTTTCGTCTGTTAGAAAACAACAACAACAACAACAACAACTGGTTTCTTCAACCTCCTCTGTTCAAATATCTCTCTGGTGGCTGAGCCACCAGAGAGATGTTTGGACAGATGTGGTTTGAATATCATTAATGTTTTCTATCTTGCAGAGAACTGGCTCACGTTTTGGTATGCCGCTGGCATCAGCGGCCAGAGCGCTTTTCCAAATGGCTGTATGAAACACAGACTACTGAATCTGTCTGAATTATGTATGAGTAAAAAAATTAAGCGCAATAATGCAAAGTACCCGCCGTTTCTGCGCAAGCTAATGTTCTGCACAGTGGGAGAAAAACTACATACAAATTAACTCTCTTGATCGCAGCCTGTGCTAAATTAATGTTTTGTACTGCCTACAATAAACCTGAACGACAAAAATCAAGCAGATGTTTAATGTACAGTTTTACCACCAAAAAGATGAACTTATAAAACTATAGGGATCCGAAAGCACACTTGGTGCTGTGTTGTACTCCAAGGTTAGGTTAGGTTAACGAACGTCGTGGAACAAAAATAGCATTTTAAGTGTTCACAACCATTGTTCAGGATCATTTTACACAAAAATAGTAATCCATGTCTATTGCAACCTATACACACAGTGCACTTCAAGACTTTAGGTCCAGATGAATATAATAAATTCACATTCCCAGCGGAGGTGAAAAGGTACGCTGAACAGTGTATCCTCCGTGGCGCAGAGAGAGAGAGAGAGAGAGAGAGAGAGAGAGAGAGAGAGAGAGAGAGAGAGAGAGAGAGAGAGAGAGAGAGAGAGAGAGAGAGAGAGAGAGAGAGAGAGAGAGAGACAGACAGACAGACAGACAGAAAGAGAGAGGCAGACAGAAAGAGAGAGAGAGAGACAGAAAGAGAGAGAGAGGAGAGAGAGAGAGAGAGAGAGAGAGAGAGAGACAGAAAGAGAGAGAGAGAGAGAGAGAGAGAGAGAGAGAGAGAGAGAGAGAGAGAGAGAGAGAGAGAGAGAGAGAGAGAGAGAGAGGTGGACAGCAACTAAAAGTACAAGAATACCTATTACTCTAAAACACAACGTGTACTGGTCTGTACGTTTGGACCTTGCGGTCTTGCGCCGTATGGTCCAAACGCACATGCCAGCACACACACCAGCGACGGTGATTTACTAGGAAAAGACACTGGTCTTCAGACGTAAGCTGATGATGCCATTTATTTGTTTGTCTGAAGTCTTGAGACGTCTGGATGCCGGCACAGTGCAGTACTCGGTGAGCGAACATCAACACTGAATTCCATCTATCAACATGAGGCATGGATCCTCATAAGCCCCTGAAGGTAACAGGTCCTCAGGAAGCTCAATACACCACGCTGGCAAAGAATGCGGCATATTTCGATTAACTCAATCAGCCTGACGCACGTATTTCCCAAATTTTAGAGGCGTCATCTAATGACTATGCACCAGTTTCAGGAGATGGATCGACCATGATAATTCGAGGGCAGTGCCAGATTAGCTTGGCGCCGACAGGCGCCAAGCTAATCTGGCGCTACCCTTGAATTATCATGGTCGACCCATCTCCTGCTGTAGTGCGTCAGGGCTGAATGGGTTAATATATGCTGCAGATTTCGATCTATGCATGCAACTACCAAGACACTGGGATGTGACACATTTCGATCTATGTATTCAACAACAGACAAAAAAGACGATCGACACCAGGGACCAGAGTCAGCAGTTTTATCTTTAACTAGTCACAGGTTGAGCCCCTGATGGTCTGCTGATGATCTGATGGTAACAAAGGGTAGAGATGCAAGTGAACGGGGACCAATCCACAATCTGATGAATGATCTCTAAAGGAGTTCTAAAGTGTGTATACTCGTGAGCCTGTGACAACTGGCATGGCATTTTATCATGAATTACATCTCTCTCTTCCAATATGTGTGCTGGTCTGTGACTTTGGACCTTAAGGTTTCAGAGCCGTAAATTCCAAAATCACAATTTAGCACACTATTAATACACGCCTGTGGCATACATGGAAATTAGTTGTCCCAGGGGCTGACTGTATCGCGCAGACGGCGGCTTCCTGTCTTCTAACTCGATGTCTAGCACGCAAGGTCCCCCCCCCCCCCCTCCCAAACATTCAAGAGGCATAAATTCTCATGAGCCCCCGCAGCTAGCGGGGGGACTCATGAGAATCCATGCCTCATCGGCCGACAGCGGAGGCTCATGAACATCTATGCCTGTTGCTAGTGGAAAGGATGTTTCGCATGCAGTCCTCCTTCCCGAGAAGTCTGTTTCCTGTTAGTTCATCGAACTCAGCGACCGACGTTCACGCTGTCACAATCTTGAAAAGCGTTTTATGCGTGTCAGCCTTTCCTTTAAATACCAACCGCAACCACCGTCTCACAAACTGGAGCTAGACACTCAACGCACTTTTGCCGGTCCAACGAAAGTCTACAGCCTTCCGCATTGGCCATCATGTCTAAGCCCAGGGAGTCCAAACGCAACCCTTTCCATGCCAAGAAACACTAAACCAGCTGCAAGAGACATAGATCCTCATGAGCCCCCGCAATTGCGGGGGCTCATGAGGATCTATGTCTCTTGATGACAACACTCTGTATCCATGTTCCCTGGACGGCTGTGTTGTTTAGTGTTGAATTTACACTGACTTCAGAAACGCAATTCGAGTCCACTGGCTGTGAAGGGTCTAACTTAGCTGGAGTCACATCCTACACAAATATTTACGGGATCGATCATCACTACCGCTTTCACCTGTGACACAAGGGACATCTACTTGGAGATCGGCCACTTCAGTGTCCAAGCAAGCGTTGGTCCGATCATAGCCGCAGAATTAATAACGGTGATATTCTAGCTGGATGGATCGACAACGGCCGGCTCCACAGCAAAACCGGCAAAACAATCAGCTTGGACATGGACTCACCACTACTCCACAGAAAACTATGAATAACTGTTGCCTAAAATCAAAACTGGGCATACAACTAAGATCATAGAATCACATTTGATAACAATGGGTGTCGACCACAAACAGGCTGACTGCTCATTTAAAAATAAACCTGTTACTCCACCTAGTACCAACAGAAAAGGCACACAGAATCAACGCAAATCGAAAATGCAATCAAAGTATCCAGCACAAGGCAGCAAAAGAGCACAGGATTGGATGAGGGCGGATGGCTCGAGCGAAAAGTAGGGCGACTCCTCCGAAAGTCCGAAAGGTTGGTAGTCTGGAGAGATAGTGTTTTGTGGTGTGTGGTGACTTGATAGGTGCGGGTGTAATGTTTGCCGTTTGTTGCTGTATACGAGTCTAACACCATCCCATTCCTCCCCTTCGCATCCGCAAGACGCCTAGATCCTCATGAGTCCCCACAATTGCGGGGGCTCATGAGGATCCAGGACTCTTGCTAGAAAGACCAGGGTCCATAAACTTCTTTCTTGTGTGTAGGTAAATGGAGATTTCTGTCTGCGCTTGTTACCCCACCCCACTGAGCAGATCATTGACCTCTGGCCCCCGAGCTCAGCTTGATCACTCTCACATTTGGCCCAAGTTACAAAAACCTTCTCATCTGCACGAAGCGCGGACACACAAGGGCACTTGCAGGCTGCAGGGACTCCCATGAATTTGCGCATCGTAGCGGGAAACAAACCACCACATGAACATGAACTAAGTTCCTCCGACAGAGAGTATTATCAGAATGTCCACCTCATCTGTCTGTCACGTTCCGTAAAACCATGGAACTTCTTCGTCTGTCAGAGGAACATATTCTCATGAGCCAAGGGAATTACATGAAACCATACAACTGTTACTAAAATGAGTAGCTGTGCTTTTCAAAAGGATGATCTGATCACGGTTCCGCCTTGATGTTCCTCACCTTTTGTTTTACCTGGTCCAGGTGTGGCGCTTTCCTTACTTTGCCAGACACAAGCAAGGGTCTATCAGTCAACGCAACAAGTCTGCAAGGAGTATAGATTCTCATAAGCCTCTGCAGACGTATGGGGCTCTAGACACTTTTACGCCTTTAGCTAACAGGAGTCTGCTCCAATGATCTTAGAACAATGTGGCCGAAAACCACCGTGGCGATCCTGTTAGTCTCAGCGGTCTGGTGCTTGTATAAACATTAACACTCTGCAAGAGGCATTGACTCTCATGTCTCCCTGCAGCCGCAGGGGCTCACGAGAATCCATGCCTCTTGTTGAAAGCTCATATCCCACAAATCTTACATCCCTGCTCTTAAAACAATGTGGTTGAAAGCCAGGGCAACACTAGATCTGCTGGTCTCCGCGGGTTCTGCTGCTTTCTCTTGTTTTCCTACTGAGATTGCGGCGTTCATCGCAGACAGACAATGCAGAAAGGCACGCGGCCATAAACTGTGATGTTCGACCTCGCCGCTCTCGGCCACGGCCATGTGCTGGTCATGAGCCGTAAGGTCCCAAATCACACCACAGCACGCACACGTTCGTCTTGTTTTCGTGTCGCGTGGTATGATGACAAGTACGTTCATGTCAGTTACCCGCTCAGTAGTAGTGCACAAAACCCTCCGACCGACGTCGGCCACAGTTGGCCCGAGCACTGCTGTGCGTGGGCCAACAGCGGCCGACGTCGGCCCGAGGTCCGTTGCACAACTTGAGGCCAGTCGATACAATGACGTGTGGCCAGTTTTGAAAGCTGGTCTGAAAAAGCAACAACTGACTATTTTTGCCCACTATCGGAATTAGTTTCTCAGCAGCCGTTCTCGCATAATGAATTGAGAACGTGCGTGGTACGCATGCCGCTAATGGCTCACATGTTAATTCCAACACTGTCCAAAAACTGTATATCGGAAAAGTAGAATTGCGATGAATGGTGCACATGCTATATGCTAATTGATTCGGTTGCTTTTGACTAATGGCTGTGATGTCCCCTGGTGTGCTGTAAACGCTGGATTTTATTGGTGCTCGGCGCGACTAGTGCTTGGTGTTCAGTACTGGCGGGTCACGGAGGGCATTCCACATGATGCGCCCATCTAACGCAACAGGAAAACAGAATGCGACCATATTAACCCATTCAGCCCTGACGCAGTACAGCAGGAGATGGGTTGACCATGATAATTCAAGGGTAATGCCAGATTAGCTTGGCGCCTGTCGGCGCCAAGCTCATCTAGAACTGCCCTTGAATTATCATGGTTGATCCATCTTCTGCAACTGGTGCATAGTCATTACTGAGATGACACCTCCAAAATTTGGGAAATACGGCCGTCGGGCTGAATGAGTTAATACCCTTCGAGGTAGGTTTTCAACCCAGAACAATTAATTTGATACTACTGTGATTCCATACATTCAAAAAACGCGTAAACCTGCCGACATGTTCTACATAAAATGTTTTTGTGTCCACTACAGTCTACAACATTCTTTGCCACTGTCCAGATGCCTCGCAGACGGATCTCACTCGCTCTTAAAGTGTGTTAGATTCTCAACGATTCTCAATTATGTCCACAGGTGTAGGGATCATACATGTGTGCCATTGTAGAGATGAGAAGAAAAAAAAACAAACAAACCAGGAAGTGTGCTGGTCTGTAAGTTTGGACCTTACGATTTTCAACCGTAAGGTCCAATTACACAGACCAGCACACAGTAGGAATCAGTGAGTGTACCAATCCACACGCTGTGTTTCCAAAAATCCCAGAATAGACGGAAAGCGTGTGTGCACTAGCGGATATCTGCCAACAAAAACACTTTGCACATGAAACGGTTAATACGGAGTCTGGCGTACAGCGGCTAAATTGCACCAGCTGCATTCTTTTTCGCGTCTGGCGTACAGCGGCTAAATTGCACCAGCTGCATTCTTTTTCGCGTCTGGCGTACAGCGGCTAAATTGCACCAGCTGCATTCTTTTTCGCGTCTGGCGTACAGCGGCTAAATTGCACCAGCTGCATTCTTTTTCGCGTCTGGCGTACAGCGGCTAAATTGCACCAGCTGCATTCTTTTTCGCGTCTGGCGTACAGCGGCTAAATTGCACCAGCTGCATTCTTTTTCGCGTCTGGCGTACAGCGGCTAAATTGCACCAGCTGCATTCTTTTTCGCGTCTGGCGTACAGCGGCTAAATTGCACCAGCTGCATTCTTTTTTGTCCACATGGGTAATAAATAATAACCTGCGGCATTTGCTGAAAGAGAAATCTGCTGGAAAAAGCGTTTGCCACCAGTGCAAGAAAAACACCGTTAACTTATTTAGCCCGACGCACGTATTTCCCAAATTTTGGAGGCGTCATCTAACGACTATGCACCAGTTGCAGGAGATGGATCGACCATGATAATTCAAGGGTAGTGCCAGATTAGCTTGGCGCCGACAGGCGCCAAGCTAATCTGGCACTACCCTTGAATTATTATGGTCGACCCATCTCCTGCTGTAGTGCGTCAGGGCTGAATGGGTTAACGAGAAATATTGCGAAAAACTTTTAACCCCCCAAAAATATGAAAGGAAACCCGAGAGAGAAATTTACTGACAGAAGAAGTAAGACTGACTGACAAACGAACAAACACAAATGGCAAACAGATGTGCAGGATACAAGCAAACAACGTACCAGGACGCACTCCAGCAAATCATACACACAATCACAAGACGTACCAGGACGCACTCCAGAAAATCATACACACAATCACAAGACATACCAGGACGCACTCCAGCAAATCATACACACAATCACAAGACGTACCAGGACGCACTCCAGCAAATCATACACACAATCACAAGACGTACCAGGACGCACTCCAGCAAATCATACACACAATAACGAGACGTAACAAGACGCACTGCAAGAGTTCACACAGTCACGAGACATAACAAGACGTACTCAAAGACGAACAAAAACGCACTAATTCAACCCACACACAAATCAAGAAATAGATCGACCATCAAAGTTCAAAGGCGGTGCTTCTAGGCACTAAATCAACTCGTCGACTCGCTTGAACTATCATAACAGATCCACATCTTGGAGCCTGACCACTGAATGGTAGTACTCATTATATAAACACTACTCACGCGGAACTGATCCAAGAATTCCCTCGCAAGTTCCTCGTTGTTTACGATTTCCGGCTTGGCCGTCTCATCCCCCAGGCTGGTGAAACTGGACTCCATAGCAACCAGACGGCCCAGGAAGTCCTGAACGGCCGTCTGGAACTGCTGCAAGGAGTTACGGTCATTCTGCAACGACTTCCACTGGCTGGCCAGCCTGCAAAACACACACCAAGAAAGCAACGCCTCAGTTTATGTGTATGAAATCTAGCCTGACTTTAATAGGCGTCTCGGTGTACCTGCTGTTGGAAATGGAGCGGCAATGATACTTCACGGGTATTGCCATATCAACTTGGCGCCTGTGAAGGCGCTAAGCTAATCAGGAACTACCCTTGAACTATCATGGCCGATGTACCCATCCCTGTGGTGCCTATTAACTCTTGCGCTGTCGGTACGGTTTATTTAATCACCTCAGCAATGCTACAGACTGACAAAGGGTTTAATCCATATCATACTAAACGCTTCAAATTTGTACACTGCCATATGCAAGCTACATTATAGTACTTACAGATAAGGATATAGACCAACGGCTTTTGTTCAAGGGTGGTGCCAGAATAGCTTGGCGCCTCGAGGCGCCAAGCTATTCTGACATTATCCTTGAACTATTTTAGTCAGACTTATTTCACACACTGGTGTATTCCGAATGATAAGGGTTTTTATGAATGGTTTCTACACGTAAATGTCACAATTGGAGTCTTGTTGAGTAGCAAAAGACCAAACACTCTACATCAGCGCACAACACACAGGATGAATAAAACAGCGGCTACGGTCTTACCTGTAGATGCTCTCTCTAGACATCATCTTGACGGTAGGTGTGGTATTGGAGACCATTAGTATTCACAATACTGACTCGCCTCACCGTCCTTACAAAATCTACATTTACACCATTTTCTCACAGTTCAAATGTTCTACAGCTTCTGCGCCTTATTTGAATCAACCCTACCGCATTTCCTCATTATTTCAACAATTTTTTAGTTTAAACATACGATCACGAAGATTTTTTGAAGGACGGATAGTCTGAACCCCATGGGTCCCCTACTAAACGAAACAGCAGGTATACGTGCCCAAAGAACAAACACACACTCTGTATGGAAGCAAGACACGAAACGCTGCACAGGGTCTGTTGGGCGCCGCGGCCGTAACTGAACATGGGTTTCCTTCAAGCCTGTGCAAGATTATTTCAATGGTCCTTGAAAAACTACATTCACATAGCTCCAAGATGGCGAGCATTGAATAACCACATCGTCTGTTTGGGAACAGTCTGAGAACTGGTCTAGAATGAGTATGGGCTCTGCTGCTCACATTCCTCTACGAAAACCACCAGTCACAAAACGGTAACCGGCAACGCCGTGCCGTCGGTACTACTGCAAAGCCATCAGCACTGTCGACACGCATTACGCACACGAAGTCACTTGAGCAAGAAACAAAGGCAAAAAAATACAACCCAGTGCAGTTATCATCTATCTAGCTCTCCCCACTGCAAGAGGCGTGGATTCTCATGAGCCCCTGGTAAAGCAACGGCTCATAAGAACAACGCCCTTAGCTGACCCGGCAAAATCGGCTTCAGCTGCGCCTTAAACTGCGGGCGTTAATCCATATTAATCAAACACCTTTTTAGAGAAAGGGACTAAACAGTAAACTTGCTTGGTCTGATACGATAGAGATTTAAGTTAATAATGGAACTGACCCGTATCAGCAAGAGGTATAGATTCTCATGAGCCCCTGCTAATAGCATGGGCTCGTGAGGACTTATGCCTCTTGCAGACGGAACGAATCAAGGACGTCACAGTAAACGTTCTACCTTAAAACACCTAAAAGATCAGGTCTGCCAGGTTAATTAAGCGAGATTGAGTATTCCACTCTACACCGCTCACACGCGGAAGGTCATCGGGCCGAAATCGACCGCGGTTGGCCTGTGCTTAACTGTGCGCAGGCCACTTGCGGCCAATGTCGGTCAGATGACCTGTTGCTGCCTGAGCTCCTTTTCTTGCAAGAGGTGTATAATGAGAAGGAGGAAAATCTCCAAAGGCACAGTACTTAACGCCCAACAGTACGCTGATGGTCGTTACCTCTTTGTGATAACGTGCACACTCTTGTTCCTCGTGTGGAGAAGATTGGAAGGTGCTCAATCGAAGACAAAAGTTTAATTTTTTTTAAAAACTTCTTCTTCTTTAGATTTAGATGTGAGATGAAGACGTGCACACGGCGTTGATCCTCATAAGTCAACGACGTGATGATGATCTACCTCTAGATGATACAATTTAAAACTAGTTTCCACGTGTGGAGGAGGTCGATAAAAGCCCAAAATCAAAGACGGATCATTAGTTGAAACGAAGATGTCAGCTGAGCGGGGCCGGCACTGCAGACGCATATCGGCACGTCGATCCTATTTCTCCTCCTTTCCTGACCACATTAATGTCTAACTTCGGACAAGCGAAAACCAGGGTCAAGAAGAGGCATAGATCTTCATGAGGCCCCCGTCTCTGGCGGGGGCCTCATGAAGATCTATGCTTCTTTCAGATGGGGCGTACAGGATCTGCGCGTCGATCCAATTTCTCCTCCCTTCCTGACCACATTAATGTCCAGAAAATTGCTGGAGACGGGCTAACGAGACAAGACTAATGGGGTACTACCTCCAATTTCCTCGGCAGCCCTCTTTCGTTACCCATCATCTATGTGTTAACCCCCTTGCGCATGCAACCACCGGTGCTGTAAAATGTTAACCCCTTTTTGCATACAGCCACCGGTACTGTAGCTTCTTTAAACGCCTTGACAGCAGCAGAGGGTATCGTTCGGTGGAAAAGACGCGGCTTGTCAATAGCAGTCAAAGGGTTAACCTCCTTGTACATGCAGCTACCGGTACGCAAGGCGGTTCACTGACGAAGGTCGCTAACCCTATCCCTTCGGTAGCGCATTTTTTTTTTTTTTTTTTTTGTCATGGTGATTCCTGCAGGAATCACCGTGACAAAAAAAAAAAAAAAAAAAAAAAAAAAAAAGCGCTACCGACAGCCAAAGGGTGAAGTAAGACAGGCGCAAGCAACCAAGCAGCCTCTAATCATAATTATCGTGTAAAGATCAGATAAACATGTTGTTTGTGGGAAACACTCAGACAGAACTAATCAAAGCAAGCTGATGGTACGGTTCACTTTCAGGTCGGTTCAATTAACTTAATGATGGCACCTCAGTGCTCCGAAACGCCTCAAGCCAGTACAGTAACCTCTCCAACTCATCTGCCGGGAATATCATGATCAGGAAACTGTTCCGATGTTGGCACAGCGGATGATACTGTACGTCGCAGCTGTCAGATCCGTTCAGATTTAAATTCGTCCACTGCCTTTCTCGGCCCCTTTGGATACTCCTACGGCATTCTGTGATGCGGACGTCATTTCAACTGGCTCTGCTGACGAGTCTGAGCAGAGCAAATGACTGTTGCATCGATTTCGAAACCAGTCATTTTGAGCCGTAGGTCCAAAATCACATAGCAGCACACGCCTCTTCGGCACCCTCCATCTGTTTCTGTCCTGCTTAGGACGGCTCCAGACTCTGGCAATACGGCTGGCTACAGACTCTAAGATCGCAGCTGCAAAGTCACCAACCAAAGCCCCAGCCACTTACTCAAGAAAGACCTGTAGTAACTGACGGACCGATCTCCACCAGCAAGAAGCTTACCTCAAGAGCCCCTGCGACTTCAGGTGCTAGGGCTCGTGAGAATCTATGCTTCTTGTAGATGGATCCATCTCCTGAGTAAGACTTCGGCCTACTTTCACCAGAAGTGGTGTCAGACTTGGGCTAATGAATCGAAATCGGCGCCGATGCGAACAACAACGGGACAATTTGCAAGTGTCTGCCAAGTCCAATCTCCGCTGCACCATCAAAGCTTCCTTTGTCTGCTGCTCGCCTCCAGCCTTTTTCGTAAACAACCCTGGGCCACTTTTTTTTCAATCTGTCTCTTGTCGTCACTGTGCATAACAAAGTCCAAGGACTAAACCCCGGACCTCTAAAGAAGTATATTGTGGAGGAGCGAGATGTAGGCCTCGGTGCATCCGCACCGACCAAGAAAGCTTGGAAAATATGACCCCTCCCCCCAAAAAAACAAACAAACAAACAATGCAAGAGGCGTATTCAGATTCTCAGAAGCCCCTGTGTCCACAAGAAGCGCACGTTAGCAATTTAAACAAATTTACAAGAGGGGTAGATTCAGTCTCTGCGACAGAAAGAGGCGTGGATTTACATTGCATGTGCAAAAGGTGCAGATTCTCGTGAGCCCCTGCATCCGCATGTGCTCATGAGAATCTACACCTTTTGCAGCTATTAGAGTAGTGAGGCTTACTTACACTAAACGGTAGGCTTATTTCGTGAGTTTCTGTGATAGAAGATCATTACGTTCACCGCACTTGCAATAACCAGGCCTCCTAGCGTCTAATGGGATAAGAGCTTTATCAGGGCTGCTGTCTGTAACAAGTCATAACGCCGAGTTAGTCTACCTTTTTTGTGACATCAACGTCACATTTTTGCAATTCCTGTCTCTCATCAAAACCCCTCCACCTACAAACGACAACGATTCACAAGGGCCACTACATTTGCAGGGTTGCGTGTAAATAGTATCTTCGTGGGCGCTTGGATACGGTTTGTAATCTGTAGCTGGAGGTTTATGGCCTCCCTATACATTAGTGTTGTTGCGAAACTGCTTGCTAGTTCTTTCCTTGCATGTTCGTCACCCTTCTTGCTTTGCGTTTCGCAAGCAGGAGACACAGTGCAAACAAGTAAGAGACACAGATGCGCATAAGCTCCGGCACTCCAGGAGTTCTACAACAATCCACGACCCTTATATTTCCTTTCTCTTAGAGCGACTGACTGCAGGCGGTAAAGGGTTAACCCATTTAGCCCCGAGTCCCAACAGCAGGAAAAGGAATGACCATGATAATTCAAGGGTAGTGCCAGATTAGCTTGGCGCCTTCATAGTCGTTTGGCAACACCTCCAAAATTTGAGAAATGGGACCTTGGGGCTAAGAGGGTTAATAGTTGGCAATATCCCCTTTATAAACCTTCTTAGCATGTCTTACAATAATGCTGGACAAAAGGGCTGAATTAAATTATGACGTGCGAATGCCGTAAAAGGGAATACTTTTCTGCTCTTTATCTCCTGTGTACACAGGAGACTTCCTTCCGTTACGCTCATAAGGCTGGGGAAAACCACTGGTACACGTGCCTACTCGCACGGATTGTGGAAAGAAGGGCAGAAAGGTCCTGGCTGACGCAAGACAACATTGAGAACCCGACGTATCGGCGAATCTTAGCAATGAAAGCCTGTTATGGAGCAGATCGCCCGACGGCCGTATTTCCCAAATTTTGCAGGCGTCATCTAACAACGATGCACCCGTTGCAGGAGATGGATCGACCATGATAATTCAAGGGCAGTGCCAGATTAGCTTGGCGCCTGAAGGCGCCAAGCTAATCTGGCACTGCCCTTGAATTATCATGATCGATCCATATCCTGCTGTAGTGCGTCAGGGCTGAATGAGTTAAGTCATTATGTCCTTGCATGTTACGTTCTTGGCAGTCTCTTGGTCTACATTTCGTATGCGTCTGTCCAAGATTGTCGTCAGTTGGTTCTAGACATCTGGCTGTTATTTCTGGTTAAGCGAACCAATGACTCTGTGCGGGCATGAAAGCTCACTCAGTTCCGCTGTTGTTTGTTGTACACACTAAAAATATAATCTACCTTGCAACGGTCCATGAAATCAGAAGGTCAAATCGGGATGTCTGCACCCTTGCGGAAAGTATTCGTATAGTACACGTAGCTTCACGTATGCCGTCAAATGATCAACGAACTTCTATGCGCGATATGATGAACGTAGATCAGATCAGTATCAACAACAAGGCAAGGAAATGGCATACATCTTCACAAGCCCCCCGCAATTACAGGGACCCACGAGGATATATGCCTATTGAAGATTCAGTTCGCCGACCACACCGATTACCTCCCTCGATCCGCTCCGCACCAAGTTAACCTGAAGAACGCACAGTGTGCTGGCAACACCGTAATCCGCGGGTGCCCAAATCTGCCTTAAATGTAGGCACTGGCAGAAATACCCAATGCCGTCTTTGTCCGAGGCAGATTAGTGCTAAATCACCCTATCCTTGCAGGTAAACGAAGGGCAGGGGTCCTCACGAGCACCTCAGAACGACCTATGTCTATCGGAGCTTTCTGGGCTCACTGCTGTCACGCTTTTTAACTCATTCTACCCCAGACACACCACAGCAGGATAAGGATCCACCATGACAGTTCAAGGGTGATGCCAGAATAGCTTGGCGCCTACGGGCGCCAAGCTATTCTGGCATCACCCTTGAACTATCATGGTCGATCTGTGTCCTGCACTGCAATGCAGTCTTGCGGGGACAGGGGCAAAATTTAAGGATTTTGGTGTTGGGGTAGAATGAGTTAATGCCGACTGTAAAGCCGGGTGGGCTGAAATTGGCACAACTGGGATGCTCTGGGATCAGCTGGGACATATACTGTAACACTCCACATTTCGAAGAAAAAAGAAGGCGAAGAAAACGCACATTTCGGGCTGAACGTGTTTTGCCACCACGGAGGTGATCACTATGACAGGTTCCATGTCAGAATGCCAACACTTCGCACAACGAACACGCCGCCTGAAGATGAATCGACCACAACTTCAGATTACCACCTAACCGGCTTCACCGTCGAGACTTTAACGCACTGAGACAGTATCACGGTTGGAGATGGATCGACCATGATAGTTCAAAGGTAGTGCCAGATCTACCCTCTAACCCTTTGGCTATCGGTGGCGCTTTTTGTCGAGGTGATTCCTTTCGGAATCACCACGACAAAAAGCGCTACCGACAGCCAAAGGGTTAACTATCAGGCCGCCCCGTCTCCCGCAGTTGTTAACCCTTTGGTTGTCGATAGCGTTTTTGTCGAAAGTAAAGGCATCTGTCTACGGCATGTAAAAGGGTACAGAAAAAATCCGAGACACCAAGACCTGATAACACGTAACTCTTTTGAGTTGCTCAGTACAAATGTCACCGCACCAACTTCACGGTAGCACAGTTATCCTTGAAGCATCAAGGCGAACACGGTTCAGGTCACTTCAGTTCGTTACAGATGGGATCTATGGGCTCGGCACATACGCGCTCCAGTTCAATCCCTCCAAAGACTTCCCCCGAGGTCCTTTAGAAATCGTACAACACTGATGCGGTATACTATGGCTCTCTCATATCATCTAACTTGGAAACTCATATCACGTTGATAGGTTGCCATGGCGACAAAATCTGTCGAAATTTGAAAAGGACTCCCTTGATAACTGTAACTCAGCCGGAGACTGACGGGGGCTTTAACATGACGACAATAATGTAAATCCCTCTGCATTACTCACACAGAAAGCAACAATATTTGACATCACTCATCGCTCTTTTTTACTGCCAGTAGGTATGCACACAAAAAGGCACCGAAAGCTCAAAGCCACGAAACTTTGCATACTGGACTCCATCTCTCTTCAGGTCGTAGAAAGCAATCCCCATTTAGACAGATTCGCCTGGATGTAATGCGCAACCTCTCCAGGGCGGTCTGTCTTTGATGGTGCTCTTGAACGAGGACAGCTTTAAGAGTGGAGAATCCCCATCATAGCGGGATAAAAACAAATCCACCCCAGGGATTAACACGCAAAGTGCGTGCCTGCTCTCTCCTGCTTTCCTGCCCTTTTTCTGTTGCCCCCTGCTAAGAGTAGTTAGCTCACCTGAGCCAAGTCCCACCGCCTGCAAGAGACGTAGCAGGGGCTCGTGAGAATATAAATTATATGCCTCTTGCCGGCAGACTTCAGTTCCATTTACCTCCTCAAACCGAGTAATCATTCCGAGCTGACTCCATCACTAAGAGTGGTTCCTGTCTGATCGGTCGTGAGATTTCTTTCTTTTCCATCGTGACAACTTCCCCAGTCTTGTTAAAACTGAGTTACTTGTGCCTACAAGGGCTTACAGGTTCTCATGAGCCGATCCAGCTGCAGAAGCTGATGACGATATATGCCTTTTGCTGATGGAAGGAGTTGGACTTCAGGCCCTGTGATGGCATTACCTTCCCATTTTCACCCCGTTAGTTACACACACCCCTCCCCTCTCGCGTCCCACCACCCACCCACCCTCTTTTTAGTGGCAGGCTGAAATCCCGAGGCTGAAATTCTTCTTCGCCAAGGGAGTATTAGAGGTAAAGGGCTGTCGGTAGCGCTTTTCGTCGAGGTGATTCCTAAAGGAACATCGCGACAAAAAGCGCTACCAAGAGGCAAAGGGTTAAAAGTACTAATCGTTTTAGCTCATTCTAGCCCATCACCGAAATCTTTCAATTTTGCTGTTGTCCTCTGAAGACTGCTTTGCAGTGCAGGACACAGGTCGACCATGATAGTTCAAGAGTGATGCCAGAATAGCTTGGCGCCCATAGGCGCCAAGCTATTCTGGCATCACCCTTGAACTATCATGGTCGATAAATATCTTCCTGTGGTGTGTCTGGGGTAGAATGAGTTAACCCAAAGCAGTCACACAACCATCATATGCGTATAATTTGCCACAAGTCTAGGATGTCAAGCAGCTGCGAGGACTCGTGAGAATCCGTGCCTCCTGATCGCAGAAATCGGTCCAGATGAACGCAGAAATCGGTCCAGATGATCGCAGAAATCGGTCCAGATGCACACTCAGATTGAAGCAGTTATTTTCAGCAGGGGAAGGCACACTGAACCCTTCTTGGAATCTGGTATCCCTACACCGAGTATTCTAAAGACTACATACAAGTGCAGAACGAGCGTAACATGTCTTCTTCTTCTAGTCGTTCGCCAGCTAGACGACAGCTCCGGTCCTTCTGGAGAATGATGCTGTGATGTGCAGGTCCTCCGGGTACCACAGTAACATGTGCGCGGCGCTGAGGAATTCTGGCTCCACCGGTGAGCTTTCACAGTCAGTCCACCTCTTGTTGCAGTGCCGGTACCCAGGCCGACTGGGCTGAATGTACGTTGAGAGAGACTGGCAAAACTTGGTCCATGCGACTGAAAGACAGGCTTGAACTGATCTGAGCACCTCAGTGCCGCCTGCAGGACCCCGAGAACATCTAGGACTCTGCCTCTCTCAGGTGTAAGACGTTCGCTGCTGTTGCATGCTTCTGTCACGGTTCCACCCACACTCCACAGGTGCTTAAAATAACCAGCAGACGCGCAACACCGCATGGCAGAAAAATAGATCGATTGCCAGTGTCCAAGAGAAAACATTACACCTCACGCCTTCATCAATCAAAACAGCTCATGCATTTTCCTTCAGGAGTGTCGCAGACTTCACCAATAATTTGAGAAAGTAAATAGTGTCATTCTCTGCAAGCAACAAGAATAGATCCTCATGAGCCCTTGCAAAGCAGCGGCTCATGATCATCTATGCCTCTTGCAGACGGATCGGGTTGGCTTGGGGTTGTTCAAGCGCCCAAGAACGAGAGTAGCTGCGTAATGAATATTTGTGAAAGTTAAAGTTTTCTCCACGCAAAAACGTTAAAGTATGCGAACAAAAAAGGCGCCTGGCATTCCCATTCTCCTAGAAACTCTGACAAAACCCGCCTCATGACATGATTTGAAAACAAGCAACAAGCGGGCAAGTAAACAAGAACATATCTTTTGTCGGATTCGATGAAATGTTTCACGTAATTAAAACAAGTCACTGACGGATACGGCAACACAAACTTGTCCATGAACTTTCTGTTATCTGAATTTTAATTTGCTACGTCGTCGCTTCCTGCCGCCACCCCGTACCACCCCCCCCCCCATCCCCCGCCCCCCCCCCCCACCACCAACCCCCATCCCTTCAGAGGATTTGAAATTATGCAAACTAAACCAACATCAAGCGGGCGAGCTACCACTGGTAGTACATAAACTTTAAATCCAGTATCATTATGACGCCATCTACTCCAAAGGGATATTCCCCACACAATGGAAGAAAGCAGTAGTCTTCCCCCCTCCCCAAACCAGGAAAACCAACACACCAACCAGATAGCTATAGGCCCATCGCACTAACATCTCAACTGGGTAAAACGTTGGAAAAAATAAAATACCGACTCATGTCCTACTGCGACAAACACCATATCCTACCACCCCAGCAAAGCGGATTCAGGAAAAAGCGCAGCACACTCGATCACCTAACCACCCTACAACAAGAAATCCTAAATACCCACAAAGAGAGAGGAACAGAACTCATAGGAATTTTCTTAGATATAGAAAAAGCTCACGACATGGTTTGGCACGGTAAACTACTTAGTAGATTGGGCGACCTAGGAATATCCAACAAAATGTACAACCTGGTGAAATCCTTCCTGGCCGACCGGCGAATAACAGTTAAAATAGGCAATGCGTTATCAAGGGAGCACACCCTAGAAAACGGAGTACCACAAGGATCGGTGCTCAGCCCCCTCTTATTCACACTCCTACTCACAGGCCTACAACACGTTGTCAGGCACAACAAAATAATGCAATTCGCAGACGACACCTCACTAATAGGGAAAATTAAGAGTAGACAAAGAAATTTCAACTGGGAACTAGTAGGATTCCAAGAATTCCAACAAGATCTGACAAGAATAGAAAATTGGCTAGTAAGAGCAGGCCTAAATATTTCCCCCCCATAAAACCCAAGCAATCATCTTCAGAACAAACCGCAGCTACAAATACCAAATAAGAGCCCCCACCCCCAAATTACAAATTGGTAAGATAGACCTAGAATACTGCCAAAGAATGAAGTTCTTAGGAGTGATATTTACAACCAGCAACAACTGGACACCCTACATAGACCAAATATGCCAGTCGGCCAGGAAAGGAATAAACCTAATGCGCAAAGTCAGCGGAGCAGACTGGGGCACCGACCCCAAGTCACTCCTAAACCTCTACCACGCCTTTGTAATGTCCAGGCTACTCTACGCAGCCCCACTCCTTACCAACCTAAACAAAACCCAAACCAAAAATCTGATGTCAGTACAAGCAGACGCCCTGAAGGTGGTCATGGTGGTCCCCAGACACACCCCCAACCTGCTTGTGCTGGCAGAATGTGGTCAAAAGCCCATAACACTAATAATAAAGGAAAGGACAGCTAACCATTACTACAAAACGATATGCATGCCGGAAGACCACCCGGCCAAGCTCACGCTCACCTCCAACCACAAGCCCATAAATCAACCCACCCAAACACCACAAATAAAAACCGAAGTCCAAACGTTAGAAGACGTGATAAACCTCAAATTACCAAATAGAACGCCAAATCCACAAATAACAACGCCTCCATGGAAACTCCCACAAATAGAGGTAGACCTGGACCTCACAAAATATCAGAAAGCAACAGACGGGCCCAAAATGAAGACGGAGTTCGATATTAAAAGAACTACTACATACAAAATCTACACAATCATCTACACAGACGGGTCCCATGACCCAACCAGCCACGCAACCGGACTAGGTATCCACGTCCCCAACAAATCGGAACGGGCTATAAAATTACCGGACCACACATCAGTTTTCACAGCAGAACTCACGGCCATCCTGGGAGCCATCAAAGCAATAAGAGCCGACCTTCAGGAAGCTAAACACTTACTCATAGTGACGGACTCCTTATCGGCAATACAAGCGATTCAGAACCTAGACTCGTTCAGAGAAGATCTAACATACCTGGTCAGACTAAGAGCAGCCGAACTCTCAGAACGCGGCCAAACAGTCAAATTTATGTGGGTCCCCTCCCATGTGGGAATCCCAGGCAACGAACGAGCAGACAGGGTAGCGAAGAAAGGCCTCGACCAAGAATCGACCTTCTTCAACCTACCACTTTCAGCAAATGAACGGTCAAATGCTCTCAGGCCCGCCTTCCAAAAACTATGGGAAAAAGAATTCCACCAGAACAAAAAAGGAAGACGCAAAAATCTCACGAGGGTACTGAACAATACACCCACCCTCCTAATAGGTAAGAGGAGAGACCAGTCACGACTAACAAGGATCCGATTAGGGGGCGAGAGATACCTAGTCCACCCCAACCCAATAATGTGCACATGCGGCCACCTACTCACGACGGAACACATACTGCTAGACTGCCCGAGCATAGCCCAAACCAGAACCCTAGTAGCAGATAAACTCAACGCACCTCTCACCGTAGAAGGCCTCCTAAACCCCGACCCTAAAACATGGTCCACCACCACCAAATACACAATACACCTGCTTAATAAGCACCCACTAATCCGATACATCTAACCAAACTACAGACATGACGAGAGGTAGATCAAAAGCGATGCGTGGACATCAGCGACAACCAGTCAGAACATAACTCCCCCCCCCCCTCAACCCCCGGCCCACCCCCCCCTGGACGAAATCAGCGAGAGCTGAAGTCCGTATCCTTTAAAAATAGCATAGCATAGCATAGCATCATTATGACAAAAAGTCAGCGGAATTTCAGCGCTGACTCTCTCAATGTCCACCGCGTTAGCCCTCTCCATCGTCCACGAGGATCTGGTCTTGATACATGTACCGTTTTACACTCGCGCGATCTTGGCATGCGGGAGAAACTCGCTGGGCTTATTAAAAGAGGCAGCACAACAAGGGTTCTTTACTTTCCCTTCATTACCGTCTCTAATCCCCTCATAAACCTCTCTCAACCTGCCAACCAGCTCACACACCCCCCCCCCCCTTTCTCTATTATCTAAGCAAAAGGTTCTCGGGTGGATGTCTACCGCAGTTGCGCTGTGCGCGGCGCAACTGCAATCGACGTCCGCCCGAGGACTTTTTGCTCCCAGGCCCCTCCACCGACATACTTTCTAGACAGTAAGTACTTCTATGAAATGTAGAGGTTTAAAACCAAAATACCTCCTCCTTTCGAAAAGCGGATGAAAGTACAGCCGAGGCATACAAGCAAAAGGTTCACATTCTCATGGGCTTCCAGCGTGCACGGGCGCATGAAAACCTATGCTACTTGCGTCAGAACAAGGTATGCATTTCTCTCTTCACCCCCCCCCCCCCCCCCCCTTCTCAATCCCGTCTTCCACACTACCTCTCGTTACCAATGTTTCCCACCTGTCCCAAGCGGGGTTAGAGAAAGAAAAAAAGCGGCGCAAGTATGGCGCTCGGCCAGGTAACGTTTGTTTTCCTACCATACTGACATAAGCGATGCTACCCCCTTCATCTCCACAGCCATGACAACTCTATCTATGTCGATGGCGGTCAGGTGTTGTTGGACTCCTCAGGTCCGATAACACTTTCCACGTCACTGCTGTCAGCGTCAGCCACTCATGTGCAGACGCTTCTCTCAAATGAGCAATATACACCAATACTCGCTTATAGTAAGGTAGTATGTATCAACACACTGGACGGATGTAACAACAAACAAATCTGGGTCTAAACTATCCTGGCCCTACCCTTGAGCTATCGCCCACAAGCAAGAGTTGGCGATGAAAGGGCAAGAGATGAGTTGACAAAGTATCACACTTTTTTAACACCTTAACCCATTTAGCCCTGACGCACTACAGCAGGATATGGGTCGACCATGATAATTCAAGGGTAGTGCCAGATTACCTTGGCGCCTGTCGGCGCCAAGCTAATCTGGCACTGCCCTTGAATTATCATGCTCGATCGATGTCCTGCAACTGGTGTATAGTCATTAGATGACGCCTCCAAAATTTGGGAAATACGACCATGATAATGCAAGGGCAGTGCCAGATTAGCTTGGCGCCTGAAGGCGCCAAGCTAATCTGGCACTGCCCTTGAATTATCATGGTCGCTCCATCTCCTGCTGTAGTGCGTCAGGGCTGAATGAGTTAAGTCATGATATCCTTGCATGTTACGTTCTTGGTAGTCTCTTGGTCGGGCTGAATGAGTTAAGTCATGACTATATCCTTGCATGTTACGTTCTTGGTAGTCTCTTGGTCGGGCTGAATGAGTTAAGTCATGATATCCTTGCATGTTACGTTCTTGGCAGTCTCTTGGTCGGGCTGAATGAGTTAAGTCATGACTATATCCTTGCATGTTACGTTCTTGGCAGTCTCTTGGTCGGGCTGAATGAGTTAAGTCATGACTATATCCTTGCATGTTACGTTCTTGGCAGTCTCTTGGTCGGGCTGAATGAGTTAAGTCATGATATCCTTGCATGTTACGTTCTTGGTAGTCTCTTGGTCGGGCTGAATGAGTTAAGTCATGACTATATCCTTGCATGTTACGTTCTTGGTAGTCTCTTGGTCGGGCTGAATGAGTTAAGTCATGATATCCTTGCATGTTACGTTCTTGGCAGTCTCTTGGTCGGGCTGAATGAGTTAAGTCATGACTATATCCTTGCATGTTACGTTCTTGGCAGTCTCTTGGTCGGGCTGAATGAGTTAAGTCATGACTATATCCTTGCATGTTACGTTCTTGGCAGTCTCTTGGTCGGGCTGAATGAGTTAAGTCATGATATCCTTGCATGTTACGTTCTTGGTAGTCTCTTGGTCGGGCTGAATGAGTTAAGTCATGACTATATCCTTGCATGTTACGTTCTTGGTAGTCTCTTGGTCGGGCTGAATGAGTTAAGTCATGATATCCTTGCATGTTACGTTCCTGGTAGTCTCTTGGTCGGGCTGAATGAGTTAAGTCATGACTATATCCTTGCATGTTACGTTCTTGGTAGTCTCTTGGTCGGGCTGAATGAGTTAAGTCATGATATCCTTGCATGTTACGTTCTTGGCAGTCTCTTGGTCGGGCTGAATGAGTTAAGTCATGATATCCTTGCATGTTACGTTCTTGGCAGTCTCTTGGTCGGGCTGAATGAGTTAAGTCATGACTATATCCTTGCATGTTACGTTCTTGGCAGTCTCTTGGTCGGGCTGAATGAGTTAAGTCATGATATCCTTGCATGTTACGTTCTTGGCAGTCTCTTGGTCGGGCTGAATGAGTTAAGTCATGATATCCTTGCATGTTACGTTCTTGGTAGTCTCTTGGTCGGGCTGAATGAGTTAAGTCATGACTATATCCTTGCATGTTACGTTCTTGGTAGTCTCTTGGTCGGGCTGAATGAGTTAAGTCATGATATCCTTGCATGTTACGTTCTTGGCAGTCTCTTCGTCGGGCTGAATGAGCTAATGATAGCGTTCAGCGGAAAAGGCGCGTAGTTATGCGTCTTTTTTCCCCTCAGTGGCCGGGAGTCGTCAGTAGCAGTCAAGGGTTTAACAGTTGAAGAAAAAAAAATACCAACGCGGCTAAAGGAGTTCTGAATGAGAGATTGAGGCTTGGAAAAGGAATCGGAAGGGCAGCACACACAAAAAAAAAAAAAAAACACACACACCGGCAGTGTGTACCTAGGAAGTCAAAACACTGGAACCTAAGACAACATACATCACTTGTTGATCGCCTCAGTCAACATACATCACTTGTTGATCGCCTCAGTCAACATATATCACCGAGCCTTCCCGTTTTCACGGACTGCAGAAGGCATAACCCTATATCATACTGAGGCTAAAAGCTTCAAAATGTGTACACTGCCACATGCAAGCTACATTATAGTACTTACAGATGATTGATTGATTGATTGTACATTGCTTAACGTCCCGACAGCAACAAGGCTTTCTCAGGACGTGCCTGTACTGCTTGTGAAAAAAATAATAAACAGAACATTGAATGTATGTCGCCAGCCGGTCAAATACGTTAAATAAACCTAACACATGGGGCCTAAATAAAGCTAAGACCATTTAGCAACACACATCCAATATCAAGAGCTACAGGCAGTGCAGACAGTAGGGAGAGTTTGAAAAAGGCAAATACAGGTGAATGGACAAAGGGTAGACAGAAACACATACCCCAGAATAGAGAGAAAAACCCACCCTGTGGGGCTGACCAGGGTGACCCTGGGAGGATATCTAGACCAATGGCTTTAGTTCAAGGGTGGTGCCAGAATAGCTTGGCGGCTACAGGCGCCAAACTACTCTGGCACCAACCTTGAACTATTTTAGTCAAACTTATTTCACACACACGTGTATTCCGATTGATTGTACATTGCTTAATGTCCCGACAGCAACAAGGCTTTCTCAGGACGTGCCTGCACTGCTTGTGAAAAAAGAAAACACAAAAAACCCCAGAACATTGAATGTATGTCGCCAGCCGGTCAAATACGTTAAATAAACCTAACACATGGGGCCTAAATAAAGCTAAGACCATTTAGCAACACACATCCAATATCAAGAGCTACAGGCAGTGCAGACAGTAGGGAGAGTTTTAAAAAGGCAAATACGAATGATATGGGCTAAAGAACAGAAACTGGGAAACCAACACCGCGACCTAATCTGTGAGCATCTATAAAAAGAAACCATCAAGCGATAAAACAACTAATCTGAAAAATCATTTGTCTGGCATCCACTTTTCGTTGTTGTTCTAACAACGTGGCCGACCGTCAGCATATTCGCTCTACTCAGATTAACTCATTCAGCCCGACGGCCGTATATTTCCCAAATTTGGGAGGCGTCATCTAATGACTATGCACCAGTTGCAGGAGATGATGGCTCGACCATGATAATTCAACGGCAGTGCCAGATTAGCTTGGCGCCGACAGGCGCCAAGCTAATCTGGCACTACCCTTGAATTATCATGTTCGACCCATCTCCTGCTGTAGTTCATCAGGGCTGAATGGGTTAAAGTTTTGTGTGTTTTTTTGTGTTTTTTTTTTTGCGTCGCAACGATTGCATTTTGCCGCCCGCTCACACAGCACACTCAAGCCACTTGCAAACGCTAGTGCACACTCACAAACCAGATAGGTGAGGCTAGCGCTGGCAGAATTGTACACAAACCAAGAGGAATCACTCAGCGCCGGACAGACAAACAGTTAGATCCCCTGCCCAGGGGGGGGGGAGAGGGGGGGGGGGGGCAGGGGATCTAACTGTTTGTCTGTCCGGCGCTGAGTGATTCCTGCTAGTGCACACGCCGTATGGTGTGCACTGTTGTATGTTTAAACTAGCCGCGTTAACCCTTTTTTAAATTATGGAGGTGTCACCTAGCGGCTATGCACCAGTTGCTGGAGACGAATCGACCGCGATAATTCGAGGATAGGCCAGATTAGCTTGGCGCCTGATGGCGCCAAGCTAATCTGGCACTACCCTCGAATCATCATGGTCAATCCATCTCCTGCTGTAGTGCGTCGGGGCTAAATGGGTTATCCCAAAAATGATTCTACGATCGCAGCGGGACGTCAACACAATGTGTCCGGCGTGGTCTGTGATTTTGGATCTTACGGCTCTAAGCCGTATGGTCTGAAATCATAGACCAGCACACAGAAGACGCTAAACCATAAGGTCCAACAAGCCAGCACACACCACCTGCCTCTTGCTGAGGTTAGCCGAGAAACTGGTATACGCTGGCCGAACATTTTAAGCTTGCAGGAGGAAAAGCGGGTGGAAAAAAAAGGCATAATTACTGCCATGTTCTCATTAACTCAATCTGCTTTGGAATTTACTGCTTCTCTTGAACAACGAAATCCCCTTTGGCAGGTAACGGCTTATACGTCCACCTGACGGACAGGTACCTAATGAAGATGTGGCCTCGGGAGCGGATGGGGATTGGGGGGAATTTGGATTCGGAAGCTCAGGAACTCACTCCCCGCACCCCTACAACCCCCCCCCCTCCCCCCTAGGCGGAGGAGAGTTCCTGCACTTCCAAATAACCCCCTCCCAGACCCCCGCCCAAACATCTTTGACTCATTCAGCCCGACGCACGCATTTCATAAATTTTGCACGTGTCATCTAACGACCATGCACTTGTTGCAGGAGATGGATCGACCATGATAATTCAAGGGTAGTGCCAGATTAGCTTGGCGCCTATCGGCGCCAAGCTAATCTGGCACTACCCTCGAATTATCATGGTCGACCCATCTCCTGCTGTAGTGCGTCAGGGCTGAATGGTTAAAATGCTATAAAAACACATCATAGTCGATCTTATGCAGGGAAAAAGACGGGCTTGTTGAATAGCATGTCCGTTGAAAGGTTCGGTGAATCAAAGTGGCACAGTTGCCGTGCGTCCGAATTGATCGGTGTTCAGGTGGTACTCCACAGGCAAATAGTTGTCCCTGTCCCCAATAACCCGCCGCCCGTTAGGATCATCCATTACCACTCCGGTGCTGGGGAAGTTTAACCCCAAGCTGACCAACATCATGGTCGATCCACCTCCAGCAGGTGATAAATAACCTGAGGACTGACCTGTTCAACAGGCGCGACCATCGGTTTGAGAGTCGCTCGAGCTGTGTGCGTGTGTTGCGCGTGTCGTCCTGACTGTACTCCTCGATCAGCTTCTCCGCCATCTGCCGCAGGCCGTCCACAGTGGCCTGACGGGAGTCAACTTCTTCCTGCAGTGACTGCAACACACACAAGCAAAGAATTCACTAACCCTTCGGTTGTGGGTAGGACTTAATGGTCCTATAAGAAGTAAAGCCTTGTCCCGTGCTCAGGTCGTCCCGTGCTCAGTGTTCGGGTCGTACTCCATAGGCAATAACCGTCCCTGTCCTCTAAACCCGCCAATTAGGACCGTCCATTATCACTCCGATGCCGTGTACGTTAAAATCCGAATAAATCAACGTCCCGTGCCGCTTCAATACATGGGCGAAAACACCGAGAGGTGGAAGCACTTTTCCATCCATCCATCGATTCATTCATTCACTAGGGCATTAAATCCTTCCATCCATCCATCACTCCGTCCATAACTATCATCTCCCACTGTGCCCCCTCTACATTAGAACGTGATCTGCACAAACCTGATGTTGCTTGATGAGGGTGTCCACCTGTTGCGGCGACTCGGGGCGGATGGGCCTGGCGTCCAGTTCGTCCTCCACTTGCCCCAGCCAGCGCTCCAAGTCGGCGTAGGTCTGGTGAAACTGGCGACACTCCAGCAGCATGTCATCCAGCTGAGTCTTCCGACGTTCAGCCTTGCCAAGCGCCAGGTCCCAATGTTCGCGCAGCCTGGCCACTGTCAGCAGAAAACGTAAGGTCATACAGAATTGTTTATGGCTGGAACACAGAGAATTAAATACCCAAGTGCAAGAGGCACAGATCCTTATGAGCCCCCGCAGTTGCGGGGGCTCATGAGGATCTGTGCCTCTGGCTGGTCTCATTTGTAGGTGGAAGTGGCGACATTCCAGCAGCATGTCGTCAAGCTGGGACACTTGACACTCAGCTTTGCAAGGTCCCCGTGTTCACGCAGGCTGGCCAATGCCAGAAGAAATTGCACAGTGATAATCTGAGAATTTCCACAACCATACGAGGGCCTTTTGCAAATCGGGTATAGAAAACATGTGTTCCATATTTAAGCCTCACCCTGTTCCCTAACAGTTCGTCTGTCGTCGTCGCTGCTGGCGTCCTGCTGGAGTTTGTTTCCCTTGGTCAGCACCTCGTCCAGTTGGGGGCGCCGGCTCTCCATGTCTTGTAATAACGACTGCAACAACAGCCACATACGTACAAGTACACCAATGGCTGCCACAACAACTGCAGCAACAAATACAATAACCTCAGGCAGTTATCATGTCAAAAACGAATCTATGCGGGAATCAAACGCACTGCAGACTCCACTGAAGCCCATGTCGTAAATGAGTGCAAGATGGTAGCATGAACGTGATGCTTAGCACATTCAAGATGTGCTAAATTAGGACGCGACACCTCTCAAATGAGTAAATTTTCACATTTGATAATGACACGCAACAGCTGTGGGAGACAGCTCAGCCATGATATTTCAAAGGTAATGTCAAGACTCGCTTGGCGCCTATGAGGCGCCCCCCAAATGTCTGACACTACCCTTAAACTATCATGGTCGATCCGTCTCGGGTTTAGTGTGTCAGGGCTGAATGGGTTAACATGCAGACCACGATACAAAAGTTAACTAAATTCGGCTCGTGCCGCATCCTGGTACGCGGCATAAAGCTGAATATCCGGATGCAGCAAGTCTCGAACGTGCACATGTTAATGCAGGATGCCTCAACATCCAGGACAACAATCGTCATTTATGACTTCATATACCGACCACATTGTACAGTTACAAACAGAATCTGGGCTGCAGGCAATTCAAACCCATAATTCTGTGGCTCTCCATACAATGACTGACCAACACCCTCCATCCACCAACCCATAAATTGAAATAAAAACTCTGCAAATGTCGTTAGCTATTAATACAGTTCTCTTCAAATGTTCGTTGTTATACTGGCTGTTCTCTTCAAATGTTCGTTGTTATACTGGCTGTTCTCTTCAAATGTTCGTTGTTATACTGGCTGTTCTCTTCAAATGTTCGTTGTTATACTGGCTGTTCTCTTCAAATGTTCGTTGTTATACTGGCTGTTCTCTTCAAATGTTCGTTGTTATACTGGCTGTTCTCTTCAAATGTTCGTTGTTATACTGGCTGTTCTCTTCAAATGTTCGTTGTTATACTGGCTGTTCTCTTCAAATGTTCGTTGTTATACTGGCTGTTCTCTTCAAATGTTCGTTGTTATACTGGCTGTTCTCTTCAAATGTTCGTTGTTATACTGGCTACGTAATGTGCATTAAGGTACATAAACTCATTCAGCCCGAAGGCCGTATTTCCCAAATTTTGGAGGCGTCATCTAATGACTATGCACCAGTTGCAGGAGATGGATCGATCATGATAATTCAAGGGCAGTGCCACATTAGCTTGGCGCCGACAGGCGCCAAGCTAATCTGGCACTACCCTTGAATTATCATGGTCGACCCATCTCCTGCTGTAGTGTGTCAGGGCTGAATGGGCTAACTCTAGTGTGAGTTGTTAAATGATTAACTCTTCGGTCGTGTCCGCGCCGTTCTTTGTCCAGGTGATTCCTGCAGGAATCACCTCAACAGAAAATCGCTACGGACAGCCAAATGGTTACGGTGCCTAGACTATCCAGTACCCCACCTAGGTAATGCATCAATATGCAATACAATAGTACAGAACAGACTCCTGCAACAATGACAGGTAACGTTTTCATCCTGTATACAGCGCGATATAAATGCTCTTTATTATTATTATTATTATTATTATTATTATTATTATTATTATTATTATTATTATTATTATTATTATTATACAGACGAGTTCGCGCACCAACTGAAAAACTGCAGCGACGGTGACAACTACAGAGTGTGAATTATTAGACAGCGTAGGACTTAAGTTCCAGGGTTGTGTATTTTCCTAGACTGCTCCCTTACTACACGGTGGCTCCTGTTTTGAGTAGTCAACATGTTTTGCAACAAAACAAAATGGTCTGAAAAGACTGGTGCTCTCAAGAGAAGTCTTGAGTGGCAAAGAGTGTCACCTGTCACTAAAGACCACCCTTCAGGGGGCTACAGACACCTAAATGATGGTAGGCTTTAATGACAGGTGAGCGCTCATAACGATGGTCATGTCCTGATCTATCAGGATCCGCGCCCCAAGCCAAAACAATACACTACTCTAAAGATATCTTGCTTCGAGCCATCATTTTCGAACAATATCCCAAAACGTGTGCTACCATACACAAGATTTAGGGATTGCAAACTGCAATCTACAGACACCAGGACAGAGTATGAAATGATAAAAGACCACCCACACACACAAAAATATTTCCCCCATTCACACTGAAATAACCCTTGGTAAATACCATGCACGAATTTCTAAAAGTGTCACCAAATATCACAATTTCTGTGACATGCACAATCCACCAGAGAACTCAAATAATGATACAGACGAAATAGTGATTTGTATTTTCTGATGATCAATGTGACAATATATTCTCTGAGATTACCAAATATTTGACTCACATCATGCTACCCGTGGTGATGGAGGGAAAACAGCCTGAGAGTAAAACTACGTAACCCTACATTCTAATGCTCATGTAAACAAAACGTTCCATTTCTGTTTAACTGACAACTAAAATTACAAACTCATCTTTCTGTTTTTGCAAAACAAAATAAAAAATGTCAGACCTGTTTATCTCATTTACAGCATTTGTAACATCACAGCATCAACACCCCACGCACTACGGTCAACATCATCAAATCAGTTCAGCAAAGAGATCAACCATGATTGTTCAAGGGTGAAAGAACCGTACTGCCCTGATTTGGCTGGCAAAAGATGGCAAGTCCACTTTTTGTGAAAAGCGAGATTTTCATTGTCATACAATGAAAATCTCGCTTTACACAAAAATGAAACTTACTATTTGCAAATAGGATATCATGGCGCCTAAAACACTGTCATGGTCAATTTACCTGAAAGTAGTGTGACAAGACAGGGCTACCAAAATGCAAAATCTGAAGAAGTATCTATAGTTAAAGGTTTTTAAATGTAGAGGTGGGTGTGAATGTGTAAGTGCCGCTCACTTCAGTTCATAAAAGATGTTTATGCGTGAGATGTGTAAGAGTAATGTGTAAAGATTTTGTAGTGCATACTTGTGTCCATTTGGAACTTGTAGCTGTGTAAGTGCAGAGAGAAAATGTTCATAATTATGTTATAATGTTTTGATGTCTTGTTTGTACTATTTGTTATTAATGTACCACAAACGAATTTCTCTTTTCGAGATAATAAAGTACTCTTATTCTTATATCGTTACTCTCTGCACGACACGCTGTGAGCTATAAAAGAAAAGACAGCTGCAACAAAACAGAACAACAGCACGCCAAATACAGAGCAATGCAGACATATATACTTATATGTACATACATATCAGTAGGAAAAAGGTAGTATTAACCCATTTAACTCCATGGCCACATTTCCCAAATTTGGAGGCGTCACCTAACAACTATGTACCAGTTGCAGGAGATGGATCGACCATAATTCAAGGGTAGTGCCAGATTAGCTTGATCTATCTCTTGCTGTAGTGCACTGGGGCTAAATGTGTTAATTCCTTTTGCATGCAGGTGTTTTAACCCATATCATACTGAGGCTAAAAGCTTCAAATTTGTACACTGCCATATGCAAGCTATATTACAGTACTTAAGGCAAGGATATAGACCAATGGCTTTAGTTCAAGGGTGGTGCCAGAATAGCTTGGCGCCTAGAGGCGCCAAGCTATTCTGGCACTGCCCTTGAACTATTTTAGTCACTTATTTCACATGATATTTATTCTGAATGATAAAGGTTAATGTGTACAGTGATGGTGCCTACATGCACAAAGGGATTAAGAAATCAGAGCAGACAGCCAGCAATCGTCTACATCTCGGGAACTCACTGCAAGCACAATGCACACAAACCACAGACATAAAAAGATTCACTCTAACAAGATTCAGTATAAATGCATATATGTAGACAGGCCACACATCCCGCGCACACACTCACTACAAGGGGAGTAACCACGGAGAAATATCCAGAAGGTCCCAGCACACACACCTTGAGTTGTCTGAGCAGGCGCCTAACGCCCTCTAGCAAGGCCTGCATCTCCCAATAATCTACTGCGCTAAGTTCATGCAAGCTCCTCTCCGAACCAGAACGTGAGCCGTCAGAGGCAGTCTCCGACAAGACACTCTGCGAAGGCAGCAGCTACAGTATATACACAGGACAAGAGTTATTGACAAAACACGTGAACAAACACATACATAGAGATCAGTCTATCTACACAGCAAGCCAATCAGACAGCTCATAAACCAATCCGGCACTACCCTTTGAGCAGAGCAAAAGGTCCTTGGACCAGAGTCAGCTTAGTTGTCCTGCACACAGCTGTGCCCAGGTGGGCAAACTCATGCTGCCATTGGCCTCCGTTTTGTGCATGCCATCTGATATTGGCTGACACGGACCAAGGACCTGCTGCTTGCTCAGCCTGAGCTGAAATACCACTCAACGTTCTGCCATGGCATGCTGATAGTGTTTAGCAAGCGATTCAATTGACTCTGGGTGTGAAAAGTTACATATAGATCTAGGAAGCAATTATATAGAGTTCTTTACAAGCGGACAACATGCATGCTTATCAAATTACATGTTAGCATTAACATTCAGTCAAGCTATGCTTTTATGCTCAGGTACATCTAGAGAAACAAGACACTGTCATGAGCAGATATTATTCATTAACCCTTTAGCTGTCAGCAGAGCTGTTCGTTGAGGTGATTCCTGAAGGAATCAGCTGGACCACAAGCGTGCTACCGACAGCCCAAGAGTTACAGGCTTCACAAACATGACCATGGTTATAACAAACACAGCACAAACCATGTTATTAACGTTTGATATAATAGAGTGCCAGTATACTATTATCTTATGTGCTTGGTATCAACAGAATAATTTAACTTATTCAAGGGGCCCACATTCATAGTTGTGGAAGTGTCAAATAGAGTTGCCACCAGCCATGCTATACAACACTTCTGCTGCTCCTGATATGGAGCACCTTGAATGAGTTAATATTTATATATATTTTATTTGTGTTATATCCTGCATTGTAATGAGTTATGTTGGCTGTACAACAAATGTGTGCTGGTTTCAGCCAAAAAGTCTGAAATCACAGGCCAGCATACACATATTAAAAAGTGTTAGTTAAAAAATAAACCCATCATCATGTTAATCATTTTTTTTATGCAAGGCAACAAAATATCTTTCAAAAATACCAAGCTAAACCACAATGCACAAGTATCATAGCTTAGCTTATTTATGTGAACAAGGATTCTGAAAGCTGCACTGAGTTAATGTGGCTGTCACAAGCGATGTATGTGGATGGTTTACAGCAGGGACAGGTGTATACAGCTGTAGTATATAACGGTACAAAGGTGGCAATAGGCAAAAGAAAAAGCAAGACAGATGCTCCACCATGCTGTCTCATACAAAATGTGTGTGTATAACTTTTCAATTTGCATAATATTAACCCCTCTGTGCATGCATCCACCAGTACTGTGTACCGTACCAATGACCGCATTGCACAAGGGTGCTAGGATGTGTTCATAAATTTTATTACAACCACATGCAAGCACAACACCAATGAACATCCTTACAAAGAAATAAACCAAGTCATGTTTAAATATTGGAGCAACATAATTTTAAATCATTCAATGCACAAGCAATCTTTGATCACAATGGGACTGCCTTTGAAAAAATGACACAGCAATAAACTAAATCAGAAAGACAAATAATCTGCGATGTTAATAGTATGCAAAAATCTGTAAAGCATTATTCCCTTGCAGTATGAAAACCAAAGCATGCTTATGCTGCCATATTCCACTGTCTGTAAGGATATGAAGTCTTGCTTGTATCTTGCCAATACATCCTGAGCAGGGAGGTGCATTGCTGCATGTGAATGCTTCAATACGTACAAGCCAAGCGTCAAATATTTGTGTGATATGAGTTTTACTGCTGTACACATGTACTGGGAATCCGCATGCAGTCTTAAATGTCAGCTCCCACCTGTTTTATCCCACAAAGTGCCGCACTCACAGACAGGTGAGGAAAATGTGCGAACAAATTTGAAAATGAAGCAACAACTGGGTCATGGATGGACGACATTAACCCTTTTGCTGTCAGCAGTGATACTGACAGCCAAAGGGTGAATTTCAAGGTTAGTGCCAGACTTTAGCGATACACCATAACCCTTGGACTGTCATGGTTAGTTCATCTCACCTGACTTGCACTCTGAACTCGGTGAACAAAGTTAACACCTTCACGATTGGGACCAACTTGCAGGAGGAACAGACTCTCATGAGCCCCTATACCTCATGCTGGTCCCTATTTATATCGATGCTTCTTGAGAGGATGGTCAATCTACAGTGGGTGCACAGATCTCATACGTGGCCACTGGCAGTGAACAGGTTAAACGAGCCACACAGCTCTGACACTACAAACACTAAAACAGGTCAGACTCAGTACTATGCATTCCATAATTAGCCATTTGCATAAGATACAAAGCACACAGCCTCTGGCTCCATAATGGATGCCCTTTGCCCTTTGAGCAACAGACAATGTGCGGCATGAACCCTTTGGCAGCTGTTTGCGATTTTCATCAAAGGAATCACTGACAAAAAGCACTACTGACAGCTAAGAGGTCTGGCCTGCACACTAGTGTGCTGTCCAACTATGGTGGAAGTCAGCCTGAAGACCTCTGGCTTACTGGGTCCTTTTTCTTCAAAAGTCTGTACAAATCAACCCCCCCCCCCCCCCCCCCCCCTTGTGCATGCAGCCACTGGTACTACTGTTAACAGTGTGTGGCTGCACCAGAAAATCACCAGAAAAATGAGAAGACGTGGACTGACTTTATGGCTCCCAGGTGCTGCATTATACTGAGGCTGACCTGCGTCCACTCAATATCATTCAGCAAGCAAAAGCTCATCAGGCTGACATCATCTGCAGCTGGCCCATGCACAATGCGTGGGCCAGCTGCTGTTGACATCAGCCAAACAACCTTTTGCATACTGTACACATCCTTGTGCAAAGGGGACACCATAACTCACCTTCTGGCTGGCCAAGACCTGCTCAATTTCCTTGACATCGCAGACAGTGACACGCTGAGAGAGAAGCAAGTCTTCTAGCAAGTTTAGCCACTCGCGCAGTTCATGCACAGATTTGTCAAAGTCCGGCCAGGGGGAGTGGAAGGATGAAGATGATGACAACGGTTTAGTAGCCACTGTTGTTGTTGTTGTTGTTGAGTACTGTGCTGATTCATACACTTGTGTTTTCACTGGGAAAAAGAACCACAAAAAATGAGACCATTATACTGGGGTTAAATGTAAAAATCCAAATATAAATGCAGAATGTTACGGAAAGGCTCCAATCTAATTAAACGTTTCCGACCTGATCTATCATGGCTAATCCGTGAGTTAAACTTTCCCCATTAGCTACACTCTCTTTATGTAGGTGCGGAAGTTTGCATACATATTGCTCAAAAATAAAAGTAATGGTACAGGTATACGAGATGACCATGATAACTCAAGGTGCCATGCTCATCAAGCACTACCCCTGAGTTATTATGGTTGACACATCTCCTATATGTGGCTTTTATGTTTAACAAAGTTTTTAAGCATGCATGATCAAACACTTGTAATGCATGCGAAGATGAAGTTCAGTTAATCTCACCTTGCGCCATGACTTCATTGACAAACGTATCCTCATGCGGCTGAAGATGGTTCGCCAGCCGCTGCACCTCCACCCAGTCACGATTGATTGCATCAACTTGCTCCGTCAGCTTGGGGGGCACATCTACATCCTGATTATGAGAGCTTTCAGACAAACGACGGTATGTGGCGTTAATTCGCCTTACATTTACCTGCCTGGTCTGGAGTGCAAACTGTGTTGTCTGGGGATAAAGAAAGTGTGAAAAATAGGTTATTTCATTACATGACATTATTTTCATCATGCATGACAGTTTAATTTTATAATTAAATGACCTGACAAATGTAAGTGGCATTACAAGTCTGTAATCACGACTCTACCATTGACAAGGTTTTCACTAATGCACATACACGAACCCACCAAGACTACCAAAGAAGGGACTTTTTCTTTTCTTTCTTTCTTTATTTTAAAGAAGTACCCAACGGAGAAAGAAACAAGCAATAATGCAGGCACAGTAAATGAAGTGCCACTAGCCTACAGGTTCGTTGCAGTAGGATGGGGATTACCAGTATAGTTGACTGGGGTCAGCTGCATGAGTGAGCTTCATTGTGTGCCAGCCATTAAGCAAGGTGCTCTGCTGTATCTGTGCGCTTTGCTTAGTGCCTGGCACAGGACTAAGCTTACTCATGCCACTGGCCCCAGGACTATAAAATATTAATGTGGCAGACAGGACTCCTTCAATTTGGTTTCTTGTGTCCATACACAAAACAAATGAGACCTGTGAGCAAACCTACAGTCTTCAGGCTGACATCAGCCTAAGCTGACTTGCGCAAAGCAAAGATCCTCAGGCCGATGTCAGCCTTAATTAGCCTGCTGTGGGCAAACAAAGGCTGCCATTAACCTTAAGGCCATTTGCTCAATGAGGCTCCCTCCATATTCAACAACCTTTCACTTTTTTTAATCTACCTGGGGATCGACAACCACAGAATCATTTTCATCTGGTGATGTGGGCGAGCCAGGGGGAGACACCTGTGTCTCCAGCAGCTCTCGCGTTGTTTCCAGCCATGCCTGCACCTCATTTGCCTCCCCTTGCAGGGCCCGTAACTGCTGCACACGCTGCTCCAGCTTCTTTACAAACTCTGGGATCTCCGACACTACCTGGTGAAAAGAGATGCAAATTAGCCAAAATCCACTCAACAGCTCAGGTCAAGGTAGAAGCATGCATCTGCAGCCACGAATCCCTTATCTGCTCAACACCTCCGCTAACTTACACCCTTAACTCATTTAACTTCGAAGGATGCATTTCCCAAATATGAGGTATCACTTAACTATTATATCAGTCTAATGGTGCCAAGCCTCGCGCTGGGACCATACGGCGTTGAGGCGCGTCCCCTGGGTGGTGGATAGGGGGTCCCTCGTGAGAGGGGTGCACCGAATGAAATAAGGTGCCGTGAACCAACATGGTCTAAGGGAAGGTGACCCCGACAGAAAACCCCTGGTCCTCCTAGTAAGGGGGTTGGGCGTGGGGGTAGCTTCCCCACCCTGCAAAAAAGGAAATAGCTACAAAAACGCCGACGAAAAGACTAACAGTAATTCCTTTCCTGGAGGAGGAAGGTTCTTCTACTAGAAGACTTATGACGTCCTGTGGTGAAAGCCGGAAGTCTTCGGAAGCCACAGGACCGAGCCGCCTCTCTCTATCCAGGGATACAACCATGGGCACATGGAACGTCAAGACCATGTACCAGAGCGGCAAGGCCGCCCAGATAGCAGCGGAAATGCAAAAGTACAACCTTTCCCTGCTAGGCATCAGTGAAGCCAGATGGACGCAGTCTGGCCAGAAAAGGCTGTTAAGTGGGGAGATGATTTTGTATTCAGGTCATGAAGAGGAGAATGCCCCCCATACAGAAGGAGTAGCACTCATGCTGTCACCAGTGGCACAGAGAGCGCTGATGGGCTGGGAACCTCTTGGGCCAAGAATTATAACAGCAGCCTTTAGAACCAAGAAAAAGCTCAAGCTGAACGTCATCCAGTGTTATGCGCCCACCAATGACAGTGACGAGGAAGAGAAACAAGAGTTCTACGACCGACTCCAGAGTGCCGTGGACAAATGTGCGGAGCGAGACATCACCATCGTCATGGGCGATTTTAATGCCAAAATAGGGGAGGACAACACCGGATACGAAGAGGTGATGGGGAGACAGGGACTAGGCTCGGAGATGAGTGAGAACGGGGAGAGGTTTGTAGACTTTTGTGCTCTAAACCGACTTGTCATTGGAGGCAGCATCTTCCCACACAGAAGAATACACAAAGCAACTTGGGTCTCACCTGACCATACAACAGAGAACCAAATAGACCATATCTGCATTAGCAAGAAATTTAGAAGATCCCTTCAAGATGTTCGAGTGAGGAGGGGAGCAGATGTCGCCTCAGACCACCATCTGCTTACCTTAAGAATGAAGCTCAAGCTAAAGAAAAGCCGCACAGAGACAACAAGAAGACAGCGCTATAATGTAGGCCTCCTGAGAGAAACTGGAGTTAGAGAAGAGTTCAAACTGGTGCTGTCCAACCGGTTTCAAGCGCTACAGGAGCTAGTAAATGAAGAGGAGGCGGTCACCACAGAGCAGCAGTGGAAGGCAGTTAGAGAGGCGCTGAACTCAACCTGCAAAGACACTGTAGGGTTCAGGAAACACCACCACAAGGACTGGCTGTCGGCACAGACCTTGAAGAAGATAGAAGCGAGGAAGCAGAAGAAAGCAGCGGTCAACAACAGTCGCACGAGAGCAGCCAAAGTAAGGGCACAGGGGGAATACTCGGAAGCCAACCGCGAGGTGAAGAGGAGTATCAGGGCAGACAAGAGGGCCTACACAGACAGCCTGGCAGCAGAGGCAGAAAAGGCAGCAGGCAGCGGCAACATGAAACAGCTCTACGACATTACCAGAAGATTGTCGGGTAAGTATGGCCATACAGAAAGACCAGTAAAAGACAAAGAAGGCAAGCCTATTGCAGACAGAGCAGACCAACTCGACAGATGGGCCGAGTATTTTGAAGAGTTACTGAACAGACCTAGCCCACCCGACCCCCCCGACATCCAGCCGGCAGAGACCGACCTACCCATCAGCTGTGACAGACCCAGCCGGGAAGAGATCAGAAAAGCAGTGGCATTTTTGAAGAATGGCAAAGCAGCAGGGCCAGATGGCATCCCAGCGGAGTCTCTGAAAGCAGACCTAGAGACAACAGTTGAGATGCTGTACCCACTGTTTGGAAAGATCTGGGAAGAGGAGGTGATGCCAGCTGACTGGAAGGAGGGGTACCTAATCAAGCTTCCCAAGAAAGGCGACCTCAGCAAGTGTTCCAACTACAGAGGAATCACCTTGCTGTCAGTACCAGGAAAGGTCTTAAACAGGATCATCCTGGAGAGAATGAAGAGCTCCGTTGACCCCCAGCTGAGAGACCAGCAAGCAGGATTCAGGAAGCATCGATCATGTACAGACCAGATCGCCACTCTCCGCATCATCGTGGAACAGTCTCTGGAGTGGAGCTCCCCGCTGTACGTCAACTTTGTGGATTATGAGAAAGCATTTGACAGCGTGGACCGAGAGACTCTGTGGAAACTCCTACGACACTACGGTGTACCAACAAAGCTCGTCCGCCTGATCAAGAGCAGCTATGATGGCATGACATGTCGCGTGATCCACGAAGGGCAGTTCACCAGAGAGCTCCAGGTCAGAACTGGTGTCAGGCAGGGGTGTCTGCTGTCTCCGTTCCTCTTCCTACTGGCCATAGACTGGGTCATGAAGATGACCACAGAGCACAGACGAAGTGGAATACAGTGGACACTGTGGACACAGCTTGATGACCTCGATTTTGCAGACGACTTGGCATTACTGTCCCACACTCATCAACAAATGCAGGACAAGACCACGAGGCTTGCTGACATCTCGTCCCAAGTGGGCCTCACCATTCACAAACAGAAAACAAAGACAATGAGGCTGAACGCAACCAGGGAAGAACCAGTCTTGCTTGCTGGCATCCCGTTGGAGGAGGTGGAGTCCTTCACCTATCTCGGGAGCATCATAGACAAAAAAGGCGGCACTGATGCAGATGTCAGAGCACGAATCGGTAAAGCCAGAGCAGCCTTTCTCCAGTTGAAAAAAGTGTGGAGTTCCAGAGAGCTGTCACAACACACCAAAGTCCGGATTTTCAACTCCAATGTAAAAGCAGTTCTCCTATATGGAGCAGAGACATGGAGATTGACAAAAACCACAGTCAACAGAGTACAGACCTTCATGAACAGTTGCCTTAGAAGAATTTTGAAAATCCACTGGCCAGAGAAGATCAGCAACGTCAGACTCTGGGAGAGAACAGAGCAGATAACAGCAGAGAATGAAATTGGGCGAAGAAGATGGGGATGGATCGGTCACAGTCTGAGAAAGCCAGCTTCCAGTATCACTAGGCAGGCATTGTCATGGAACCCCCAGGGAAAGAGGAAAAGAGGTAGGCCGAGAAACTCCTGGCGTCGAGACCTCCAAGCAGACATCAAGAGACTGGGAACCACCTGGAGTAGAATCGAAGGAGAAGCACAGGACAGGAGTTGCTGGAGGTCTCTCGTCGACGGCCTATACCCGGGTAGGGGTGACAGGCGTAAGTAATGGTGCCAAGCTAATCTGGTGCTACCCTTCAATTATCATGGTCGATCCATCTCCTGCTGTAGTATTGGGGCTAAATGGGCCAAGTAAATCCATGCATTGCCAGAGCACAGTGAACAACCCCTAATAGCCAGAGGCATAGATCCTCAAAAGCCCCTAAAGCATCCATACCTCTTGCAGTCACAGTTCATAACCATGCACCTCAACTCATTGCATACTTATCTCAGACCTGCTGAATTTGGTTACATGCCATCATGCAGAACATCCTGAATAAGTTAATATAATCTGAAAAAGGTTTTAGAAATGTGATTTTCTGTAGTCAAAAGAGTAATGACAACATCACCCTACCTTTGTCCATCTTTCATTAAGATTGTGCAGGTCTCGCTGGATGTTCTCCCGATCCTCCCCAGACACGGACTCCTGACTCAGCATGCGACTGCCATTTGCGTTGATGGCATTCAGGCTCTGTTGGCGAGAAGAAACCTCGTCCTCCCGGTCCTACACAAAGAAAAAGAGTCATAAACATTTCTTGGAAGGCTGGTTCATTGATGGCTCCAGCATCTTTTTCATTTTATCAGGTAGTCAGCCTCAAAGTCGGAGCATTATATCGTCAGCGTAAGGGCTCAACCTTACACATGTATACTGACGAGCAAAAAAAATGCAACAGCACTCGCATCATTAGAAACACTTAAAGAGTTTCTAATGACATGAATGATGCTGCATTACTTTTGCACGTCAGTATATGTCTGATATGAGGCTGGCCAGTTACATAAATAAAAATAAAAGACAAGTTTCTGGGGGTCTGGGTTCTGTAATTATGACTATGATACATTAAGGGTGGTGTACAATGGATTGTCAGCTCATTGAGACGCACCATTCATCAATTCAGCAAAAGGTCACCAACTAGACATTGGTATTAGCTGGCCCACCCACATTCGTGCACAGGAAAACTGAACTTTCACTCAATTCAAAACTGACAGCGGACTTAATTTCCAGCACATCTCAAGAATAGAACCCAATTAGTTTGGCACCTCAAAATGTACTGAGTCAACACTAACCTTGAACTATCTGGGTTGATCCTTCAGCTGTAATTTGTCAGGTGTGAGATCAGAAATTTAAAAATAACAAAAATGGTAAAGCCCTCAAGGCTCGTGTGAATCCAATCAACATAATTAATGAGCTTGTGACCTTGACTAAGTGTTCTAACATAACATAAGGAATGGATTGGCATTTGTACCTGCAAAATCCATTTTTTCTCAAACTTAAATACGCATTTTTCACTTTTGTCAACGTCCCATGACCCCTGACCTTTTTGAGTACAGGTAGTGAACCAAATTAGCAAGCATAGAAAGGACTTATCATCAGCTACCTTTCTGCCAAATCTGGTTAAAAAGTTTTGCCAAAAATCTGACAAAAACAAAATTTTAACAAACAAAAAAATAGGCATTTTACACACATCATTTGCTGATCTCTTGTGACCCTTGACCTTTCCAAGAGGTCATCCAAGTTAGCATGCATAGGAAGGTCTTACCATCAGGTATCTCTGTACCAGGTTTGGGATGCAAGTTGTAAATAGCATTTGAGAAAAAAACTTTTTGGGTCAGAAAATGGCTATTTGTTACCTATTTCCTGATCTCTTGTAACCCTTGACCTTTCCGAGGGGTCATCCAAATTAGTGCGCATAGGAAGGTCTTTCTATCAGGTATCTCTGTACCAAGTTTGGATTTGAAGTTGTCAGTAGCATTTGAGAAAAAGCATCTTCTGTCAAAATATGGCTATGTTTGACCTATTTCCTGAGCCACTGTGACCCTTGACCTTTTTGATGGGTCAACCAAATCAGTATGCATAGAAAGGTGTTACCATTGGGTATCCTTATAACAAGTTTGGGTTTGAAGTTGTGAATAGTATTTGAGAAGAAAAAAACAGTTTTGTCAAAAATGGATTTCCTGATCCCCTGTGACCCTGACCTTTAAGGGAGGTCACTCAAATTGTATGTTTAGGAAGGTCTTGCCACAAAGTATCCTTGGGCCAAGTTTGAAGACTGTGGCTTGAATAGTCTCCGAGAAAATGTCAACATTAAAGTTTACCATGGATGACAGCAGACGGACGATGGCCAATGGACGGACGACCACCACCAATGGACAGATGACCACTGGCCCAAAACATACTCACTTTTGCTTTGCACATGAGCTAAAAATTACTCCAAGCAAATTCTCATTGCTTGAAGTACCAGAAACATCAAATCAAACAATTTGCTCCATTTTACAGCAAACTATTACAGTTGTACGCATATATTTTGAGCACTGACCTTGACCTTCTCCAGAAGGTCATTGAGGTACTCGGGGTCAAGCTTGATGGTGGAGCCGAGTATGTTCTCAGTCTCGTCGATCCAGAAGAACAGCTCATCCATGTCATCTGTGAATTCACTTGTTTTCACACTCCCATCTTCTGGTCTGCAACAACATTTAACCCATATCATACTGAGGCTAAAATCTTCAAATTTGTACACCGTCATATGCAAGCTACATTATAGTGCTTACAGATAAGGATAGGGTAGTGCCAGAATAGCTTGGCGCCTAGAGGCGCCAAGCTATTCTGGCACTACCCTTTAACTATTTTAGTCAAACGTATTTCACACACTGGTGTATCCCGAATGATAAGGGTTAAGAATAAATTCATGTACTGTAAACTTTACTCATTTAACCCCAAGGCTGCATTTCCCAAATTTTAGGGTTGTCACTAACAATTCTAGGAGATGTTCCCCCCCCCCCCCCCACCCCCACCCCCCAGATAATTCAAGGGTAGTGAAAGATTAGCTTAGTGCCTGATGGCATCATGCTAATCTGGCACTACCCTTGAATTATCATCACTGATCCATCTCCTGCTGTAAGGTGTTCAGACTAAATGGGTTAACTCTTATCATTCAGAATACATCAGTGTGTGAAATAAGTTTGACTAAAATAGTTCAAGGGTAGTGCCAGAATAGCTTGGCGCCACTAGGCGCCAAGCTATTCTGGCACTACCCTTGAACTAAAGCCATTGCTCTATATCCTTATCTGTAAGTGCTATAATGTAGCTTGCATATGGCAGTGTACAAATTTGAAGCTCTTAGCCTCAGTATGACATGGGTTATCTGATAACTAGGTCGGATATTAAAACACTATTTCAAAAGTCCCCAGCACAGTCTGTCTAGGAGATGTCCCCACCCCAGGTATTTCAAAAGTCCCCAGCACAGTCTGTCTAGGAGATGTCCCCACCCCAGGTATTACAAAAGTCCCCAGCACAGTCTGTCTAGAAGATGTCCCCACCCCAGGTATTTCAAAAGTACCCAGCACAGTCTGTCTAGGAGATGTCCCCACCCCAGGTATTTCAAAAGTCCCCAGCACAGTCTGTCTAGGAGATGTCCCCACCCCAGGTATTTCAAAAGTCCCCAACACAGTCTGTCTAGGAGATGTCCCCACCCCAGGTATTTCAAAAGTCCCCAGCACAGTCTGTGTAGGAGATGTCCCCACCCCAGGTATTTCAAAAGTCCCCAGCACAGTCTGTCTATATAAATTACTCTGCTTACAACAAACTTTGGAAATTGGGTTTCTGTGCAAATTGTTATAGAAGTTTAGCGTAGTTACAAACTGCAGCTGGTGCTGGAATTGAAAAAAGGAGCACCACCACCATCGTTCGAGAATACAATGCTCTATTTTTCTGTTCTGCCTAACCCCATCGTGCATCAAGCCAGGGTACTGTAAACAGCAGAGGTGGCTGCATGATCAAGACGCTTAGCCCTTTCCCTGCCAATAATCGCAGGTTGTGTTTCTGAAAATCTGTGTTAATTACACGCCAATGATCATCAGAAGTGCAAGAAAAATCAATACAAAGTGGAGTCAGCAGGAGACATAGATCCTCATGAGCCCCCGCTAGAGCGGGTTCTCAGGAGTGACGGGGTTAAGGTGTTTGCTCTTACCTTCCCGAGTACTTCTGTCTGTCAAAGACCTCTGTACACATAGCCTTCCAGCGTCTGTCGATGGCGTCCTGACGCTGGCGCAGTACCTGGGCGTCGGGGGCATTGGCTTGCCGCAGTATCTCATTGCCCGCGGCGTTCATGCTGTTCACTGTCCCCTGCTGGACGCGAAGTCCAGACTCCAGCTCCTGAACAAACACACAAATCACGAATTTACAACAAATGCTAATGAGGGCAGAAAAAAAGACATCATAAATTTACCGCTAATACCTCGTGGCACAAGGTGTTAAGTTCCCAAATGTGGGTCTTCCACGCTGAACTCTTCAGTCGAAGTCCTTAATACAGCAGAACCTGTTGTGAGCAACCACATCTTCAGCACACAAGCAGTGGTCTTAAATGACAATCGCTCTCTAAAAGAAGTCTTGGACAAAATGTGTCACCTGTCACTTAAGGCCACGGAACACCGTGTCGTTTCCGTACTGTCCAGTCTCTTAGCCTTAGTCAGTCAGAGTCATCCCCTAATAATTATTTCAATCCCCTAAAAAACACTACCGCCCACCAGCTGCACATTTGCCATGCACAAAATACCAACAAAAACAGCACATTGACAGTCTCATTTCTTGGCTATGAACCCGATTCCTTACCAACCCCACACCCAAGCACAGCTGAAATCAGCGTGCCCCTCAAATCACTACGTCAACGGCAACTCAACATAGGCCCACAATTGTCCACTGGATAAGCTCAGGATGGTATGAATCAAAGCGCCAAACATGTCTCCTCTCATCTAACCAGACATTTTCGGCCCCCCGCTCCTTCTCCGTCTACGGTCCATCCACATGGAACACCCTCCCACTCTCTCTCCGTCAGAAACACTCTCTCTCCTCCTTCCAGTCCACCCTCAAAACTCACCTCTTTCAACAGTTCTAGCACTATATCACTACACTCCCCACCCCAAGCTGACCGTCGTAATGTATTTTCACTATTTGTGGTACGTGAGTCATTGTCTAAAGCATGCACATGCGTGTGCGAGTTGTGAGTGCGCGCTTAGAGTTATAATTATTATAAGATAAGCGCATTATAAATACCGTAATTATGATTATTATTATTTCCAGCAAATTCCAACATTCAGCGCTACTACAAATTTTCAAACAAAGCAAAAATTATTTTTTAAAAACATCGGTCCTTGCACTGCCCGAACTGCCCAATTTGAATATGTAACATGACCTTTAAAGACCACCATTTAGGTGGCTGTATACGTGGCTAAAGCCACCTAAATGTTGGTCTTTAATGAAGGTGTCTTTAACTCATTCTGCCCGCGACACACCACAGCAAGATATGGCTCGACCATGATAGTTCAGTGGCGGTGGCAGAATAGTTTGGCACCTATAGGCGCCAAGCTAAGCTATTCTGCCACCACCCTTGAACTATCATGGTCGACCTGTCTCCTGAATTGTAATGCAGTCCTCAGTGGATAACTCCAAAATGTGGATATTTCGAACCTCGGGCACAATGAGTTAATGGTTGTCGCTTCAAACAGGTTCTGCTGTATGGCATCGTTGGTTCCGTTCCTGAAACATTTTCCTGTCTCTTATCCCTTAAGACGTCACAAACCCAATTAACGCTTTTGTCTGGACCTAAACGCATTGGTTAACCCATATCATACTGAGGCTAAAAGCTTCAAATTTGTACACTGCCATACGCAAGCTTCATTATAGTACTTACAGATAAGGATATAGACCAATGGCTTTAGTTCAAGGGTAGTGCCAGAATAGCTTGGCGCCTAGAGGCGCCAAGCTATTATGGCACTACCCTTGAACTTTTTAGTCAAACTTATTTCACACACTGGTGTATTCCGAATGATAAGAGTTAAATGATTCTGCAGCGTTGCATTCACTGAAACATGACCATGTGTTTGTTCTCTCTGATGGGATGACCTACAAAGATGGTCTACGTGTATAAGGCATCTTTTGACCGGTAAGAAGAATTTTTTGCTTTCCTTCCACGGAACAATGTCGTCACAGAAAAATTATGCAACTTCTAAACTCTTTTCTCTGCTAGAAAAACACTACACACATGTACCTATTATACGACGCTGTGACTAGAACACACTAAACCAAGCCTCTCTCTTGAAAGCATGTCACTCAACACAACACTGGCTGATATACAGAAAAATTACTATCTGGTCCCGCCGAAAGACCCTTCCAGCTGTACGAGGTTTAGATTATCATGAGCCCCTGAGTCCGCTGAGACGCATGCAAATCTACACCTCTTGCTGAAATAGTGCTGGACCCTTCAAGTTTACATCTATGCTCCACAGGATAAGGAGGTAAGGAGGTTGTAGAGTACAGTTTGACGCAAGCCCATCCAGCATCCGCAGCAAACGAACGCACTGTCACCTGGCCCTAAGGGGATAGACTTCTTTCAACTCCGGCGCAAAATGTGGGAGGTGGATCGATCTTGATAGCTGTCGACTAGTGCCTGATTAGATTTGCCCGTACGACTGGCACTCTTGGCACCCAGAAAACGCTATAATGTGCCACCGCAACGCTGCCACTGTCGATCCTTTTTTCGCGAGACATACGACACATGGAAATAAACTGTACCTCATTTGGCCTTGCCTTGAAAGTGAAGTGAATACAGTATCTCTCAGATTTGGGTGACACTGACGTATCTTCTTGTGTCTGGCCCTTTCCAATGCTAGGTATTGTATTTACACGAGCATCCCGAAAATGTATCTTTATTTTTCCAAAAGGAGAAGTCCTCATATGCCCCATGTCAGGTAGCGGCTTAGATCCTCACCAGCCTCTGGTTGACGAGGATCCCTGCCCCTTACAGATGGATAATGTTTGTGTGCAGAGTATCGAGGCCATTCTTCCACCCCCACCCTCTCCCCATCACTGACAGAGACACAAACACGGCGACGACATGATCTCGGCCACAAAATGAATGAGGGCCAAGTTCAGGTGGACAGGCTACATGGGTTGTGTCACAGGGCAAATATATGTGTGTGCATACAGTCCCTGCTACCCTCATAAAGTTCATCTCGCTAGCATCGCCCATCTAATTCCCTCTCCCCTTTCAAGGTCCCGTCGTTAACCCATGAAGCCCTGACAAACTGTGACGGATCGACCACAATAGTTCAAGGCTGATGTCAGCATCGCCCTGATACACTAAACATGTACGTATAACAGAAGATGGGGCAACCATGAAAGTTCAAGGGTGATGCCAGAACAGCCTGGCGCCTATTGGCGCCAAGCTTTTCTGGCACCACCCTTGAACGAAGCTGTAATGTAATCATAAGAACAGTGCCGGATTACTGGAACATTTTGAAATATCAAGCTTGGGACTCGTTTACACCCTGTGGTCTTGTTAATAGCGGCCTTTTTTCCTCGAGGCGACTCCTGCAGGAATCACCCCGAAAAGCGCTACTAACAGCAAAAGGGTTAACCTTCCCTACCCAGTGTAGTCCAGGCAAAGGTTGGTTGAAGGTTCAACGTGCACGTAACATGAGTGACTTGCTGACTGCCCTCAGGGGAGGGTTACGGAGGACAAAGATTGTCATTACCTGTAAAGTAAGAAAAGATTTTTTGGCGCACCTCGACCACTGTAGCCACTTTGCAGACACCGCGAGTCAGTTACATGAGTGAGTTTAGCCCTGAGCCAGCCACTAATCAAGGCGCTCCGCTTTAGTGGCTGGCACAGGACTAAGAAGCTCACTCATGCAGCAGACCTCATAACCTTCCAACAACCTGTGAACAGGCAGGACTGAAAAATACACGCATCGTCCCGATACCCACGCCGGTTGTCATCGTCGATTCGCTAAGGCTGATCGGCAGTTGCAAATGGTAGGGGACAACAAGTGTGCCAGGCGCCCTTACTTAACCCATTGCGTCCCAGGTACGAAATACCCACGTTCTGGAGTTATCCTCTGAGGACTGCATTGCAATTAAGGAGACAGATCGACCATGATAGTTCAAGGTTGGTGCCAGAACAGCTTGGCGCCTATAGGCGCCAAGCTATTCTGGTACCACTCTATCGTGGTCGATCCATATTTTGCTGGGCGTGTCGGGACTGAATGAGTTAACCTAAATCTCATCATCAACCGCTTACCCGCCCAGACACAGTGGCCTTCCCCCCCCCCCTCCCCCACCCGCTCCTTTTTGAAGGTCCTTGCGTCATCCTTGAATGTTGTAGTCCCCGGCGTCAAGTCACTGCACTCCCGTAGCCAATATCAAATATGACACGAAATCTTCCAATACCTTTCAATACGTATCGACCAGCCAACAGACAACGCGATCATGAAAAGTGCAATGCATGCTACGCTTTCCGCCTGCAGAGATGCCAAAACTAATTAGGCACTGCCCTTGAACGGTCCTGGTCAATTCATCGGCAATGACTGGCGCTGGCTGAGAACGACTGAGGGTCACGGTACAAGTTCATGTCTATGAATCCTTCGATGTTTACGAGGTCTTGTTTCGCGGGGACAGATTGTCAGACAGGTTCGATTTGAAACTAAATCTAATTCTTTGTGTATAAACGTTTCGTCGTGGCCATCAACAGCATCTCTCGCATATCATTCGAAATCCCATCGAGTTAGAACCACGCGTACACCAGTATACCTCCAAACCGGCCGTGAACATACAATTCAGAGGAAAGATTGTTATCAAGCATTGATTTTTTTTCTTCATAAACGTTAGGATGAAAGTGATGCAAAAAGTAAAATTTTTTTCTCCTATTGAGGTTTATCTTATAAATAAACTTTCCTAGTTTTTCACGTTTTGCAACAGAACCGCACCCTCCATCTTCCACACAGTGAAAATGGGGAAATCCCGAACATAAACTCACAGTCGCCGCCTCACGCGACGGAAATCCAGATGGCCCAGCAACTAGGAAATAAGCCCAAGTTTACAGGTTTTACTCACCATTTACGCACAGTCTGCACCGTCATACAAAGTACATGCACTACCCTCTCCTGAGATAAGCACGTCCACATGTTATGAGACCTGAGGTGAGTAGGAACCTAAACTGTCACAGTCGTAATGTAAATATTACTGCGAAATAGCCAAGCGCTGTGCGGCGAGCTATGCTTCGTTGACGATACTGAACTGAATGAACGCAGTAAGCAAAACGCCTTCGAGGCGATATCAGCCGGTACTGGCCCGCTCGCGCGCGCGAGCCAACTGCGGCGACGTCACACCGAAGGCGTTTTGCACCATAGTAAGGTGTTCCGTGAAATCCACCTGTGCTATGAACGACACAATCATTTTTAACTCATTCTACCCCAACACCGAAATCCCCAAATGTTGACGTTGTTCTCTAAAGACTGCATTGCAGTGCAGGACACAGATCGACCATGATAGTTCAAGGGTGATGCCAGAATAGCTTGGCGCCCATAGGCGCCAAGCTATTCTGGCATCACCCTTGAACTATCACGTGGTCGATCCTTATCTTGCTGTGGTGTGTCTGGGGTAGAATGAGTTTTAAGCCAAATGAATAACAGGAACTTGATGTGGGTTCAGTAAGTGGCATAGATCCTCATGAGCCCCAGCAATTGCGGGGGCTCATGAGGATCTATGGTCCTTGCAGATGGATAGAGCTGAACTTGACTGCTGTCATGTCACTTGTAGGTTTGTAATAACAAACGGTGCGCCACAACGGCGGTCACTCAGTCACAGTCAAAACACGCTGCCTTTGAACGGCACACGTCACAGTGCAAAGACAAACAGGTTTCAATCAGTAGTACATGGAACTGACATCTCAACATAACTAGTGTGATGGTGTTGGGCCTTACAGCTCGCTGGAGCCGCAAAATCACAAAACCAGCACACAATACACGCACGCTCGCGGGCGCACATGCGAGAAAGAGCTTGCACACATGCAAAACACTAACACAAGACCGCACGCACCCCCCCCCCCCCCCCCTCAAACACACACGCACAAATACAATTAAACAGTACATGTAAAGTAAAATAGCATGTTTAGACGGCAACTAGAGCTGAAACCAGACTTGCGTGAAACACTAATTAGTGTATTATTTTCAAACCAGATGGCGTGGTTGTGTCATGTACCTTGGCCAGTATCGAGGACAAATCGACACCTCACTGATGTAACGGACTAAAGTATAACTGTATGCCATCTTCTCTCCTCTCCACCCCCTTCCCCCCAAAATACGATACGATGCGTTACGATGCGATACGATCAGATAGGTACGAGGCCGGTTCTGCACTGTGGTAAAGTGGCTACCCCGAACGAGTCACTGAGCCTGAGTCGAACAGAGAGGTTAACCCATTTAACCCCACGGCCGCATGTCCAAAATTTCTGTGGTGTCGTTTTAACGACTATGTACTAGTTGCAGGAGATGGATCGACCATGATGATTCAAGGGTAGTGGCTGACTAGCTTGGCGCCTGAAGGCGCCAAGCTAATCTGGCAATACCCTTGAATTATCATGGTCGATCCATCTCCTGCTGCAGGGCGTTGGGGCTAAATGGGTTAAAAATATCACAGACCAACACACACATCTACATCATCTCATACTGAACTGTGTGGCAATGACAGTGACATAGTCACACACAGAGTCGTCAATGGAATTCTCAGAAAGTGTTCATTGGATTCTCTCAAGCCGATCAGACATTGTCCATGTCTCTCTGTGTCACCGACAAATTCTTAACGCGCGAGTACCTGCAAGCGAGTTCCTAAATTAAAGGGACTACTCTAAATCCTTGGGGGATTTCATTAATAGCTGGGGGTCAAGCCCTTAATGGACAGGATACAAGGATTCCTAAAAGACAGCACTGAAAAACTCATCCTGTTAAAACACAAACGTCACTCCTTCGTCGTCGAAGGAATAATCGCTGTCTTAATCCTCTGGCTGTCGGTAGCGCTTTTTGTCGCAATAATTTCTGCAGGAATCATCGCTACAAAAAGCACTACCGACGGCGCAAGGGCTGAGAGGACTGGAAGGTCACCACTAGTGGACAAGGCAAATGCTAGCGTGGACAAACTGCATATATCATACGTTACGTTACGTCATTGAGGTTTGCGGGTGATCCGAATTTATTTCGGAGAAACGGTTGACAACATAATCCATCAGTTAATTTTGATTTAAAAAAAAAAGTTTCTTACATAATGTGTGCTAGTATGTGATTTTGACCCTTACAGCCGTAAAGCCTAAAACAACAGACCAGCAAATACTTTAATTCATTCGAAACGTGCCGCCTTCGGATAAGCGGCATAACTTGAGCCGCGTATCCGGAGGCGACACGTCTCGAATGAGTTATTGGTCTATTATATCTATTGCTGAGGAGACACACACCACTTATGTACTCATATACACAATGCTGTCAAAACGACTGTGTCCAATCGGAAAACGTACCGTTGCCTGCATCGGCACGTGTGGCCTGGAGAAGGGTCACACTGATTACAGGCACGGCGGATGTCAAGGTAAGTCGTACCATGCTGAGAATTTTAATGTGAAGATATCGTCATTGTCGGTTGTACACTTAACCCTACAGTGAGATAACAACTTGTAGGTCCGTGTACCAACAAACACAGCATGCGTGTCCGTGTGTTGTAAACGCTAAAACATATGCCGAAAATGAGGGACTGATGAAAGGACGACCCAGCAATTAACCCATATCCTACTGAGGCTAACTGCCTCAAATTTGTACACTGCCATATGCAAGCTACATTATAGTACTTACAGATAAAGATATAGACCAATGACTTTAGTTCAAGGGTGGTGCCAGAATAGCTTGGCGCCTAGAGGCTATTTTAGTCAACTATTTTAGTCAAACCTATTTCACCTACTGGTGTATTCCGAATGATAAGGGTTAAAGCTTGTGAGCGTTTCTTCTCAACCATCGGTCAGCAACGGACAGTAACCCCATGACCTCTCTACCTACACCGTTTTGTCTAATATTAATAACAAACATGTTTGTGTGGTTTCACGTAGGCAGAAGGAGAGTGAAGTAACTTAACCCTACAACGAGTGCAGCCAACAATACTGTTTACAGTACCAGTGGTTGCATGGCGGAATTGTCAGCTTTCTGTACGAGCTTTCTTTCATAAATGATAATGCCAGTAACTCTCCCCCCCCCCCCCCCCCTTAAATTTCTATTATCAAATCTTACTTTTTAATTTCATTTTATTATTATTTTCTGTAATTTCATTTTAAAATAACTGTATTATTAGTATCGTCTTAAATACCTTTTTTACTGCTGTGCGTTGTGTAGTGATGTGAGTTGATATGTGCACGTATATTTTTTACATACATTTTATTTACTAAAGTTGTACTGTTTTTAAATACATTAAATATTAATTAATGGAACTGATTGTTTGTATCATTAGTATGTGCATATTTTAATGTAAGTTTTGTGAATATCTAAGTCACTGAGCCTGTCGAAACACTTTAATTGCCCCTAGCGGGATAAATAAAGTTTTTCGAATTGAATCGAATTGAACTGAATGCATGAACTAAGGAGGTGGAAGGGGGGGGGGGGTGCGGGGGGGGGGGGGGGGGGGTGCGGGGGAGGGTGTGTGTGTGTGTGTGTGTGTGGGGGGGGGGGGGGGTGGTGGTGGTGCGGGGGGTAACCCATAGGAGACGAGTCCTATACGGATACGCTAATAGTCGCGTATCCGTATACGGCACTCTTCCAATGAGTCAAACTAACCCGCAATGACCGACTAGTGTAAATTTCAAGTCGTGCCGCGACTGCATCCAGCCAAATGTGTCATCATGACGGGTCATATTGGTCCCACGGTGCGTATAATTATGCACACAGAGGGACCAATATGCACGAAGGGTGCGCAAGTATGGGGTAACGTCCGTCTGTGCGTGTGTGTGTGTGTGTGTGTGTGTGTGTGTGTGTGTGTGTGTGTGTGTGTATTGGGGGGGGGGGGGGGCTGGTCAGTGGGCGAGAGAGAGAGGGAGGTAGGCCATATATAATATACCTTGCAGGGTTGGACAAATGTACACGTCACATCCAACTACTTGCGTAACTGTCAAATATAAACGACCGTGTAACACAACTCAGTCCACGCTGTGTATAAACAACCCTCATATCCCGCACTGTCAGTGGTAGCAGATTGTATTTCTGAAATCGTTGTCAGTTTAACTCCGAAAATGTTCACCCGTCAAAAGAACATGGGTACAAAGTAGTGTCAGAAAGAGGCGTAGATCTACATAAGCCCCCGCAACTGCGGGGGCTCATGAACATCTATGTCTCTTGCAGTTGGATTCTATTTTCGGCACTGAATGGATTAAAGGAACGCCAGATCTCAAACCCACTGCCATGCATAATCAGCCTCAACCAACGACTGATTCGAAACATGGCCGCAAAAACAGCTACGAGCATCCCGCTGGGGTGCCATAGGTTTAGTTTTCCCACCTACATGTACCTAGACATACCGCTACCATTACAAACTAACAAATTAGCCCATTGGCTGCTGCCCGTTGCGGTTTTTGTCGAGGTGATTCCTGCTGGAATCGCCTCGACAAAAAGCGCTAACGAGAGCCGACGGGTTAGTTTACATCACAACCGCTGATCCCTGTCAAGTATTGGGTATCGATTTAATTTAACCCATTCAGCCCTGACGCCCTACAGTAGGAGATGGGTCGACCATGATAATTAATGTGGCGCCTGTCGGCGCCAAGCTAATCTGGCACTGCCCTTGAATTATCATGGTTGATCCATCTCCTGAAGCTGATGCATAGTCATTAAATGACGCCTCCAAAATTTGGGAAATATGGCCGTCGGGCTGAATGAGTTAATCTCGTTTCCTGGCTTGCATGAAACTACTTTGGAATCGGATACATAGTGTCTGCGATCACAAATAAACGTATTCTTTGCATTCCAGTATAAAAATTGCCCTATCAAGGCCTAGTGAAATTCGCATTGATAGAAGCTTTAGCACGCGGTGATTTACAAACACAGCAACAACAACTGCGACACTATGCTCTAATGAAAGGGACCAATACACTTCATACTGAGTCAGAAGGAAACACACAGTAAGTGGTTTACATAAGGAAAGAGGTGTCAAAAATATCATGTGAGCAGTATGACGTTCGAGTACTACGTGTTCCGTCAATGAAGAATGCATCATCAAACTGCAGTGCTGTCGCCCGTGTGTTCAATAATAACAGTAGGTCACAGATCTCGAATGACGGTGGTAAACAAACAAACAAACAAACAAAAAAAAAAACACTGAAAAAAAAACCCCGAAAAGTACCACGATAACGATCTCGACAGGAGTCTGAAAAGGGGCAGGGTAGTATGCTGACGTAACTTTCACAATCGGCTGTCAGTAGTTGACACACACTGATTACTACCCTCTATCAGATTCGGTTCATAACCAGTGTGCACTCAACACATTTACCATGTCGTATAAAACGTAAACTACTGCTTTGAATCCACTTTTTCACACGACAACCCAAACACCACTCAGCCATGAGACACCCACCAATGTATGGATCGACCATGAATCAATGAATCAATTAATCTTTATTTTACAACGGTGAAGATATTAACTCAGTGATTATGTCATTTTTCGTACCTGCCGTTGCTACAACTACGACTAACTAAGTACAAAATATACATAAAACGGGGACCATGATAATTCAAGGCCGGTTTGAGAGCAGCTATAGTTCTGGTATGCTTTTCACAGTAAGAGGAATAATTAAGCTGACCATTTAGACTGTCGGTAGCGCTTTTTGTCGAGCTGATTCTTGCAGGAATTACCACCACAAAATCTCTACCGACTGAGACACAGTAACACCGAACAACAATCAAGTACATGTATAGCAAATCGCCCAGACTGCACAGATGTCAAATTCCTAGATCAACCTCATTACACCGCCATCATAAACACCGCACTACTTAATTAGGCTGTCAAAATAAAAATGCACTGCCCGAATTTACTGTCAACGCACCAGCTAAAACAGCTAAAGCTAAACCAGCGCACCGCATTCTGTCAACGAGCCAGAAATAAAACGTAATGCTAAATGCGAAGATATTAAAAATGCACACCTTCATAAATCAGCGTGTGCTGGTCTATGATTCTGGACCTAACGGCTCCAAGCCGTATGTAACAAAATCACAGACCAGCATATACATGTGTACGTGGCGCTATCGTGTGTCACCGTCGGCTGTGAGATTAACATTCCTTATCTTAGTACAGCGTAGTAAAAAAAATTGAGGCTTTTTTTCTCCACTAGTCCCTTCCAAAGTTCTGCAAGAGGCACAGATTATTAACGCAGGGGCTCATGAGATTGCATGCCTCTGGCTGTCCAACGATCCGGCTGATAATCTTTTTTTTTTCAAAATGAGGAGCGTATAAAGTCTTATTCTGAAACACACACACACACACACACACACACACACACACACACACACACACACACACACACACACACACACCCACACTACTGAAAGTCGGTCACAATACGGCCGCCTGCAGCTGATTAATGTCCTCTGTCAATTGCACGAAACTGAAGACTCAATTTGCATTTGTAAGCTAAATGCTTGCTTTATTGTCTCTCTCAGACATGAAACAAAAGCGCTCCACACACAGACGGTGGACAGCAGACACACACATTACACGTTTAACGCTTTATACCGTCTTTTGTCCATCACGAAGGGGATTTGAAAGAGGGGGCTTCGAAATGAGTCGAAACAAATTTTGACCCCTGCTGGATTCGAACCCGCGATCTTTTGGACGAGTCCAACGCTTTGCCACCGAACCACCTAGCTCCCCCGATGGACAGTAGAGAGCCGAGAGCGGACAGCGCGGAGATAATCTACAGGATCTCGTCATATCTCCCGCCGTCAATGTTATCTGTCTCTCGTAATCAAATAACTCAATCATGTGACCTGCCTGTGAGAGTTTTTTCATCCCTCAATGCGTCTGAAAAAAAAAAATCCCGTAATCCTTTCCTGCTTGCGCTGACAGCAGAAAATTTAATGTCTCACCCACAACGTTTATAAAACTCGGCAACCTCTCGTAGTTGTGATCTGGACTAATTGTATCTTCTCCTTTGCCTTCCCTGTAATGTGACCCTCCGTTTTATGACATGTTCTAGTTTCATAACCCCAGACAGCTCAGTGTTATGACCCGGTCAGTTTTCCTTGTCAACTTTTTACTCATTACGAATGAACACGAATGAGTTCCTACAAGTCGGGTGGAAAAACAGATCCTGAAGATGGAACCTGTCCTTGATACACACCAGTTCAGAATCAACCACTGACCATGATAGTTCAAGGATGGTGCCAGAATAGCTTGGCGCCTGTAGGCGCCAAGCTATTCTGGCACCGCCCTTGAACTATCACAGTCAATTCCTACTTCGGAAGCACTTTTAACTCATTCTACCCCAGACACACCACAGGAAGATAAGGATCGACCATGATAGTTCAAGGGTAATGCCAGAATAGCTTGGCGCCTATGGGCGCCAAGCTATTCTGGCATCACCCTTGAACTATCATGGTCGATCTGTGTCCTGCATTGCAATGCAGTCTTCAGAGGACACTGGCAAAATTTAAGGATTTCGGTGTTGGGGTAGAATGAGTTAAATCAGAACCGGGCCAAAGACACAACGGCATTACACTACACGCTCGACTTCGGTTAGAGGGCAAACGGATCCAACTACAAGATGCCATCCGGAGACTGCGGGAAGTCCATCCCGGGTCGGTGTACGACTGCTGAACAGGGAGCGCTGCGCAAGTTTCGATCGCACGCGTTGTCTTTTAACTCCCTTGTGCATGCAGCCATTTACAGAACCGGTGGCTGCATGCACAAAGAGGTCAAACCCTCCCGGGTCCTTTCAGGAAACTACAGTCCTCAATGACCTAATGTCGATTATGGGGCAATTTCTTCTCTTTTTTTTTTTTTTTTTTTTTTCTAAACACTTCCGCGACCACAATCGGGCTGAGCGATAAGAAAGCCATGTACAACAAACTGTTATGACAGGACAACAATACGACATACACTTTCTGACTGACACGCATTATCTTCCTTGTACTCGTGCAGACGTATTTTAACTCAACTGATAACAATAAAATTGTGACAACAATAAGCGACTTCGTGTGGAATGATCAAAGTTATATATATAATCCAAGTTATATGTATACTTTTGTAACCCTTTAGCTGTCGATAACGCTTCTTGTCGAAGTGATTCCTGGGGGAATCACCTCGACAAAAAGTGCTACCGACAGTCGAAAGGTTTGGAAGCCCCTATTTCTACGTAAAACACTTCACGTTTATCAAATGAAAATGAATAAAATTTGATCTCGTGGCATTTTGCAATATCCGAAAATTCACTGATATGAATGCCCTCTAACAGGCTTACGCGCATCACTTACCCCACTAGGGTGTTGCGTCTCAAAACATTCCCACTTGTGATTACAAGCAGGTCAGAGCGCGACTACCGGCAGCCCTATAATCAACTTGGTGTCCTTTTCACTGAGGTTTGTCGAGCCAGAGACAGAGTAACACTTCCTGGGTGAGCGTCAGCTGTGTGGTAAGCAGAACAGATCTTCATTAGCCCTGCCTGCCCTATGTGTCACTCTATGTGTCATATCAACATCAGCTGCCTGCAGAGCAGAAGAGGTTAAAATGAATCTTTGCAGATATCAGATGGTCAATTCATAGTTGTATTCCGCGAAGTAAGAGACCAGAATTATGTAAACCTTAGCTGTCTATACGATCCGCATGAGCCAGGTGAGAAGACAATACGTGGTTCTTCCGTGAAATCAGTGTCAGTGGCCGGTGTCTGTCACATTGATCTTCATGTGTTTTCGGTCAGGACAATTTTCAATGTGTGCTGGTCTGTGATTTTGGACCTTACGGCTTGCAGCTGTAAGGTACAAATTCACAGAGCAGCACACTGCAGTTTGGCTCACATAATATCTGCCTGATGCGAACCGGCGTCAGACCGGAGCTAGGGGTGTATGAGGATCTATGCTTCTTGCAAAATATTTGGCTTGAGGGGTCAGTCTAGAAGAAATGGTTAACAAACCAACCAGACTCTCCCCCCCCCCCCCCCCCCCCCCAGTTGTTCAGTGTGACACTGACATCACTGATACTGTTACTAACCCACAATGGCAGTGCTGTTGTATTATAGTGTAGCGAACTGTGCGGTCAGTTGAGTTAGGTGAGCTGCATTTAGCAACGTTGGCAAACCTCAAAACAAATCAGTGACACTGTTGCGTCCAGGGCTCTCCCTCTGTTTTCATAACACACACACATGCACAAACAAACGCACACAGGTTCACGTACACAGGCAAACACGAACACGTGCACTTACAAACAAGTGTTCCACTGGCTCAAACACTTGACAGCCACACTGTGTTTTTACGCGCACGCGCGCACACACACACACACACACACACACACACACACACACACACACACACACACACACACACACACACACAAAACACACGCCTGAATTTGTAAACAAACATACCTCTCTAATCTGACGGCAGAAACATTGACGAAATCGGGTCATGAAACTCTAAACGCACACCTTGCACACATGACGGTCTGAGTCATATTCACACACACACACAAACACACTTTCTAAGTGTGTGTGTGTGGGTGCGTGTCCTGTTCTCTCCCCCTCCATTACCGCTACCTCAAGTCTTACTACTACAGGTACTCACGTGTGGGACAGTCAACAGGTGCAGTACAAAACACAGCCAGGTGTCGTATTCCCAAACCAAATATCACCTAAATATTCTCTGCGGCTGCAGTACATGTATACGCGTCACCGCTGCTGTGTCGCATACTACAACTAGCTTATTAGTGTCACTGAAACTTTTACGAGTGATTCAGTCTCGAGGCAGATTTCTGCAAAAGGCATAGATTCTCATGAGCCCCTGCAGTCGCAGGGGCTCATGAGAATCTATGCCTTTTGCGGATGGACGGTACATGTTCATGGACCACGAATGAAGTCAGGCAGATGGAATCTTTGACCCGACTGACCTTACCTTCATTACACATGTATTCATTCACAAGTTACTGTCACGGCAGGGGATGCGAAACACGGATGAAAATCTTAAGGGAGACGAGCACGCGGCAGCGATCCTCATGAGCCTCAGCAAGGCTTGTCCCTATGCCTCTAGCAGATCCATGGAGTTCTCTCCACTAGCTGTACCTGGTCTGTCCTCGTGAAAGATCGTAATCGCGCCACGTCATTGAAAAAAATACCGCTGAAAACTAACCCCGTGAAGGGCATTTTGATTCTCTCATTTGTCTCCTGTCTCACAATCCGCGGAAGAGTGCGTGCGTGCGTGCGTGCGGGTGCGTGCGTGCGTGCGTGCGTGCGTGCGGCGTGTGTGTGTGTGTGTGTGTGTGTGCGCGGACATGATACGTGTGTGTGTGTGTGTGTGTGTGTGTGTGTGTGTGTGTGTGTGTGTGTGTGTGTGTGTGTGTGTGTGTGAAGCGAACATTCCTATACACAGATGTATGATTTTGTCTCTGCACGCAGTAACTCACTGTAAAACAGTCAGAAATTAAAACTCATTCAACCCCACGGCCGTATTTCCCAAATTTTGGAGGCGTCATCTAATGACTATGCACCAGGCCGACCCATCTCTTGCTGTAGTGCGTCAAGGCTGAATGGGTTAAGGTGTCCGTGTAGACGTAACTGGTGTTTTTTTTCTAGGTCCTCGTGTGGGGGCGTTCGTGTGTCGCTTTACAACATTAGCATACACCACGGTCACAGCACGGAAATAGCGGGGACAATAAAGGAAACAGCACAGGACACAATTCTTTTCACTGCCAGTCACCAGCTGGCCAAACAGACAGAAGTGCCTGCATAGCATAGGCCTACATCACCACGGACGGTCGCCTGAACAGAAACAGCCACGATAAAATAGTGAACACGACAGAACTGACATTAGTTGTGTGCTAGTCTGTGATTTCGGACCTTACGGCTGGAAGCCGTAAGGTCCAAATCACAGACCAGCACGTCGTTTCACCACAAGCCGTCGGCCGCAGAAAATGGTTGGACGTACACTCATGGTGCTGGAACTTGAAAGTGAACGATACAGCAACACACACAGCTGGCGAGAGAAGACAAAATACCAACGACCTTCCAGACGTATTGAAGCAAGACTGATATGCACACCGGAAGAAATAAAATAACTTGACGATAAAAAAATGAAATGCGAAGAAGGGTGGGAAAAGATACCCTTATGTCGAGGTGATTGCTGCAGAAAAGAAAAAGAAAACAACCGCGCACATGTCTTAAGGCGTCGATCCGTCTCCCGTTAAAGGGCTGCGTGCGTGGGCAAGAGAAGGGAAGCATACCAGTGTTGATTTGTGGTCTCTTCTCTCGTCTCTTATCTCCCTTGAGTAAAGCATGGACCCAACCAGTACCGCTTACTTGCATGTTACCGTACACCATACACTAACACCGTACGCCCCAGGGGCCAGTTGCATGAGCGAGCTTAGTCCTGCACCAGCCACTAAGCAAGGTGAACGAAAGCGAAGTGACGGCGGATAACCAGATTGCACCATAAGCAATTATACAACACTCAGAACATCTCCAAGAGGCTTAGATCCTCATGAGCACGGAGGGCCCATGAAGATCTATGCCTCATGATGTTTGGAGTGTTGTATATGTTACTACAAGCTGGGTATCCGCCGTGATTTCGCTCTGGTTCGTTGTTGGATTCGTTCGCTGCAAACGAGACCTCCCTAAAGCATCACATGATGATATGAAGAAAACGAGACCTCCCTAAAGCATCACATGATGATATGAAGAAAACGAGACCTCCCTAAAGCATCACATGATGATATGAAGAAAACGAGACCTCCCTAAAGCATCACATGATGATATGAAGAAAACGAATGAACGAAGTCCCAAATGGGGAAAGGTGAGTTCCGGGGCTGGCCGACCACCAAATATACTTTAAAAAGCTATGCAAGTTCCCTTGTTGGGAGTCCGTCGAGAAGTCCTGGTATTTCGAAGAGGTACAGTTGCAGTGCGCCTGAATTGATCACTGTTCAGTTCATACTCCATAGTCAATAGCTGTCCCTGTCTCAAACCTCGCCCCTTAGGGCCGTCCATTGTTGCTCTTGTGCCGTGGACGTTAAACCCCGAATTAATCTACGAAGCAACCAACCTCAACCTTTTTTGGGAGTAAGCAGGGGCGGATCAGTTACTTCCCAGTGGGGGAGTGGGGGTGAGGGAGTGTTCCAACGTTTCCTTTCGGACTTCACCTGACACAAACGGCCTCCCGACGCCAGAACTTGCTTCTCAGTGGCCGATTTTTTTTTTAAAGGGGTGAGGTGGGGGCCTCTTGCTTCTTTATCTTGTCACCGCCCGCTGAAATATTCGGGTGGGCTGATGGGAGTGCGGTGGGGGTGAGGGCCCGCTAATATAGAATTTTAAAGAGTGTTTGGCCGGGGGCGCGGCAGAGGAGGGGGGGGGGGGGGCGGGGACCCTTGAAACCCCCCCCCCCAAAAAAAAAAAAAAAAAAATCCGCCCATGGTAATTATTATAAGCAAATCAGTAATCAGTACTCACGACAAGCATGGCCTCTTTTGCAGTAGCGTCCTCAGTGGACCTGGCGGTGGCCAGTTTAGTCTCAGCAGAGTCCAGCCAGCTAGTCAGCTCCTGAAGCTCTGTGTGGAACAGTCGCCATTGCTCCATTGCCCTTGTCCATCGCCTGCAAAATACGCACACAAAAATATCAGCGACAGAAAAGATACAAGGCTGGATACTGCAGTGGATCTTCCAGTTGGCCTAGAAATAAAACACAAGTCGACTTCGCATACAACAAGGTCCGATAGACCAAAGGTCGGATACACATAAACGCTTTTTCAGATGTTCTTACCACCGTATGATGTGGAAAAAAACTGTGGGCTTTCGGCTTCGTTAAGACATCGTTAGGACATTAAAAATAAGCAAAGGGAAAAATCAGTAGGCATTTGGGATGCCCCAAGCCCTCAAACAAGACATCTGGATAAAACACGTAAGCTACGGTGTAGTGCAGAGGAGGAGGTGAGCGCACGATGGAAAAAATGAAAGCGCTCAAAAGAAAAAGAAAAACAAAAAAAAAAAAGGTAAAAAAAAAAAAAAAAAGGAAAACAACATGGGATGAACCATAACCCACAAAGTCCCTTCTATATGAGAGCTGTCCTCGCTGTCAATGGTCTCTATACCTTTTGTCTTTGACCTGATTCTGATGTTGAATTATCTCCTATTTAAAAAGTCTCGCAGATCTGCCAATGCGTCATTGAGGTCTATAAGGGGCGCAGGGCATACGCGTCATTGATTTGCCAAACGTCATTTGTCATGACATAAGTTTTAATTTTTACGTAATTGTATATTCTACGTGATATGAGTTTCACTTTCGCTTCATAGGCTTGAGAAAATGGTGACAAAAATGGAACTTCACGGTACAATTTCAGTCTTGCTATAATTTGTGTGAACTTGAAGCAGGTTGACTTTACATAGCTACATGATATACTAAGTACACGGGTCACTTGCATGCTCTCCTGAAAGAGCGTCGATGTGTGTGTGTGCGTGTTAGTGCGTGCATTGCGCTCCAAACATCTCCAAAAGGCATAGATCCTCATGCGCCTGGAGAGAGAGAGAGAGAGAGAGAGAGAGAGAGAGAGAGAGAGAGAGAGAGAGAGAGAGAGAGAGAGAGAGAGACAGAGACAGAGACAGAGAGACAGAGAGAGAGAATGACGTCATATTTAGAGTATTATGTCAGTGTCTGCGTGGTGACGGAGTTGCCTCTTTTACGTCGCCGCCACTGTCTGACCCCACCCGGGTCTGCCCTGGGGGACTTGGGTGGGGTTGACTACTTTTTAGTTCCCAGGGTCACCCTGGTCAGCCCCACAGGGTGGGTTTTCTCCTCTATTCTGGGGCATGTGTTTCTGTCTACCCTCGGTCCATTCACCTGTATTTTCCTTTTTTAAACTCTCCCTACTGTCTGCGCTGCCCTTAGCTCTTGATATTGGATGTGTGTTGCTAAATGGTCTTAGCTTTATTTAGGCCCAGTGCCGTAGGTTTATTTAACGTATTAAATAAACCTGGCGATATTTTTTTGTTTCACAAGCAGTGCAGGCACGTCCTGAGAAAGCCTTGTTGCTGTCGGGACGTTAAGCAATGTACAATCATTAAGTCACTGTCTGACTTTCTCTAGAAGTAAAGGCTTTTTAGTGTTTTATTTTTTTCTGAAAATAATTATTTTCTTTACTAAAGAAGTTGAAAGGATACAAAGCTGTCTAACGAACTCATCCAATGTCTTTCTCCAAACTAGCTATATGCAAAAGTTCAAGTAAATATGACAAAAATTGCGGACTGTAATCTGGGTCAACCGACTTCCTATAAACGGTTGTTTATGTCTTCAATGAGACATTCAGTTTGAATATGTTCGGAGGCGCTTTTAGCCACCCACTTAAGAAAGTATTTCGCCAAGTTTCAAGCTTGTGTGTATAGAATTATCGGAGATTCATTCATTCATTCATTCATACATTCATTCATACATTCATTCATACATACATTCATTCATACATTCATTCATACATTCATTCATACATTCATTCATACATTCATACATACATTCATATATTCATACATACATTCATTCATTCATTCATACATACATACATACATACATACATACATACATACATACATACATACATACATTCATTCATTCATACATTCATTCATACATTCATTCATACATACATTCATACATTCATTCATACATTCATTCATACATTCATACATTCATTCATACATTCATACATTCATACATACATTCATACATACATTCATACATACATTCATACATTCATACATTCATTCATACATTCATTCATACATTCATTCATACATTCATACATTCATACATTCATACATTCATACATACATTCATACATACATTCATACATACATTCATACATTCATTCATACATTCATTCATACATTCATTCATACATTCATACATTCATACATTCATACATTCATACATACATTCATACATACATTCATACATACATACATTCATACATACATTCATACATACATACATTCATACATACATTCATACATACATACATTCATACATACATACATACATACATACGTACGTACGTACGTACGTACGTACGTACGTACGTACGTACGTACATACGTACGTTCGTTCGTTCGTTCGTTCGTTCGTTCGTTCGTACATACATACATACATACATACACATATACACATACACACACACACACACACACACACACACACATACACACATACATACATACATACATACATATGCACATACATACATACGCACATACGGCGCTTCGCGCCAAATGTACGTTCAGCAGCGAGGTTAGCGTAACTAGACATGACGTAATTTTTATCTTGTCTATCTTCAATTGTTAGAGGTTTAACCTGCCCGCCTTTGACATCATGGACATGCTATTAAATTCGCCCCACCGCGATCCGTCCAAAAAAGTCCCTTCTATAAAATAGAAGGGACTTAAAAACAGCAAAGATAGAAACTTCAGTATGGACATTAACCAATATAAATAGAAGGGACTTAAAAACAGCAAAGATAGAAACTTCAGTATGGACATTAACCAATATAACTAGAAGGGACTTAAAAACAGCAAACATAGAAACTTCAGTATGGACATTAACCAATATAAATAGAAGGGACTTAAAAACAGCAAACATAGAAACTTCAGTATGGACATTAACCAATATAAATAGAAGGGACTTAAAAACAGCAAACATAGAAACTTCAGTATGGACATTAACCAATTAACAAATATACTGACGAGCAAAAAAAAAAAAAAAAAAAGTCTGGAATCATCGGAAACACTTTAGTTTTGGTTGATTCCAAATATGTCACCTTTATTTTGCTCGTCATTAAACATACAGACCACTAGCTGTTGCTGACTATTCTGCAGCCCTGAGCACAAGTGCTCTACTGTAAACGAAACAACGGACACTGCGTTTCTCTCTTCAATCTTGTTAATGAAGACCCCTAGGCTATGACTGACTAATGTCTATTTTGAAAGTACAATGAGCGTTGGAACACGTGATCAGAAAGAAATAAACAAATACACATTTAACACATTCAGCCCTGACGCACTACAGCAGGATTGGCTGTAGTTGTATATATTGCTTAACGTCCCGACAGCAACAAGACTTTCTCAGGACGTGCCTGCACTGCTTGTGAAAAAAACAACTAAACAGAATATTGAATGTATGTCGCCAGCCGGTCTAATACGCTAAATAAACCTAAGGCCATTTAGCAACACACATCCAATATCAAGAGCTACAGGCAGCGCAGACAGTAGGGAGAGTTTAAAAAAGGAAAATACAGGTGAATGGACCGAGTGTAGTCAGAAACACATGCCCCAGAATAGAGGGGAAAACCCACCCTGTGGGGCTGAGCAGGGTGACCCTGGGAACTAAAAAGTAGGTAACCCCACCCAAGTCCCCCAGGGCAGACTCGGGTGGTGGTGGTGGGGGGGGGGGGGGGGTAGGCAGATGGAGGAATGACCATGATAATTCAAGGATAGTGCCAGGTTAGCTTCATCGCTTAAATCCTTCACTGCCAGTGGGCACAGATTGAGTTTGTGAAATCTTTAGTAACTTGACACCAAACAGTATCAGCCGCTAAATAAACACAGATTCAAAAAGAGGTCAGCAAGAAGCATAAATTCGCATGAGCCCCCGCAAATGCGGGGGTTCATGAGGATCTATGTCTCTTGTAGCTGGATCTTGTTCGATTTCGTTTGCTGCCAGTTATAAACTCTGTGTGTGTGTGTGTGTGTGTGTGTGTGTGTGTGTGTGTGTGTGTGTGTGTGTGTGTGTGTGTGTGTGTGTGTGTGTGTTTAGGAGTGTGAGATCATCATGGGACTTTCTTTCCCTAAGCTGGCACTGTTTCATATACATGTACATTACAAATTTTATATACTTAGTTTTGGGTATATTGTCTCGTAGTTTTGTAGCAACAGCAGGTTTAAAAAATGGCTATGTCTGTGACGATGTCAATGCCTCAACCGTTGATAAATAAAGCTTCATTGAATCATTCACTATTTCAGTAAAGCGGTTAAGAAGCAATGGCAGTGGCGGGCTTTTCAGTGCGTAATGTATGACATCTCTAAAGAAATGTACATTTGACCGTCCGTTTAGAATACGAATGTATACTAACCTATGTCGTGATAACTTCACTCATTGGAACGAATGTAGGCCCTACTGTCCAACGTCATGTCAAAATTACAAGTTTGCACACTCTGGTTCTGATAAAATGGAAGCCAAGATCTGCAGCATCAACCTTCACTATTTCTGGTCTGCACTACACAATCTGTTTTTCGCAAACGTAAAAAGGCAAGATCCGCAGCATCAACACCTTCACTGGTCTGCACTACACAATCTGTTGATAAAAGACTGAACTGCGGCCGTGCAAAACCAAACTGGCTCCCTTCACTTTTTTTGTTGTTGTTGTTGTTGTTTTTTTTTTGTTTTTTTGGCGTGAGATAGGCCCTACATTCACAAACTAACTGTTTGTAAACATTCTATCCACTGCAAGTGTTGTGGCTTTACAACTACAGACCTCGACATACCATCTGTTAGTTGTGTCCCATGCGACGGTGGACAACCTGCCCGCACACAGGATGCAGTGTCGATGATGACTTCCTGTTTTCGCTTCGTGGCTAGCATCAATGGGTGCTGAAATGTGGTTTATGGACCTTACGGGCTAAAGTGTGCTGGCCTGTGATGTTGGACCTTAAGGCCACGGGCCGTAAGTTCCAAAATCAAAGACCAGCGCACTGAAGGCCAAGGAAGCAGCCGAAATACTAGTTAGTAACTGTGGCCACATATGTGGGTAACCCTCCCATACCAATCGACAAATGATAAATCATACGTGCAAGCTTAGTTATTGTACATATATATATACTTACAATCTGTGTGCAAGTGTGCGCGTGAAATCCGTCTCTAGTATAAGGCTAACATGGGCACACAAAGTGCAGGCGAGGTGCTCTACCACTCATTTCCATTAGATGCGTATGAAAAAAAATCGTTCTTATGCCTAATACATTTCACTGTATATAAAGTCAGTTAGTTATTTGGGTTTAAAGCCGAGCAGGCAACTAAGGCCATCTCACGGCGGTATATGAAGGTAATCATCTACAGGTTTGATAGGTTAATGGCTGTATTGATGCATAATATTCAGTTCGCACAGGTTACCCACCGTGTTTCACGAAAAATACAGTCATCGCACACGGCGGCCAGGTTATTGCATCAGCTCGCGAGGTAAATAGCGGTGAAACGGAGAGAGAGAACAAGAGCGAAGTGCGTTATTGTGAAACGATGGAACAGCTGTATTTGAGCCAGATGTGGCTTTGATGTGTGTGTGTGTGTGTGTGTGTGTGTGTGTGTGTGTGTGTGTGTATGTGTGTGTGTGTGTGTGTGTGTGTGAGGAGGAGGAGGCCGGGGGGGGGGGGGTGTTTGAAAATGTAAGCTAATTTCGTTCCGAGTTAATGGGTTGATAGAAAACATTGAGGCGGGGGGAGGGGGGGGGGTGTCAAAATGTAAGCTTGGGGAGGGGGGGGGGGGGGTCAAAATGTAAGCTAACTGTGCTCTGAGTTCCGTTAATGGGTTGATAGAAAACAGTGAGGCAGCTGTAGGGCCATATTTTGTTTATTACACACTAGCAAGCTGGAAACCCTAAATGACTAATTGATCAGTCAGGCACCGGAGTGATAATGGTCGGCTCTATGGGGCTGGTTATGGGGGTTATGGGGCTGGTTCTGGGGGTTATGGGGCTCTATGGGGCTGGTTATGGGGGACTGCCTATTGGAACTATTGCCTATTGGAGTACGACCTGAACACTGATTAATTCAAGCGCACTGCCGTTGTGCCACTTTTATTTACCAGGACCTTTTAACGGACATGCTACTGAACAAGCCCGTCTGTCTTTCCTGCCTTGCGAGCCAGCTACCGGGACCGGGACAGGGACTCGAACCTACGACTCGGCTGTCCCCGTCGCTCTGTTTAACTCATTCTACCCTAGACAGTAAGACACACCACAGGAAGATAAGGATCGACCATGGTAGTTCAAGGGTGATGCCAGAATAGCTTGGCGCCTATGGGCGCCAAGCTATTCTGGCATCACCCTTGAACTATCATGGTCGATCTGTGTCCTGCACTGCAATGCAGTCTTCAGAGGAAAGGGCAAAATTTAAGGATTTCGGTGATGGGGTAGAATGAGTTAAATCATGTGACGAGGTATCTTTGCATCACCTCACACTGTTTGCCTCTTCGATTCGCTACCTGTGTGACACTACCTTTCACATATCAGAGCTGATCGATCTCCCACCATTATAGCTCTAGAAGTGAACAAAGGGTACGTCCACATTTAAAAGGATAAACCACTTCTCGTAATTTATAATACAAGCGACATAATCAAACCACCCTAACCCACCTTAGCCTTTGCTGACTGAGTGTGCTCAAGGTGCTCCGCTACCGCGCAAAGGCCTGCGCAAGATCAATGCTCACCCCATCTGCCCTCCCAACCACCTGTTCAACATACAGGCCGACTCTACCCTCTCTTCACCGTTGGGTTGGAAAATTGTCATCGTTTATGATACAGTCCGTTAAAATTTCGCGCCGCTGTTACAGTTTACGTTCAGCATCCTTATCGTACAGCTACATTGTACAACAGGTGTTTCGTCAAATCTTTACTTGCGGCTTCATTTGACAGCCACGGAGTCAAACCCCAGTGATTTCCTCAGTCTGAGGTGCAGACACCTTTTGAGGCAAGCTACTGCCGGCAAGAGACAGATTCTCGTGAGCCCCTGCCGCATATGTGGCAAGGGCCGATGAAAATCATGCCTCTTGCGCGTCATGAAAGGGGACTTAACTGAACATGAAAATGATTGACTGTTGGAGAAAAGCCTCCCCGCGGAGACAGCCTATATCCACCTTAAAGTGAAAGCTCCAGGGACCCTCTCTGCCCGAGGATAATAATAAGTGGGGTCCATCAAAAGAAACAGATACTCATAAGGGGGCACATTAAGGTCTATGTCTCTCGCAGGTGGATCGTGTAGGAAATACGCTGCACGACATACGAGATTGCTGAGCTTTCGGCTCAAGTGGAAAACAGGGTCACACACAGTAGCGCCAAGTGTTTACCTATAAAAAAAAAATAAAAAATCTGTGGTGGCATTTGTGTGGAGCTATTGCGAAGTTCATTGCTTTGCATTTAACCCGTACACTTCCAGAACATCATGGCCAACATTCCAAACTCGTCGGCGCAATATTTACAATATGGATGATGATAATGTTAAATGATTTAAGTTCATCGCACAATGATCAACCCATTCAGCCCTGACGCACTACAGCCGGAGATGGGTCGACCATGATAATTCAAGGGTAGTGCCTGATTAGCTTGGCGCCTGTCGGTCGATGGTCGATCCATCTCCTGCAACAGGCGCATAGTCGTTGGATGACGCTTCTAAATTTGGAACTACGTACGTCGGGCTGAATGAGTTAAAGCGCGTAAAATGCAAAGAAATAACCAACAGATAACGAAGGACGCCTTGACAGGACGAGCACCATACGGTCTGACAAAAAGGACAATTCACTTTGTCGGTAGCGTGTTTGGTCGAGGCGATTCCTGCAGGAGTCACCTCGACCAAACACGCTACCGACAGACAAAGGGTTAAAATCCGAAAAAAAAAATTGTGCAGTGTTGTGCTGGTACTTTGAAAGCGTGTTTCTTTCTTTGCCGCTTTTTCCTGTATTTCTTAGATTAATCATTATTATAATTTCTTGGAGCATTGTTATTTCTTGGATTAACCATTATTTCTCAATTCGTGGTCCATTCATGATGCTCCTGCCACTGGTAAATAATTTTCAAATGACACCTCCAACATTTGTGAGTGCGGCCTTGGGGTTAAATGCAGATGCTGTTAATGCAGATTTCACTTTCACTGACGCCAGCTTTCGTGCCAGCCAATCAAAGGCTTGATTTCCAAATCTTATAGAAGCATTGGTTCTTTGGTCTCCTGGACTAAATCGAAATTTCAACAAGTGAATCATGCGGAACAAAAGTGCTCTAACACCTAAGCTAGCTTTTAGCGATTAAAAAAAAAAAAAAAAACTTTCTCCTCTAAAAACAAAAAAGAAATGATGGAAAGCAAATCAGTCAGTTGTATCGGGAAGCGACAATAAAGAAACATTCAAGCATTCAATAGATAAATACCACGGTGGAACTGTATCCAATGAGACAGTTCAAGGGTAATGCCAGATTAGCGTGACGCTTGGGACTCCAAGGCAAAAAACTAATCGGGCACTACCCTTGTTCGAACTATCATGGCCGATCCATCTCCTGTTGAAGTGTCAGGGCTAAACATGTTTACAGCAATGTGACCACAGTCAAGAAAATTCTGGAAAACGATTAATTACTTACTGGATGAGGTCCTTATTGCGAGGGATGGTGACGTATCCATGCAATAATCCTCGCGCCGACATCGTAGCTGTGTATTCACTTCGCACAGAATTTCCTCACATCTACACCTCAAATGTCATCCAAATAATAGCGCAGAGAATGGCATTTCTTTGCATTCACATTTTCAATTGTAATCCAGAACTGAAATAGCACACAGACTGCGCCGGCTCATACCCCACAGACACAGCTGTGCGAGTGCAATTGTACTCGGTTTACTTATCCATGGTTGACTGAACGTCCCATCACCTTGTCTGCCCGAGGAACATATATTTAAGGAACTGGGGTCAGTTGCATGAGCGAGCTTAGTCCTGCACCAGCCACTAAGCAAGGTGCGCCGCTATAGCGGCGCACCTTGCTTAGTGGCTGGTGCAGGACTAAGCTCGATCAGGCAACTGGCCCCAGGTCACAACGAAAGGCATAAGTGCTCGTAAGTCATTTGCGTCGATCTGCGCGCGCGAACGAAAACTGATACACTCTCTGATCAAATCACAGCTGTTTTTTTTGTAATGGCATACTCATTACTTATCAATGTCATGAGAGAGCGAAGACCAGACGACTTCTTCCGAAGGAAGAAAACTATGTAAGTATATCAGTCGGCAAGAGGCGTAGGTCCTTATGAGCCGGCGCAAACGCGGGGGTTCGTGAGGATCTATGCCTCTTGCATATGGTTGGTGTTCGATCCTACATGACCTGCATCAACAGTAGCAGATGTACTTGATAATATTTTTGTCTTTAATTTTTCTTTTCAACGTTGCACACAGGTGGTAACTGAACTCGAAGCTTTCCACTACTTAAAGCACACACTTTCATCCTCTTAATAATTGTTTATTATTGTGATGGGAGGAAAAACACCCCAAACCATAGTGGGAGCCGTCGCTTTACTTCTTTGCCGTCTTCTGCCAATTTTGCCATGTGCCAGATCATGTCCTGTCACATAGCAACATAATTAATATTTGTTTGTTTTCCAGCGCCAGCTACAAGAACTGCCTCGACCGTGACAGATACAGAGTAGTGTTTTATCAGCCGCGCGACTGTTTTGCTATCAAGATCAGTCCGGTTCCAATCTGTCATAACGGCATTAACGGCTTCGGCATATATACACACGGTTTACCATTAACTTTAGCCTTCTGGCCGCCGGTTGCGCTTTTTGTCGAGGTGATTCCTGCAGGAATCACCTCGACAAAAAGCGCTACTCACAGTCACAGGGCTGAAGGTTCAAATCATTCTTAAACTCCACATTTGGAGTCATACCTAAAGCTAGTTCTTGGCAACGTATCGGCAACTTCAACACATTTACCCATCAGGCACCCAGATCTGGCTCCATCTTTGAGTTGTCACAGACGAACCATCTAAAGCAACTCGTGTTAACGCCTTCAAATGCACAGAAAGTTTCTTGCGCAAGTCATGGCTTCGTGAAATAATCTATCATAGTCATTTGCAATAGCTGTTGCACTGTCCCGTATCCCCCTTGTGCGATGCTGTGTGCATTACCAGAGGCTGCATGAGCAAGGGGATTATTTTCATTAAGTTCCTCCTAGTACGTCAACTTGGCATTCCCGTACACCATCCGAATTTATCCACTCTGACAAAGAACCGATACGGGGTTAAAAACTCTGGAGTATTGGCGCTACACAAGCCGTAGGGAATGTGATATGAAATCAATAACTATATAGAGAAGCGGTTGCCTTGATGGTTTCGCCAAGTCTTATGATACACTGCACAGTACACTGATCTGGCAGAGTCCCTAAAGATCGGTGTGCTAATCTGTGTGTCCAAATTCACAGAGCTGCTCAAGAAAACAAGCGATTCCTTCTATGTCTTTCCTACCGACACCAAATTAACCCCCCCCCCCCCCCCCTGCCATCAGTTCAGTTCAGTTCGGTTAAGCTCGAGAAAGATGAAGATGAGACCTCTACGCTCAGAAAGGCCTATACGCACTTCACCCCACCGCAGCCCACCCCTAAGGGTATCCAGAGTTCCTTTCGATATCGTTCCAACATGGTCTGGTTTACTGTATGAATCTCTGAAATTGTCAAGGGAGCAAAATTATGTCCGGAAGTTAGTGGGAGGTTAAGGAGTAAAGTTGCTAGTGAAATTATGGAATGAGGGAAATTTATATTGCAGAGTCCGAGTAGGCATGGGGTTAGCGGAAACAGGAAACGGTCGGACATGCCTGCACGTGCGACTTGTAAACTATCTAATGGCGAAAGTCGGTTGGTACCTTATCATCGGCTGACAAGAGGAAATGTCTACGTGCGGGAATGTATTTATAAGTACTTGAACCATTTAGCGGGGGAGGGGGTCAGGACTTTCCCGCGTGAGACACAAAGAATCCACCTAGTCAGCAGTATCTGATGAAATTCCAGAATTTGGAAAAGAAATAGTCCGTACACAGAAGAAGTATATTAATGTTGTGATACGGGTGTTAGGATAAATTGTATGTATGGATTGGATGTGAAATGCATGTTTAGTATACTTTACATAATTATCGAAATTAGTTGAAATTGATGAAGCGATGTGAATGACTGACTCTTCATGACATCGCGTAGGAATACAACTATGAGGAAGGTGGAGAGACTTGTGTAGATTATAGATATATATAAAGCGAAGCGTGAAGAAGAAAAGGAGAACTCGAGAGACGAAGAGAACACTTGAAGACGGCATGGGCTGAGAGAGAAAAGACTGGCGCTGAGAGAGGGAGAGACCGTGAGGTCGGAGATGGAAAGTAATGTGACTGAACTTGTGTCAGTGATCGGGAACAACCGTTCCAATATGGACTATTATAGTGTATAGGAAAGCCGCGGAGAAGAACTTGACGGTTCTACTCCAGTGATCACATTAGCCCAAGCGTGAGATGTGATGGGTGCAAAAATGCAGCAGTGACAATCAGTTGTGAATGTGCCGAAAGAGAACACTGAAAGATCACCGGGGGCCAGAGGGTCGACACTGAGACGCAGCGCCGACGAGGACCAGGTAGCGGGTCGACGGACGCAGCGCCGACACCGAGGACCACTGAGATAGCCACCGCATAACTTGAAGTAGTGTATAAAACCTGGCCAGGTAAGGTGACTTTTATGTTTCTGTGCACAGAACTAGCCGAGGTAGAAACAAAGAACTAGACAGTGAAATAACAGCATTAGGTAGAACAAAGATGAACTGACAGCGAGATAACAAGATACTTTAGACATTAGTTAAGTGTGACATGGTTGATGGTTTATATGTAAATAATTAACCTAGTTAGCATTTCAGCAACTGAGTTTGTGGTAATCAGTTGTATGGCTGCGTGAGTGGGGAACGCATGCGAGACGTCCCTCTCCAGAGTGAGAGAAATGTATTGAATGAGATGATTGAGGGCTACAATGATGAGAGTATGAGAGTGTGAGTGGAGATCCCCCTGTTGACAAGATTATATTATAACCTACACCCACATCACAAACATTTAAACCACCATCTTTCCGACAGTCCGTGACAAAGTTGGCGAGCCTGCCAGGATTTGGCCCAAAATATAGTCTCAGACGGGAAAGCGAAGTTAGCGCTAGATGTAGTGCTAGGACAAAGTGTCCACTAATTGCATGCTAATTAATTAGTCTCCTAATTAATTGCCCTGTTAGTTCTTCGTCATTGCTGGTATTGTTTTGTGGTGTATGTTGAAGGCTGTCGGTCGAGGACAGTGAGCGAGGCTCTAACTAAGTGTTGTTATAGAAGCTATAACTTATGACACAGGTTCCGTCTGGGTGCGGGGAAATATAATTAAGTTGTCTGGGATTAGGTGCATGGTGCCTAGCGAAACTTAAACATTTCGGTCCCAGCAGACAGGGGGTTAATCTACGTACTACACGAGTGCTCGCAGGCGAACACGGGAAGTTCGGCGAGCGGTATTGTAGCGAAGGGGAGCGTAACCCGCGGAGATACTGTTCACGTTGTCTGTCACACAGGGTGGGGACAAGAAACGGAACAATATGGCGGAAGAGAGTTTTACGCCGCTCGAGAAGTTGATAAGTATGGGGAAGGAGTTAGGCCACCAGGGCGAGGAACTAAAAAAGTTCATAGAGACTCAACAGAGAGTTGAAAGAAATGATAGGGCAGAAAGGAGGAAATTTGAGAGTGAACAGATGGCGGCGGCAAAAGAAAAACTTTTTCTTGAAACAGAGAAGTTGAAGATAGAAGCAGAACTGAAAGGAAGAGAGTTAGAACTGGACAGAAGACGCGAGGAGGCCAGCTCGGGTACAGGTGAGCGAAGGCGGTTCGGACATGCGGCGCCGAGACCGCAGTTACCGAAGTTCTGTCAGACGACAGACTCTATCGACGCGTACATTAGCAGATTCGAAACTTTTGCGGAGATAGAGGGATGGCCAGAGGAAGAATGGGCCATCAGCCTGTCAGCTCTGCTGACAGGAAAGGCGTTGGATGTCGTGTCCACTCTGCCTCGGGAAATGAGAGGTGATTATGATAAGGTCAAGGATTCGATCTTGCGCGCTTATGAGCTCACCGAAGAAGGCTTCCGCCGGAAATTTCGGGAGGCGCGGATACAGTCCGGCGAGACGTACGTGCAGTTCGGCGTCCGTCTCACTCATTACTTTGACAAGTGGGTCGAACTGAGTGGCGCAGAAAGTGTTTACGGCGATCTGCGGGAATTGATCCTCCGCGAACAAATTTTCACCGAATGCGCGCCAGGACTTGCCATCCACCTTAGGGAGCTAAAACTTAGAACAGTATCGGAACTGCTCGAAGCAGCAGAAAACTATCGCGAGGCTAGAGCGGATATGAATCCTTTGCGGCGAAGATCGGAAATTCAAGAAAAACCAAAAGATAAGCGACCAGCACCGGCAGCCAACGGGGCTGTGGGTCCGATCCGCCGAGATTTAGTTCAGTCAGGGCCGGCGACAGGACCGCGATTTCCGAAAGCAAACGGGGACAGACCGCCGGACAGACGTTCGTGCTTTATTTGCGGCAAGACAGGTCATCTTGCGAGAGACTGTCGAGCCAGGCCACAGAAGACTGCGGCGATGCGGGTAGTGAAATATGAGGAGCCAGGGGCTCAAATAAGAGGAAGCGGGGTGATTGATTCACGGAGCCGCGATGACGGACATTTTGTCGTGTCGGGTTTTTGTAGCTCGGACACGGAGGACACGATGCCCGTATGTGAGGGAAAGATTGGAGACAGAAACGTGCAGGTGTTGCGTGACACAGGTTGCACGGGGGCAGTAGTGCGGGAGAGTCTTGTGAGAAAGACAGAGATGACAGGGGAGGTGCGGAAGTGTGTTCTTATAGATGGGACGGTGCGGAAATTTGCGACAGCAATAATTGCCGTGCGCACACCATTCTTCAGCGGACAGGTCGAGGCACTCGTGATGCCTAAACCGCTGTATGATTTGATTCTAGGGAATATCCCAGGAGCAAGGGGACCTGGTGACCCAGACCCCTCATTTTCACTTGCAGCCGCAGTGAAAACTAGAGGGCAAGAAAAGGAAGAGTTAATAGGACCGAAGCCACTTGTCACCCCAGAGCAAAAGCGGAGCGTAAATGCTACCCCTTCAGAAATTAAGGAGGAGCAAACACGGGATAGGTCACTGGACACTCAGTTCGGTGAGGTGAAGGCTGGGGGAGATAAGGAGATGCACTGGAAGGGGCCGGTTTGTGTACTGGAGGAAACGGGGCAGAATGACAAGCTAGACGTAGATAGCAAGAAGAAGGTCTTCCCCATCGACATGCTCAGACAGTACACGGAAAGAGCGCCCAAAGATGTAGCCACGGAGTGTCAAGGAGGAGCTGCAGTGATCGACACGGGAGAGCAAGACCCAGAGATGGAGGGAGAAATTGTGATCTTGGAATGCGGTGGCCGGGAAACGGACAAGGATGTCGTGATCTACGAGAATCTGAAAGAAATTCAGAAGGAAGAGGTGCGCCTGCTGTGCGAGGAATTTAGAGGCACCTTGACTGAAAAGCCGGGGCAGACGACCCTAGAGACATGCCACATAGAACTCACCACCAAAACTCCAGTACAAGCAAAAGGCTATCCGGTGCCTTATGCCACGAAAGAGGTTATCAATGAAGAAGTGAGCAAGATGCTGGAAATGGGAGTCATCGAACCTTCGAGTTCTCCCTACCGGGCGCCTGTGGTCATTGTAAGGAAGAAGACAGGAGACCACCGATTCTGCGTGGACTACCGAAGACTGAATGACGTGACAAAGACAGACGCTGAAGTGATGCCAAGCATCGAAGACCTCTACGCCGACATTTCGACAAGAGGCAATAAGTACTTCACAAAGATTGATCTAAGTAAAGGATACTGGCAGATATCTCTTACTGAAGCGACAAAGGAACTTACAGCTTTCAGCACTCCATCCGGACTTTACCAGTTCAAGGTGATGCCCTTCGGCTTGGTGAATGCGCCAGCGGTATTCACTAGGATGATGCGAAAACTTCTAAGGGGAATGAAGCACGTAGTGAATTTTATGGATGACATCCTCATCGCCACGGAGACTTGGGAAGAGCACATTGCCACCCTGAGAGAAGTGTTTCGACGGCTGGAAGAAGCAAAGCTAACGGCTAGGCCGAGCAAATGTCAGATCGGGCACCCAGACTTAGAGTTTCTGGGATTCATAATTAGTGAGGACAGTCGAATGCCCGAACACGGGAAAGTAGAAAGGATGCTGGCCACACCAAGGCCGGAGACCAAAACCCAAATCCGATCATTACTGGGGTTGGTCGGGTTTTACCGGGATTTCATCCCAAACTTTGCCACCATCACCAGTCCTCTCAGTGACATGGTGAAAAAGGGGAAGCCAAACAAGGTAGAATGGACAGACGCTGCTGAGAAAGCGTTCTGCACGATTAAACAGAGATTGGGATCTTACCCCATTCTGAAATTACCAGATTTTTCAAAATCCTTCACCCTACGGACAGACGCCTCTGGCACCGGTCTTGGAGCAGTCCTTCTGCAAGAATACGAAGGACAGAAATTTCCAGTGCGCTATGCCAGCCGAAAACTCAACAAATGTGAGCAAGGCTATGCCACTGTAGAAAAAGAGTGTATGGCCGTGGTTTGGGGAGTGAAAAAGTTTCAGAAATACCTGTACGGTAAAGAGTTCGTCCTGGAAACGGATCATCAGCCGCTGCGCTACCTTCAAAAAGCACAGCTGCAAAACAGTCGGGTGCTGCGGTGGGCGATGACCTTACAACCGTATCGGTATCACGTGAAATACATACCGGGAAAAGAAAATGTAGGTGCCGACTACTTGAGCAGAGTAGTGTAATTGCAAAGGCAGAATAAGTGAACACAGTTATAATCAGTTTGACAGTCGCTGTGTTTATGTGCATGTATGTAGAGAATGCCGGAAATGTTGCGAAAGCCGTAATACATGTGCGCCACGCGGTCGAGTGATCGTCGGTAAAGCCGTTTCGTTCACCACACCTGAATTGGCCAAGCCTCCTTGCAATTTTGATATTTTGAATTGATGTTGTTGTGTTAAATCTACTACTCCAACCGCCCTATCATTTTGATGTTGTATTTACCGATGAGATACTTTTAATATCTCTGAGTTGCCAAATCGGCACAGTCGTGGTTGTCTTGGGGACATTTTTGTGTAACTGTATATAATGTGGAAATAGAGTCGAGTTCAGCCATAATATTTGGCCCTTGAGCTGAGAGAAGAAACAATACGGAGTATTGTCTTGTAGTTGAGGGGAATTGTCAAGGGAGCAAAATTATGTCCGGAAGTTAGTGGGAGGTTAAGGAGTAAAGTTGCTAGTGAAATTATGGAATGAGGGAAATTTATATTGCAGAGTCCGAGTAGGCATGGGGTTAGCGGAAACAGGAAACGGTCGGACATGCCTGCACGTGCGACTTGTAAACTATCTAATGGCGAAAGTCGGTTGGTACCTTATCATCGGCTGACAAGAGGAAATGTCTACGTGCGGGAATGTATTTATAAGTACTTGAACCATTTAGCGGGGGAGGGGGTCAGGACTTTCCCGCGTGAGACACAAAGAATCCACCTAGTCAGCAGTATCTGATGAAATTCCAGAATTTGGAAAAGAAATAGTCCGTACACAGAAGAAGTATATTAATGTTGTGATACGGGTGTTAGGATAAATTGTATGTATGGATTGGATGTGAAATGCATGTTTAGTATACTTTACATAATTATCGAAATTAGTTGAAATTGATGAAGCGATGTGAATGACTGACTCTTCATGACATCGCGTAGGAATACAACTATGAGGAAGGTGGAGAGACTTGTGTAGATTATAGATATATATAAAGCGAAGCGTGAAGAAGAAAAAGGAGAACTCGAGAGACGAAGAGAACACTTGAAGACGGCATGGGCTGAGAGAGAAAAGACTGGCGCTGAGAGAGGGAGAGACCGTGAGGTCGGAGATGGAAAGTAATGTGACTGAACTTGTGTCAGTGATCGGGAACAACCGTTCCAATATGGACTATTATAGTGTATAGGAAAGCCGCGGAGAAGAACTTGACGGTTCTACTCCAGTGATCACATTAGCCCAAGCGTGAGATGTGATGGGTGCAAAAATGCAGCAGTGACAATCAGTTGTGAATGTGCCGAAAGAGAACACTGAAAGATCACCGGGGGCCAGAGGGTCGACACTGAGACGCAGCGCCGACGAGGACCAGGTAGCGGGTCGACGGACGCAGCGCCGACACCGAGGACCACTGAGATAGCCACCGCATAACTTGAAGTAGTGTATAAAACCTGGCCAGGTAAGGTGACTTTTATGTTTCTGTGCACAGAACTAGCCGAGGTAGAAACAAAGAACTAGACAGTGAAATAACAGCATTAGGTAGAACAAAGATGAACTGACAGCGAGATAACAAGATACTTTAGACATTAGTTAAGTGTGACATGGTTGATGGTTTATATGTAAATAATTAACCTAGTTAGCATTTCAGCAACTGAGTTTGTGGTAATCAGTTGTATGGCTGCGTGAGTGGGGAACGCATGCGAGACGTCCCTCTCCAGAGTGAGAGAAATGTATTGAATGAGATGATTGAGGGCTACAATGATGAGAGTATGAGAGTGTGAGTGGAGATCCCCCTGTTGACAAGATTATATTATAACCTACACCCACATCACAAACATTTAAACCACCATCTTTCCGACAGTCCGTGACAGAAATACTTTAAATTCTGACCAGCGTCCGCTGCCATTCTATTCTCTACACCTGCTACGGAGGCGATCGATTGTGTGGTGCCCTTGGCTCTTTTCCCGGAAATAACTTCTTATGTTTCTCACCATGTCTCATCTGCCAATTCGTAGGCCATGTATGATTTTCTGTCCGTCTGTTGCCAGCGAGAGTGTCCGCTCGATTATTTCCCTGGACTCCAGCATGTCCTGGGCAGGTGTAAAGGGATGTAATTGTTTATTTACGTGTGTTGTACAGCATTGCATGGATCCCCATAGTTCGTGTACTGCATCTAGGCCCCTATCATCGCTTGCATCATATCATTGTGTGCTGTCTGCCTCAAGCCTGTCTATTATGCCAACCCAGCCAATTTATCTAGACTCCGGCAGGCACAATAGGGACAAACCCAGACTGAGACACACGAGTTGAGTCAACAATCCAATCCCTGCCCATAAAGTTATGACTTATGCTGGTCTGTGATTTTGGACTTTACGGCCCCGGGTCGTAAGGTCCAAAATTACAGACCAGCACACATTTATCCGCCGTGATACATCAGCGACAGACCCAGACTGAGACACGAGTTGTGTCAAGAATCCAGTTCCTCCCATAAAGCTTTGACTAAGAAAATGTGCGCTGGTCCGTGATTTTGGACCTTACAGCTCCGGGCCGTAAGATCCAAAATAACATACCAGCATGCCAATGACTATGCTTGGCTTAGTCCATCTACAGCAAAACGTCACGACGCATTAGTTTGTCAGTCCACACACGGTAGAAAGTCTGAAATCTTTGTTTGAAGGACCCCGATGAAACTTGTAACGGCAGCAGGATAAATATTTATACGCTCCTGCGGCTCCCAGGGGCTCGTCTGTAACTACAGACTGTAGCTGAGTAACTTTAATATGTCCGATTAACTCTGTGTACCACTGCCCGCAAAGTGGACCTTGCACTGACGTCTAAACTCGGACACTGCCTCACATGCTTGTGGTCACGTAGAGAAGGCCGTGGACACTGGGCACCAGATGCTTACTTACTTACTTACTTACTCATGCCTTGCACCCCAACTGGGGCATAGGCCGCCTACAAAGGATCTCCAAGAGTCTCTTTCCCGGGCTCTCCTTTCCAGTTAGTTCCAGGTCATCTTCATGGTCTTAAGGTCTGCATCCAGTTCTCGGCGCCATGTGTTTCTTGGTCTGCCTCTTTTCCGCGTGCCCTGTGGATTCCATGTTAGGGCACCAGATACACACCTCCACAAAAGCAAGTGCTCGTGAATGCTATCTTGCCCTGTGTCCCAGCCAGGTGTACAGAATCTGGACGATACGAACGCTGCACACAATTATACCGTGCTAATGAACGCGAAAGACACTTTGGAGGACCGAACAGTGGCCAGCCAGCCACATGGAAAGACAAACACGGTAAGTTCACAGCAAACACCTGCAAAGTACTCCAACCGCAAAGTACTCCGGCCCTGTGAAGACAAAACACAGAAACTCTTTTTTGTGAAAAGCGAGATTTTTTATTGTATTACAATGAAAATCTCGCTGAATGAACAGCCTTACTGTCTTTTGCCTTCACGAGGAAGTATGCGTAAACGGGCTACAAACGTTGGCCTGGACTCAGTAAGAATACCGAAGATTCAACACACGGAGTTCAACATTCCAAAACGTGCGACTTGACCTGTGAAGACAACATACCAGTTCAGCAGACAGATCGACCATGATTGTTCAGGGTTGTGTCAGAACACCTGTCAGCACCCCGCCCTTGAAATATCATGATCTATCTCTCTCCTGCATCAGAACGAGTGTGACTATACGCTAGAACCTCTTGCCGAGACCTGGCAGACACTGCGCACACGATCTTGATATGACGATCTTGTGACAACTTTGCATGTGCTGTATCCGACATGAATATATACTCTCCACGTAATGGTCTCTTTCTGCCCCTATAATCTAGATCTCTGTCCTATCTCACACGACTCGTGTTTAGGGCCGAGTATGGGAGTATCAACTTACGAATGGTGTTTCATCTTACACTATACTGATGAAATGTGTCTGTTCCACTCCCGCTGCCAACTGCTGGCGACGGATTAACAACCAAAGCTGACTGGCGCATGAAAGCCATCGACCACGACAGCTCAACGTAGTGCCTGATTAGCTTGGCGCCTTTTCAGGCGGAACTTGACGCTAATCAGGCACTGCCCTTTAGTTATCGTGGCTGACCAAGTTCCCTTCACGTGCAAGCAGGTGTTTCCTACAATGTAAACCCAGTGCCTGTAGAAGTAACTACACCACTTCTCATTCCTAACCAAACAGCTGTCTAAACCTTTGCAAACATAGTTTTCATTTCATTGAAGTTATCTTTGCCGCAAGATTACTGTCCAAACCATCGTTGAAATATCGTTTCACACTCACGATATTAACCCTCTGGCTTATTGTTGGGGTGGTTCCTGTAGTAATAGCATCGACAGGGACTACTGCCGACAGCCAAGGGTTAACTCTAACCCAAGTATCTTTGCACATATAAAGTACAGACCCTTCGGGCGAAATGCCTTTGCACATATGCAATATTAACTTTCACTGAAATATCTTAGCAAAGAGAATATGCAGTTGGCCCTTTACGTCCATCGAAGTGTGTCTGCAAACATGCTGTTACACAATATGCGGGTCCATGTGTTGAAAAACCTCGACTTAAGCCTTTTTCTGCCTTGCCCGAAACACAAAGAACTGAGAGAGTCGGTTTGTTTTGCACCCAGCTGGAGGACCCTCCCAGACCACGCCCCCCTTCAGTCCGGGTAGAAACCGGGTGGAGTACATATTAAGTAAAGTGTGTAGACAGGTTGACGGCACCTTTTGTCAGCGTGAGGTATAGATCTTCACGAGCCCCCGCAAATGTGGGGGCTCATGAGGATCTATGCCTCTTGTTGGCATTAGCGCTTCTGCATTCAAGGGCATCTGCATTCCTCCTGCGTGGATCTGTGACTTACAGAAAGGTAATACATGTAAATCTCATAAATACCAGTGCTTCTGATAATGGTCCCTAGGCCAACGCAGCAGACGGCTCTGGCAATTACTGCAAGCATTCAGCGGAATCGAGAGGGCATTTCGTTTACATTAGTAAAATTTATCGACGAGCTTACCCATACCACTGCTTCAATTTTGCAAGACAAAAACATTCAGAAGAGACATCAATCTGCCCAGAAAGAAAAAAAAAAATCGGTGACTGGGAATTCTCCGTCACTAGACAACATGGCGACGGACGGTGGAAATGGACTTGAAAGACAAAGGTTACATCTGTGGGCCATAGTACACAGTGGGCCTCCCCTGTAGTCCCATCTGTTAAAATGCCTTAGTCTTAGTCTGTCCCAGTCATCCCCTATTTTTTCAATCTCCTAAACAACACTACCGCCCACTTGCTGCGCATTTGCCATGCACAAAATCAACACACAACAACAACAAATAAAAAATAACCACACTATCACCCGTCTCATTTCCTGGCTATCAACATGATTCTGTACCAACCCTACATCCAAGCGCAGCCAAAACTGGTACACACCTCAAATCATCCGCTTGGCAACGCAAACTAAGCCAAAAAGAGTCCGCTGGTTAAGCCAAGACTGGTATGAATCAAAGCACCAAACATGTCTCTTCTCATCTATCAAGAGATTTTAAGCAAATTCCAACATATTGCCTCTGTACAAAATGCCAAAGAAGGCAGATTTTTTTTTTTTTAAACACCGGTCCTCTTACTGCCTCACCCTGCCTCACCTACCTCATTTGAATATATAACGTGACCTGTGGTTGCGGAACTTCGTTGCTGCGTTGCACGCCAGTAGGCGTAACGGGCAGTAAGTAAGAAGCTGTCTGTTCTAATAGTATACCGAGTACCCAAAACCTTTAAAATATGTTGAGTCCGAAATAGCTCAGGCGGTTAAGAGTCGGATCAGGAGAGCGAAGGGAATCGCCGGGTCGTGGGTTCGAATCCCCGTCCCGGCCCCGGTAGCTGGGCTCGCAATCCAGGGGGAAAAGACGGGCTTGTTCAATAGCATGTCAGTTGAAAGGTCCTGGTAAATCAAAGTGGCACAGCTGGAGTGCGCCTGAGTTGATCAGTGTTCAGGTCGTACTCCATAGGTAATAGATTTCCTTGTCCCCCCATAACCCGCCCGTCTGGGCCGGCCATTATCACTTTGGTGGCGGGGACTTAAACCCGAACTAACCAACCAACCTTTAAAATATGGCTGACAAACACATTAGTGTCATGACATTTTACACTACTGAAGATACAAAAACAGTCAAGCGCGCTACAAAACCTTGTTTTAATTGAGTTAGTCCTAACAGGCCTCTGGCACTGACAATGATGAAGGCGATGATGATGAGATGATAATTATGAGAGTCCAAACTCTAGTTCCCACGAACCGTTGGTTTAACCCACATCATACTGAGGCTAAAAAAGCTTCAAATTTGTACACTGCCATATGCAAGCTACATTATAGTACTTACAGTTAGTTATTTGGGTTTAACTCCGTGCAGTCAACTAAGGCCATCTCACGGCGGTATAGTACTTACAGATAAGGATATAGACCAAAGGCGCCAAGCTATTCTGGCACTATCCTTGAACTATTTTAGTCAAACTCATTTCACACACTGGTGTATTCCGAATGATAAGGGTTAAAAATTCATCGGAAGATAACAACACTTTCTACCTACTTCCGCACGTTCATTCTGACGATACCGTTCGGCGGAAAAGACGCGTAGCGTCGGATCAGCTCCTCCTTCACCTCGAGTGTTTGCACAATCAGACACTGTAAATCTAGTCTGTCACTCGTAAATGTGCGAAGAATGCTAGTCTGTCACTTGGAAATGTGAAGAAAAACTAGTGCACAAAACGGACCAGGACTGGAGTAAATACGGTCGAGTGCGTGTAACATCTTGCCTGCTTCGTTAACAGGTTATCACCAGGTATCAGTTTACGACAACATCCATTTTACTCTCGCGGTCAACTGGCTCCCAAACTAATCGTCTTCGCAAGTAACCCCCCCCCCCTCCCCCCCAGTCTTAAGGCTGAACGGTCCAAATTCTGATATTGCTACACTCTAAAAACTACACTATGCTTTTAGAGATATTATAATAGTTCAAGGGTGGTGGAATTAAATACCTTGGCGTCCACATAAGCCAAGCTGTTCTGGCACCACGAATGAGCTGTCATGATGGATCTACATCTTGTCATGTGTCGGATCAAATGTCTTAACCTTTCAATTAAAGTCGTATTCTCCCGACAAAAGGTGCTTTGCGTCTGTGTCATCGTTTCTGTCACACACTATGTACAAGTTACAGGAGACGGATCGACATGTTGTGAAAGCGTGCTGGCTGATTAGCTATATTATCGCAGGTACAGTATAGCCATTTTCCCCTCACCCAATCACCGTATCACTTTCCAACTCACGTAAACGATAAGCGCTGATGGATAACAGTACACCAATACCCGTTATGACATCACCTAGTTCAAACGAGCTGACGGGGCGAAACGTGACTTTCATTAACTCATTCGAGACGTGCTGCATGCGTATACGCTGCTTTATTCCGAGTACCCGGATGCGGTACGTCTCGACTGTGTTAATCATTACGTTACTAGATCCAAATGCATCACAGTTCAGGAATGTTTGCCGAGTGTGCAATCCACAATGATCGATCAAACGGTCCGAATCATCTGAGGTAAGCACCTTGGTGTTCGAACGTAGTACACTTTAACTCATTCAGCCTGACGGCCGTATTTCCCAAATTTTGGAGGCGTCATCTAATGACTATGCACCAGTTGCAGGAGATGGATCGACCATGATAATTTAAGGGCAGTGCCAGATTAGCTTGGCGCCGACAGGCGCCAAGCTAATCTGGCACTACCCTTGAATTATCATGGTTGACACATCTCCTGCTGTAGTGCGTCAGGGCTGAATGGGTTAAACTAAAACACACAAAAATGTCCGAAAAATCTTGACTACACCTGGTGAGTGCACGCAGACTAGACCTCCCCCATGCGGCCAATCTAACACCACTGAGGCAAGTACGAGATGATGTTACAACTAAAATCCTTTGCGTTAACCATCACAGCTTTCAACCATCATTATTTCTCGCGTCTGAGGGACAGAGATGTAAATGAGTCCGAGTCTGTGTAGCAAGAGGCATATATTTTAACGACTCCCGCCACGCAGCCACAGGGGCTGATGATGAGAATCTGTGCCTCTTGCACGGGTCAAGACAAACAATGTTACAGCTAACTGGTTTAAACCTCAATGACGTTATTCCGTCTGAGGGGCAGAGATGCAAATGGATAGCAAGAGGCGTTGATTATCATTAGCCCTTGCAGCCGCAAGGGTTCCTGAGAATCTATGCTTCATGCACGGGTCATGAGAATCTATGCCTCTTGCAAACAGAGAACATCAGAGTGAAGGGACAGTCAAAGACAACGTTTTTTTTGCCAAAGATCAACCCAGTTGGTCTTTCAATTGTTTCAGGGCCCATCTGCCCTCTTTTGAAGTCCAGTAACTTTATTTAGGCCCCATGTGTTAGGTTTATTTAATGTATTTGACCGGCTGGCGACATACATTCAATGTTCTGTTTAGTTGGGTTTTTTTCACAAGCAGTGCAGGCACGTCCTGAGAAAGCCTTGTTGCTGTCGGGACGTTAAGCAATGTACAATCAATCAATCAATCACAGCCGCTTTTCTTCACGCGGTCTTGACAACGCAAAAAAGAAATCGGCATGATTCCCACAAAGCTACAAGTCAGCAAAAGTTTCTCGGGCAGACGTCCACCACCATAGGCCCGCGCACAGCCGTGCGGCACAGACACACACACAGCCGTGCGTGGGCCAGCAGTGACGGACGTCGGCCCGAGAAACTGTTGCTTATTTTTAACACATCGTTGGTAAGCATCTTGAGGAGCAGCTACAACCTCTAACTTTCAAGGTGGCTGTGCTGTACGCGGGGCCTGCTGGGGCCGTCGTGGAACCGAGGAACTTTTGCTTACAAACTGAGAAGGCGTAGGTAAAAAAAAGACTACGGCAGCTGAAATCTTTGACCTTCAAAGTGGTCCGGACGGCTGCCTTCCCGACGGACGTTCAAAAGACAAGACACGCGTGTGTGATGGGAGTGTAGAGTGGACACCCATGGCCTCCGTCTGCCGGACAGACACTGGCATATAGGGTGTGAATATGGTCAGCAAGAAACATGGATTCTTGTGAGCCCCTGCTGCCTATGTTGAGCCTATGTTGCTTTCAGATAGGTGGTAGAAGCTAGGAAATTCGCGCCTAGGTCGGTGTTAGTCCGTTAATGAACCGTTGCCAACTGTCGTCAGCAAGCTGAGAATCAGTGAGTAGGTTTCTTTGTGTCGGAAATCCTCCCAAATCACATTTACTCATATACGGAAGCACAGACACCCGGAACATCCAGCCCTATAATGCTATTCATCTGCAAGTATGCTTGGGATGGCCTCTTGCGCGCTGAGAAGTTGTCTCTCCATGTAGACTACGTAACAGCTCAGGCGACAAATTGTACACCATAGTTCAAGGGTGGTGCCAGAACAGCTTGGTCGATCTACACTTCTTATTCAGCCCGCAAAACTGAATGGCGTTACAGGGAGTCGGATTTCTCTATCGCAGTAAGCACTCCGAAGCACAAACCGCCCACACACTTCAAGAGACTTTGTTTGGCGTCACACACTCCAAAAACAGTTAGGCCTCCGCAAAGATAAAAACACAATGCACAGTGTTCAATGCAATAATCACATCAAATACACACAGCATCGGCGGTGGCATTCCTGAAGCAAACCTGAACACTAGTTTTCAATCCAGCATGCGTGGGTTCACCAAACGCTACAGGGAGATGGGAACTGCGGGTGGTGGGTGGGGGTGGTTGGTTTCAACAAGCGAAGCAACACTGCTGAAGCTGCAGGAGTAGATAAGCTCTCTCTCTCTACCCTGACATAAAAACGTCCCTCATATTTCATAATTATAACGCCACATAATGTGTTTGTGTCCGCTGGTCTGCGATTTGGACAAAAGCACAGACCAGCGCAACAGAAGCCGCAAGGTCCAAAATCACAAACCAACTAACACAACTTTACACAGTCAGACGCTAACCAGCCAAACTCCGAACCACGCAACGCGCCGTCATGAATGAAAGTCCGGAAGTGAAAAGTACATACACACACGAAGTAGACATCAACCACGTACAACTCTCTCAGTATGAGGACGCACATCTAACTGCTGCCGATCTGTGCCTGCAACAGCCAACGGCAGAGTCCCCTCAAGCTGTATGGGATCACGACCATCTATGCCTATTGCAGATGAAACGGCATGGAATGAACTTGAAGAGCCGACCGTTTTCAGAGGGGATATGGACCTGCTCGGTCACAGCTACAACACTCGTTTACATCGTATGCGGTACACAGACGTAAATCGTGCAACCGATCACTAGCAGCAAGAGGAGTAGATTCTCATGAGCCCCTGCGGATGCAGGGGCTCATGAGAATCTATGCCTCTTGCAGACTGGAGTGCCCGGATGATGGGAATGAGACCTACTGCCGCGTCCAGAATCGTGCATACAGCTCGTAGACCTTAGCCTGCCATGATCGATCGCTTGCATTCCCATGCTAAAACCCCATATAACACCCTCAATTTGAGGTGAATAATTGGCGTCAACATCTTTTAACAAGAGACGATGATTCTCATGATCGCCTATTTTCTTAACTCATTCGAGTCGCGCCGCATCCGGATACGCGGCTTTACGCCGCGTATCCGAATGCGGTACGTCTCGAATGAATTAACCCCAATACCGCCCTCAATTCGAGGAAACGCTGAAGCAAAAGATGCAGATTTGTATTAGCCCCTAAAGTATGTTTCTTGCAGAGTGAAGGAACCGGATGAGGGCCAGACTGTTTGGGAATGGTACTGTTTGGCAGACGCTAGGCCTCCCCATTGACTTCAAGTTTACTGAGCTTAGCCCAGATAAAATGGCAATCAAGAAAGAATCACTTAATGGGCAAGCATCCAGCTCAAGTTTATTACGTTGTATGTCAGCTGGTTGAGAAGAAACTGGCTGGAAGGCCGCGCTATTTTCACAAATGTTGACTATGTTGACAAATTTCAACAGAGACGCCCGCACTGGAAGCCTACTTTATACCTTAAAAAACAACAACAAAAAAACAAACAAACAACAACAACAACCAATTCTTACAGCAACCAAGAATTTGCTAGCTAGACAAATTCACTCTAACGGCACTAGGTGACCAAGAAATTGACTGGCTACATTTCCATACCACTATATAAAAACCCTGGACAAATTCTAATAGTGACGGGAAAGAAAGAAAGAAAGAAAAAAAACCTGGCTATCCATCCCTATTCTAAACCTTCTAACAACAGCGACTGAAATCTATCGACATTTCGTCCCACGCTGGAAGCTAGGTGCCAGCCAAGTTGGATGGGGGCCAGAAGGTTGCTGTGTTCATTGATTTCTGTTCCCATGTCGATGGTTATAGGGGCAATCCAGCTGCGAACATATCCATCTGCAACAGGCATAGATCCTAATGAGCCGCTGCAGTCGCTGGGGGTTCAATAAGATCTATGCCTCTTGCTGGCAAATATAATGACCATTAACATCTGCCAGTGTTTCTTTTAATAGGGATCTTAGGGGTGTCAGTCTACATGTGGATTATAGGAGGGCAGTCAGGACGTTTCGGGACCTCCGTCGCAAAACCCAACCTTACTCCCCGCCGCAGTCAATGACGCCATCTCTCATTATGAACAAAGTGGCGGAGAAGCTATCAATCGGGCGGTGGAGGGCGTCAATTAACCCACACAAAACGATTAGTTTGTTCCTCTTACAGCAAGATGTAGTGTAGGGAAGAAGCTTTATAGTTCTCATGAGGATCTATGCCAACCAGCAGACAGCAGTATTTCATAAAGCTGACATCGATTGCAACAACACGTCTAGAACACGTAAAACTCTCATAACTTCCACGGTCTGTGAAGAAAAACGTTCATAGCGACCAGCAAGAGGCAAAAATTCGCATAAGCCCCGCAGGGGCTCATGAGAATCTATGCCTCTTGCTGGCTACGACTAGGTCTGTTTTCCTCACACGGAAGGCTCAGTCTGTCGTGGTATGGACAATATTCATCCATCAGTGTTTACAAACAACGCAAGGCACCACATAAAGCACTTTGATCAAAGCGCGTCATAATGTCCCCACCTCCCCCAATCTGATGTCATTAGAATCTGCACACAGTGATACGGCGGCGCCGAACGATAAAATACCATTACCCGCACCTTTTGTGTATCTAATGCTCTGTCGACGCACGTAACGAATTTCTAGAGGATTTGAACACTGGCAGCAATCGCACAGAGCAAACGCAAACTCTGATTAATCTAGTTACTCATGCGATTTGCATGGGGCTAAGCGGAGTCATTGCAACTAATTGACATCAGACTGATGCGTGTCAGAGTGGACTCTCCTGTGAGTGAAAGTTGCTGAAACCGTTTGTCAAATTAAGGAAGGGCACAGCGGTTCACACTTGAGATAAAGCCTTCCTCGAAGACAGTCTGCGCATACACAGGTGATGGCAAAGATGGAGTCGTATCCTCACCAACCCAAAATACACTGACCCAAAAAATTGCCGTAGAACAGCCGCCAAGAAAACAATCTTCTCTCAACGCGTCACTGATTTTTTTGTTGTGTATGTTAAAAGTTCTTCCTCGAATAAAATCTAACCACTATCAGCAAATGTGAACAGGAACCATAAACTGTATCAGCTAGCTCCAAATTAAAAAAAAAAAATGAAATGTCAGAAAGCAAGTATCCACTCTTTACTTCTGTCCCTGGTTGCTTTGTAATCGCCTGCAGACCGACTACACAAACATCACAGTAATACTTATTTCGTCAATATTTTGGTCTTGTTTCTCTTATGAACCCTTTCAGAGCTGGTAACATGCAAACACTGTCCAACTGCAAGAGGCAAAGAACTTCATGAGCCGCCGCAGATGCGGGGGCTCATGACGTTCTTTACCTCTTGCTTGGCTCATTTTTATCTATGTTCCATTAACCCATGTCATACTGAGGCTAAAAGCTTCAAATGTGTACACTGCCATATGCAAGCTACATTATAAATGTGTACACTGCCATATGCAAGCTACATTATAGTACTTACAGATATGGATCAATGGCTTTAGTTCAAGGGTGGTGCCAGAATAGCTTGGCGCCTAGAGACGCCAAGCTATTCTGTCACTACCCTTGAACTATTTTAGTCAAACTTATTTCACAGACTGGTGTATTCCGAATGATAAGGGTTAAAGGTTGGGTTAGTTGGTGTTGAGTTTGCCAATATTTTTACCCTTTTCGCTTTTTGCTGAGGTGATTCCTGATAGTTAACATTGCTACACAAAGCACTGTAATGATTTCCGTGCACATGATTCGGTCAATATTTGATCAGTCGTTAAACTTGATTATCGACAGGTGAACGTAGGCCGTGCCTACCGCCGCAACATTTTCTAGCTCAGCGCCTCTTCCACTTCAACGGCCAGACGAAAGAGGGGAGTTACAAATCATGCACAGTGGAGACCTGCAGTACTTTTCACAGTTGTCTGCTTTTTTCACAGTAAGAGCAAGCAACGGTTCTCCGGCCGACGTAGTGTCTTGGCTGGCTCGCACACAGCGTGTAAGCTACGGAAGTGCCTTTAGAGCTACAAAGTCATACCCAGTGAGCAAGAAGACGTCGGACCAGCTGAGGCCGACGTCGGCCCGAGGATCTACTGCTTAGTAAGCACCCCCCTCCCCCCCCCCCCCGCCCCCCATTCAGGGAAAGCTCACCTCGAAAGCAAGGCCTGCTCGGCGTTAAACCCAAATAACCAATAACAGAACTCGAAAGCAAGGGACATAAACCTAAGCTGAAATCTGTTCCTAACACCGCCAACAACAGATTGCTTCCCTTCTTTATTTCTTCACAGCACGCACACGGACACCGTAGCAGGAAATAACAGAGGGCAGAGACTGACGAAATCCTGGCCAAAAAAAACCCAAAACAACAAACATGCTGTCAAGCGTGCAAAATGCAAAGAAATTACAAAAAAAAATAAAGAAACACACCTGACTGCTGAAAAATAAGATCAGTTCCCAAGGAGGAAAGAAACACTCTCTAGAATAACAAGGCCAAAACAGTCTGTAGTTCACAAAGAAGAAACAAAGTTTAACCCATTCAGTGCCAGCTGACGCACACTGCGTTTTTGCAGTCTTCATTAACTCATTCAGCCCGACGCACGTATTTCCCAAATTTTGGAGGCGTCATCTAACGACTATGCACCTGTTTCAGGAGATGGATCGACCATGATAATTCAAGGGCAGTGCCAGATTGGCTTGGCGCCGACAGGCGCCAAGCTAATCTGGCACTACCCTTGAATTATCATAGTCGATCCATCTCCTGCTGTAGTACGTCAGGGCTGAATGGGTTGAATTCAACAGCAACATGGATTCAAAGTCATGTCAGCAAGAGGCATAGATCCTCATGGGCCTCTGCAGCTGCAGGGGCTCATTAGGATCAATACCTCTTGCAGTTGGGTGTGTTGAAATGTTCTCAGCACTGAAAGGGTTAAGTAATCAAGAAATAAACGCACTTCAGAATAAGAAGGACAAAGCAGCTTACTGTTTTGCTGTTGTGATTCAGAAGCGTGTTTTTTCCTTCGTGGTTATTTCCACACAGAGAAATAGAGGGAGAGAGACTCAGTAAGACAGAGAATGATTAGATAAAATGGCAGCACTCACTCCTGCTGGTCTTTGTAAGCGGCGGCCAGTGTGGTCCACCGAGTCTGAAGCTGTGAGGTGAGGTCCCTTAGCCTGACCGCCTCATCGCCTGATGTTTGACTCAGCACCTCATCCTTCTGACGGTCCACCTCTGACACTGACGGCTGTAAGGCCACCATCTCCCCGTCAATTGCCTGTGAAAAAGAAAGGCGACAAGGTCCAAAATCACAGACCAGCATACACTGAGACGGAGGTGGGAAACAGCTTGAGTTTCAAGGGTCAGCTGCACAAAGAACACATGATTTCAGGAGGAAACAAGGAACCAACCTTCAGCTGAGCTTGCTGCTCGTCCAGCTGGGAGAAGTCTTCCACACTCAGGCCCGGCGCCCTGAGCCGCTGCTGGAGCTCGCCCACCTGAGTGAGAAGCTTGAGCACGTCCTGAAGGAGCTGTGTTGGAGACCGGCTGGAGGACGTGGTGCGTGAAATGCTGGTGGACACCACGTTGAACGTCGTACGCGTGACGGTGCTGTCTGGGTTGTTGGTGCTGCTGTCGCCACCTTGAGGAATTTAACCCATATCATACTGAGGCTAAAAGCTGCAAATCTGTACACTGCCATATGCAAGCTACATTATCCCATATCATACTGAGGCTAAAAGCTTCAAATCTGTACACTGCCATATGCAAGCTACATTATCCCATATCATACTGAGGCTAAAAGCTTCAAATCTGTACACTGCCATATGCAAGCTACATTATCCCATATCATACTGAGGCTAAAAGCTGCAAATCTGTACACTGCCATATGCAAGCTACATTATCCCATATCATACTGAGGCTAAAAGCTTCAAATTTCTACACTGCCATATGCAAGCTACATAATAGTAACTACAGATAAGGATATAGACCAATGGCTTTAGTTCAAGGGTGGTGACAGAATAGCTTGCTAGAGGCGCCAAGCTATTCTAGCACTACCCTTGAAATATTTTAGTCAAACTTATTTTACACACTGGTGTATTCCGAATGATAAGGGTTATAGTACTTACAGATAAGGATATAGACCAATGGCTTTAGTTAAACGGTAGTGCCAGAATAGCTTGGCGCCTCGAGGCGCCAAGCTATTGTGGTACTACCCTTGAACTATTTTAGTCAAACTTATTTCACACACTAGTGTATTCCGAATGATAAGGGTTAAATAAAAATAAAAGTTGTGATGGTCGTGATGATAGATTAATAACGATATGATGATGGTGATGATGATGATGATGACGAAACTATTATTACGACGACTACTTCTACAACTGCTAATGAAATTCATAAAGGCGCTACGTAGGATAGAACAGGCTATTTGAATTATAAGCCATGTCAAACAGTTAGCCTTGGGGAGGAACCGCCAACTAAAGTCACAAGTCGGCGATGCAGGTCCCCTGCGTGCTAAACGCTTTCACGACGATCGATTCCCTGACTACTGTACGTCATGGATGGATCGATAAAGCCCCAAGTCAGTGAAACAAATGAATGTAAAAAAAAGAAAGTTCTCAGCGCTCACAAATCACCTCCACAACAAGCGCTACAAACAGTTAAAGGGTTAACTAGTTCAACTCCAAGGCCGTATTTCCCGAATTTTTGAGGCGTCATCTAACGACTATACACCAGCTGCAGGAGATGGATCGACCATGATAATTCAAGGGTAGTGCCAGCTTAGCTTGGCGCCGACAGGCGCCAAGCTAAGCTGGCACTACCCTTGAATTATCATGGTCGATCTATCTTCTGCTGTAGTGCGTCGGGGCTGAATGATTTAAAATTGGTTTATGAAAGAATGGACACCAAGAAAAGACACTGATATCAGAGGATTGCTTCTATTTCTACCTTTGCTGACGGTGTTAACGGCTGGCTGTCTGTACTGAGCCAGCTGGCTGCTGATGTCCAACCATCTCTGGTTGAGCCGCTTGAGCTCTGGCTCCACAATAGGGCCTGCTCCGCGGTCAGCCAGGGACACGGCGCCCTGCTGTAGGTTGTCGAGGTCGTGGCGGCGGCGACGTATTTCATCTTCAAAGGCCTGAAAGCATGCGGAAAAAATGAAAGTCAGCATAAAGTCAACATACAGGTACAGTAAATCTCTAAACAACGAGGTCGGATGTGACAAAAGTTGGATGTAACAGTTTGGATGCTGGGAGGTGGTTGTTGTTTGTTTGTTTTTCGGGGGAGAGGGTGTGGGGGGGTTTGGGGGGGGGGGGAGAGTTTCAGACTTCGGACATATCCTACACATAAATTTCAGGGGCGCATCAGTCAAGAGAATCTATGTCTCTTGTATTTGGGTGTTTTTAGTCAGTTGTGTTCAGGCAGTAATAGGGATAATGACTTTTTTCTTTTCTTCTCGCTTTTTCTTCTTTTGTTTGTTTTTCTTTTATTCTTTTCCTTCTATCTCAATCTCTACACATACATTTCATTTTTTACGCTAGGTGCAAGCTCCAACAGACGGTGATGGTTGAGAGGAACTATCAGAGTGTCATCACCTCCGCACAAGTTGCAAAAACCTTAACGAGGGTGTGTTTATGCATAGATCTTTCACAAACAGCGCGAACAGCAGGACACAGGTCGACCACGGCGGCTTAGGGGTCGTGCCTGATTCTCAGGACACCTGGAGATCTTTGGTTCAGGCACTAACTACGCGCCAACACGATCTATTCATGTCCAGAAATGTGTAGACATGATCAGCAGACATTTCTAACTAGATGTTCGAGACCACCGCGCCCTGTGTGAGAATTGTAAATATGTCACACAAAAAAAGGTCCGGCAGCAAGAGACATAGATCCTCATGAGCCGCTGCAAATGCAGCGGCTCATGAGGATCTATGCCTCTTGCGTAACAAGTACCATTCGCCTCTGAGTTCTTTAACCAGAAGAGTTTATGGAGGTTAGCTTACCATGTTATTATAACAAAAAACAAGCGCACATGCCATGAGACACTGGAATGGCGCAGCGTAAATTGTTGGCGTGATAGTGATAAACAAGCAAAGCGGAATGTTCTGCTTTTTCTGCAACGCTCTGTCAACACATCCGAGTGACTGATTCTCTCTCTGTTTTAATTACTTCTTACATATTACGCGCTCGGGTGTGTGTACGTGTGCGTGTGCGTCCGTGCGTGCAAGGAAATGATCACTGCACCTAATCATTTATCCTTGAAAATGAAAGTTTCTTCTCATTTCATTTCATGTCTCTCTCAGTTATAGTTTTCGATTAAATTAAATTAAGTATTTTGACGTATTTTTTCCTGTGTTCACTGTAGGTGAAAAGGACAGGTTGGATGACAGGAGACAGTACAAAGCCTACGTCATATACCCTTGTGATATCAATCCATCTATCCGTCCATCCACACATCCACCCACCCATCCATCCATCAATCGATCACTCAATCAATGCGGTGATCTAATCTTTTCAAAAAGCGTCGTGCATTTTTAGTAGCTTTTAAAAATAACACTGTCAGACTGGTGGAAAGAACCCGACAAACACGCTTAAAACAGGAACACTGAAAAAAAAGGAAAGAAAAACAATATACTGACGTTTATCCAAATTATCACTGTTTACTTTTAACCCTTTGGCTGTCGGTAACGGGTTTTATCGAGATGATTCCTGCAAGAATCATCTCGATAAAAAAGAACTACCGACAGCCAAAGGGTTAACCCAAGGCAAGACTGTTGCCACTCGGCATCACTTTATTAACAGTGACAGATGGCCTTGCAAAAACTGGGTAGCCTGGAATGCCCAAAATTAGCCGGACCCTACATCCGCAAGCAACATAGATTCTCATGAGCCCCTGCGACAGCAGGGGCTCATGAGAATATTATGCCGCTTGCGTGCAGGGTTGGTCCTTATATCTGCACATACGGAGGAAATCAGGTTTAGGCGTGTATCTGGCACGCCTGCAATTCTGAAAGCTTATCCCTGTAATGGCAAGCGGGTAATCAGGCAACGACTGCCCTGGCAAAGGCAACAACTTGAAGTCGGATGCTGTAACTTCATCGTGAACATCATCTGACTTCAACGCAAGCTGCTCAGGCCAACACACCGATATAAATTTTAGGCCTAAGACAGATCCGCAAGAATCCATTAGACAGATGGGTGATGCCTGCAAAAAAAGGCGTAGCGGCTATACGTTTATTATATACGTTTATTATATACGTTTATTTATTTACGTTTATTTAGTAAAGAATCCGCTGCTATCTTTTCTGAACCTCCGTTGGTGGCTTTCAAGAGGGATATTAATTTACGAGACATGCTTGTTCGCTCTACTCTTAAGCCTCGTTCTACCACCAGACCCTCCGGCTCCACACCGTGCAATGTTCCAAATTGCAAGACATGTCCTTTTATTTGCCCTTCTACAGTGGTGAATGGTCCACGCTACAAATTCAACATAGACAGATACTTCACATGTCAAACTACCAACGTGATTTATGTCATCTCCTGTGTGAAATGCGGCCAACTCTATGTTGGAGAGACGGAAAGAACCATCAACGACCGTTTTAAAGAACATCTTCAGTCGGTCAAGTACCATTACAATAGACCGGTCGGGCGACATTTCAACCAGGCCGATCACTCCGTCTCGGACATTCGTGTTAAAGGCCTCTGGCCAGTAATGTCTGGGCCAGGAAAGACCGAGAAAAATTTTTGATTAATAAACTGGGCACTGTGGCGCCACTCGGGATGAATATGAAAGATTAACTTTTTGGACCTTACCTGTGTCTTCTGCTAACTGTCATTTACCTTACCGAGTCGCTTCTGTCTGACTACTCACTAACCAGATAGTTGCGGCTGGCGCTGATTGATATGTACTTTGTGCCTCCCATGGGGACTTTTTCAGCGCTGGCCATACGTTAAGTTGGATCCCTTGCCCTTCCCTGTCGGGCGCCTGGTCGCCGGTCCTTGGATTTATGCGCGGGTGTGGGGGGCGATCGTGTGCATTCCCTTGGGGATGTATGTGGTCGTCTTGTTCGCATGCCTGTGCGTTCGTCCGTGGGCTGGAGGGTGCCTGTTGGGTGGGGCTGGTGGCTCTGTTTGTTTGCCTTCCCCCCCCCCCTCCCTTTTTGTTTTCTCTCTCTCTCTCTCTCTCTCTCTCTCTCTCTCTCTCTCTCTCTCTCTCTCTCTCTCTCTCTCTCTCTCTTCCCCCTTTCTCTCTCTCTTCCCTTTCCCCCTCCCCTTCCCCCGCCCCTTTTGTCTTTCTCTCCCCCCACACCCGTTTTTTTTTTTTTTTTTTTTTTTTTTTTTTTTTTGAGTTACCCTTGAAGATGGTTTCACAACTACCTACTCTCCTCTTATACCATTATTCTCTTACTGAATTTGATTATTTGCTTTGTTTCATCGATATTCCTTGTTGTGTACCATGCTAAATGCTGGGGTTTTTTTTCCCGGGGTCCTCCCGTTTTTCCCCGAGGTAGTCCTCAACTCGATGGTGATATAAGGTTTGCCTTCGGGTTGGTGTTTAGCTGGCTTTGTGTATTAGACACTCAGCCTACTTCGTGCCCAAGGGTACTCCCCGTTCGTTCTCTCTCTCTCTCTCTCTCTCTCTCTCTCTCTCTCTCTCTCTCTCTCTCTCTCTCTCTCTTTCTTTCTCTTCTCTCCCCCCCCTCTCTCTCTCTCTCTCTCTCTCGCTGTCTCTCTTCTCTCTCTCTCTCCCCGGCCTCACACACGCGCATTTACTTTTGCTCGCTCCTGCGCGCGCTTACACACACTCTTGTCTCTCGTGTTTAGTTTCTCTCGGAGTCTTTCTCTTACGATTTTTTTCTTTGACGTCATTTTTACTTTTGTTCTTCCTTTCCTTTTCTTTTCTTTTTCTTTTTACGTCACCTTCAGTTGCCACATTCCTTCTGCATCTGAAGATAAGTAGCAAATAATGTCTCTGTTTGTTTGTCTATTTTGACAAAGGGTATTTACCCGAAATATTAATAAATTGTGTTGTACCGTTTTTTCTAAGCGTGTTTCTTTCTCCGTTGGGTACTTCTTTATACGTTTATTGTTGCGGACGTGCCGCATAGCCTGCCTGACTGTGCAACTGGGCTTTCTGCCTTTGTTCCTCTTTATGTCTATGGGTGTCCCTTTTTTTCAGAACACCGTCTTTGAAACCACATGCACTAGAGCCAAAATAAATAAACAAATAATAAACAAACACCGTTATCCCTGTGGCTGTCGGCAGCGCTTATTGACGAAGGGATTACTACCGGAATCTCCTCGACAAAAAGCGCTGCCGATAGCCAATTCGAAACGCAAAGTGTTTGTGTATCGCCTAAATTGAGTCTGCTCCGAAACATACGGCCAACATATTTCCACCAGTACGTCCGCTGTCTCGCAGACTTTCTCAATTTGTAACACCTGCGGCTCCGTTCAGAACAGAGGCTATGACTGTGCAACAGAAAACAATGAGGAACGTTACTGTTATTGTTGCACAAGGTAACCATTCAGTGTACACAGTAACCCTGCGAAGGACTTCCTGATCCCAACAGGACTGACGCGACTACAAGCACTGCCCTGATGACTTCTGGGGTTCGAGATATAAGATGATACATTTTACGACTGACTTACTGGGTGCCAATACCTGTAAACAAGAGGCACAGATCCTCATGAGCCTCTGAGGCTTCGAACAGATGATAACATCCTCTATCCAAAACCAATCGAAATCTACATGTTCAAACAAAAAGCATAGATTCGCATACGCCTCTGCGGCTGCAGGGGTTCATTAGAATCTATGCCGTGTACTCAGATGGATGGCATCTTCTATCTGAAGACCAATGAAAATCCAACTTCCTTTAAGCTGAGGATCAAGTCACTATTTTGTAAGTTAATGTGTGTTAAATATATAGAAGCAAGAGGCACAGATTCTCATGAGCCCCTGTGGCGCAGGGGCTCATGAGACTCTATGCCTCTTGCAGATGGAAGGGGTGGTAAAGAAAGGTAACAGGACGCGGTGAAGTGCATTCACTAAGGTCTCGTCCGCCAGATGGTAGCAGCATGCAACGTATTCCGTAACGTTTCCGACAATGCCAAAAACAGAAGTATTTTTTTAACATTACTCTCACCACCCCTGAAAAGAGTAGACCTTCAATATCTTCTGCATCAGTCTTGCGGGGATCATGAGGCTCTATGCCTCCAAGGTTGATGGCAGAACTTT